>JBCFXI010000276.1:0-209328 GCA_038496175.1 Ampulex compressa
TTACCGCTCTCAGCCGTGGCCTCTCTCGGTCCCCGTCGGACCCGCTCGCGCTCGCGAGAACTACTGGTGCTCTTGGTAAGAATTCGTCGCGTCGCGATTTTCTCCTTTCATCTCTTTATTCGCTTCCCTTTCATTCTTTTGTCACTGCTTACGCGTTTGAAAGCTCGATGAGCGACCGAATGGATCGAATGCTTAGCGTATTCTCGTAAGACGGAATGAGTGGGTTTAGTTTAGTTAAAGAATGAGTGCGTGCATAGAATGGTGGGTGGGTGGGGGGTCTCTAGTCGCAGCAACCTCCACGTGGTGAGACCTGGGCAATCGGTATTCCTCGCGATCAAAGTATATTCTTAAGATCTCGAGTAATAACGAGCTAATAGCTGCGAAACTTTGTAAAATTTACTTGGACGTATTTGTTATGTACGAACATTGTATTATAGAATTGAATAACCTTAGAAAGAAGTATCCGTACTTTAAAAATCTTTATTTATATCAAATATTTAAGTACGAGTAATTCATACGAAATAAATCTCTTTGATAGACATACTGCAAATTCGCCGGAAGAAAACAAAAATATCTGCTGTTAATACATTTCTAATACCAACGGTCGAACTTGACCAAATAATAAATTGAATGTTCCTCCGAATACACGACTCTCTTCCCTTAACCTTCTATACCCAAATATTATCCATATTATTATTATTCATTAATATTATTCATATAAGTATGAAATATATGGGTACAATGTTATGATAAGAGTACAAAAAATTTGCAATACAATGTTATACATTTTAAATAAATACTTCGCACTGACAAAAACTATTCCGTGTTTGAACAATTGAGGAAGCAATTAATGCTACGAAGGTATACGAAACAACACGGATGCAAAAGTTCCTCCTTGAAGAACAATTTTTCAATAATTAAAGCTAACACCCTCCTTTTCCATCTCCTTATACTGGCAAGAATTTACAGTAGATTCCGTAATACTATATTCGCCTGCTCCTTTGAACAATGCGATTAAATATATCGATATGTATTACACCGACTACGATTATAACTATCTGCTGTTTGTAAATCGGTCGCATATCGATCATAGAGTTTATTTGATCCACAGTCATATTCCAGCTTCTCTGCTCCCCTCCAGAGATCGCGAAACATTAATGATTCCGAGTGTAAGTACCAAGAAAGTGGTATTCATAAAAAAATTCATCCTGATACCGTCGCTTCCTGAAAAGGATCCATAGAGCCTTTGCAGGTGTTCGAAACGAAGGACCTTCGTGCAGTCAGCAATGGCAGCCTGACTTAGGCGAAGCGTTTAGGTACTTTATGTCGGGGCATACGCGGGAATAAAGGGGAGAAAAGTTATGATAGCTGCAGCCGTGGTAATGCACGCGGGTGGGGAAGTTTACGAGCCGTAAAGGGGTGGGCGTAGCCCGTGGCTCCTTACGTGCAACCAAGAGCGCGAATAAAAATCCCGTCCTCCCCAGAGGGAGGAAGGAACCGCAGCTAATTCTTGGTTTCATGATTTACAGAAAATCTCTCTATCGCTCGACACTGAAAGTCTCGAAATTCGATAAATCGCACCACATTTTCGACCCAAATGGTGTATTCGGATTAATAATTATTAACTGATACGTAATACATACGCAGCATCATGAATGTCTCGCTCATTCAAATAAAAAAATCACGATACATTACTATTAACTTGCGTTATATATAATACAAAATGTTCCAAAAAATAATCCTACTCTTTGATCGGCCATTGCCATATATTTAGCCTCGACTAAAGTGTTCATTAACATAGATACTATTCTAATAATGTAAATGAAAGAAAATTCAATAGCATCGTAAGAAACATCAGTCGTTTTCCTAATCCAATTCGCTCATTCTTGCGGAGCATAAATATCGAGATAGAGAAACAGTACGCTTTTCCCAAACATCTTGTGCACGTGCAGCTTTTGATGATTCAGAATCTCGAGACAGTAAGTATCCCAGTGCGAATAACCTTAGTGACGGGTGACAAAAACAGGAAAAAAAAAACAAAAAAGAAAAGAAAGGAAGAAAATGAAGAACAGCGCGAAGATGCAATCTGCGTTTCGTCGCGGGGCCACGAATTCTGTCGGCGCGTTGGAAAATCTGGAAGGCGCCCCGGGCTTTTACTTTTCATTTTCCGCGAAGCCCGGCAAATGACCCGAAGCTATCCTTAAATCTCGGCCCCGAGAGCCGCGCTGCTTAAGGACGGCATTTATCTCGCGGCCGGCCAGCGCCGAGGTAGAACATTACGGAAACGAGGAGAAATTCTCGCACTTTGTTCTTATCCACGGGGGGAAGCAGTGCGCGCACGGCGGTCGGCCTTTTCGCACGCCTTATATTTTGCGCTGAAAGCGCCGAAATAAAGGCCGGATCGGCTTTTCGTCGGCGCACTCGTAAAATGGCCGGAGATAGCCGCGGCCTAAAGACAAAAAAAACCGTTATTCCGCGAGGCAAAAACGGGGGAGAAGGGAGAAATTCGTCCGATTTGCGCCTTTCAATCGGGCCTGGACCCCCTTGTCGGCTCTCGCGCGCTTTGTTGGCAGACTCTGTATTTACCAGCTGCGCCGTTCGAGTTGTCGCGCGATATATAGAAATAGAAAATCGGGAATGCCTGGACGAAGAAATAACGCGGGGCTGAAATTTGGATTCATCGGACGAGATAGTTTTCGAATCTGTCGATCGTGCTTTACGTCCAACCTGCGTATGTTTTCCGCTACAAAATTTTGTCTCACAGGCGCATTGTTCTATAAGTTTGTGGAAGTAAATCGATGATAAGATTGTATCATACTTTCAAAGTTGGTTGATATAAATATTAGTGTAGAATTAAAAGAAGACCAGTAATAATAAAGGCTTCTGTGTAAATACCTCGAAGGACGCGGTTTTATGAAAATGGAGAAGCTCAAGATTTATTCGATAAACATATTGTATCCTTCGAATACCATTCGAATTCTACAGTGGAATCAAATACCACACGGTCATCGAACACTTGCCTTCCAAAACGAGGAAAGTATAACGATGGTCGACGATGTCGAGATCATAACTCTGGTAGAAAAAGGCGGAAATACAGAAACTTACCGTCCTTTCTCTGTCTCCGCCATGGCAGAGTACCATGGATACTTTCAACATCGGAAATATCACTTCCAAGCAGCTGTCTGAGCTCTGCGTCTGCACGGTCTTCCTTCGTCCTGAACTTACCAACCTGAAGCGATCAGAAGTTTATTGATAAAAGCATAGGATAGCAATCTATTTATCGTACCCAATCTATTATTTACCACGGACATAGTTTACCGATGTAAACTAAGCACTCTTTAATAAAAGTGGCTGCTAATGTTCACATCGCTACCGACTGACGCTCGTTATTCCTGTGCATCACGATTTACTATAACCAAACGATACTTTATAACAAAAGATACGAGCAGTGAAAGCAATTCCATGCCACGCGAAAAGCCACAAATATTACAAACGCAAATTATCCGGCGAACTACGCGCACACGCCAAAACCGAATGTACAGAATATCTTGCGATCGGTGAGTAACGCGTTAACACTTTGCCACGGAACACACCGGAGGACAATTTTTATCGCTGCAAAGCTCGTTGGAAGCACCGTAACTTCTCTCGTGCTCCATTGAAACTTTTTACCCGGCCTGATTGACGTCGAGCGTAACTAAACGATGGTTTCGACCGAAATGTATAGTCGAGCGCGCCAAAGAATATTTTGCGGGCTGCGGAAAACCGCCGAAATCGATAACGCCAAATATTTCGTAGGTCAAGGATGACCAACGAGGCCGAATTCGGGAAATATTCCGCGATCGTCGAGCGGTGCTTTAACGCAAGCTTTCGCGGTATACGGAATCGAATTTCTTCCAGGCAAAGGGATCGACTTATCTCTTTCATCGAGAAGCATAATACTCTCACGCTCGAATAACTGTATTTGACGAGGTCCAATTCGAAGGCCTTCAGGAGCAAGAAGAAGAAAGCTGCGAGCGGTCCAGGAGTAACTCACCTCGGTGATCATCTTCCCCCTGGTCTTATTTCTTTCACGGTGATTGGCTTTCTTCTCGAGCTGCTGTATCACGCGCTCCCGAGTGGTTCTGTACTCCAGAGCAAATTCGGAGACTATTCGGCAGAACTCGTTCGGCTTTGTGTCCTGCACCCTGTGAAGTGGTATACCCAGCCAGAGAATGAACTTGTGGAAGCGATTTATGATGCGCCTGTGTACGATGCCCAAGACGATTATCCTCTCCGCGCAGTCGGCCAAAAAGTCTGACATCCTGATGCACAAATAAAACCAAGGGATAATCGAATATCATTCTTAGCCGATCATCGTGCGCCTGTGGAAGTTAAACGATCGCTCTTTATGTATTTATCTAAATTAGCACAACTGATAATCATCTGTGTGCGTAAAACCAGGTTTTCGTAAGGGAAGGTTAATTATCGCATGGAATATATATGAATAGGATTGAAAACGAGAAGACACGATATCTGTGACGATATCATCGATGCCAGAACGCTTAATCTTAATTGCTTGATAAGTTTATAATAGTGTTTAGGAGCTTTGCTTATAGGAAGATAAAGAAAAAAGCGACGCACCGCTTTCTCAGATTGAAGATTGTAATTACATTCTGGCATAGGTATGTCAGAGATTACTCTGAGACGGGGATGAGCCACAAGGCAAAGAGCTGTTACAGCGAGTCTGTCTAAAGTTTAAGCACAAGCAAAATCGGATTAAAGTCCTTCGAGAATGGCAAGTTTGGCTATTCTGAATCGCTTGGGAAATCGGGGATCCTGATTTGCTTTCGCGGTGAAGGATGAAACTTGTCTATGGTGGAAGTTGATAAAAGGGAGTTAAAATAAGAAAAGGCAGACGGACGAAAACTTTATCGTGACAAAATCTGTCGAAATTGAAATACGTCATTAAAAATACGATGTTGTTAATCATTTATATAATCGCTTAAAGTTAATCCAAATGCTTTGGTAATACTGGTTCACCTAGGAGATGATTATGCATCATAATCTTGCTCTTTAATAACACTCAACATGCCTTTAATGTGGTATGATTTTTATTTTATGAAATCTTTATGTACTTTTAAAAGAAAATTCTTAAGTTTGATAAAACAAAAAAAACGATAAATCGTCACATCTCCCGCAGTTGAAACTGTAAAAACATACAGTCGCATAAAAGACAGGACCAAAAATATGAAAAAAAAAATACAAAATTCGCTCAAAAGTTGTACCACAGTTGCGGAAAAGGAAAAAAACTTCGTTTTACTTACTTGACCTTCATCATCGTAGAACCGTCGTGTTTTGCAATGAGTTTGAGATGGTCCCAGGATGCCTTACACTCGCTCTCGAGTTTCCCAATGTTCGAAGCAAGTTCGTCAAAGTCAATTTTGGACGCTCTTGTCACTGCGCCAATCTGAACGTTGAATTTAATCAGAATTGAATAAAACGCTTCTTCAATAAACTCGGTTTACACATTAGAATGCGACTAATTTTTGTCGCCATGATGTAAGGAAACGACCCAACATCGATAACATCCTAACACAATACTGTTATAGAAATTGTGTTTACGAAAGAAAGTAGCCAAATTAATTCAAGCAAAAATATGCGATTCAATACATATACGTATCGGTAAATAATAGACCGCCTGTTGGTAAATAATTCACAGTCGTTTAAAATAAAAAGATGCACCCTTCCGCATTCAAATTTTATACTCAAGTTTTATATCAACGTTATACTCCCTTATTCATCACTCGCATTAACCATTTTAATATAATTTACTGCTTTTAACAAGGCCGCCATTGTGGGCGTTTATAAAGTGAAGGTAGGAGATGGATCGAAAATGGCGGGCAAACAAATCCAATTTCTGATTACGCCCAGTTAGACTTTTCGGGAGAGGCCCGAGTAATTTCGAGAAGCAACATTGTAATGGGCCCCGACGAAGTTTTCGAAGCACGAACAAACGAACTTGGGTCACGCTTTCATAAATGCGACTGGATTATTCCGTCTTGAGGCACAGTGCAGCAGCAAAGTTTTATCCACTTTCCTCGCTACGAGATGGCTCTCACCTCCGAATAGAGGTCCGTGGAATCTGGAAACTTCTCCATCACCATGTGGCAGAGGTGATGAAGCAGAGAGTGCTTGTGAACCGTATCCTTCACTTCAGGTACTTTGGCGAGGTATTCCAGCTGAAAGCCCTTCACCTGAAAAAGGGCAGACGTATCTCGCCGTGATGCAACCTCGAGAATCGAGCGATCGATTCTTACGTTCAGAAATGCCACAAGTACCGCTGTGTCTCCAGCATATGTCCGGTATAAGTCAAATCACGCGAAAGCAAATAAATGAGTATATATGTTAATTGCTAGATAGAGTGAAGTGCTAGCCAGAAGCTTGATAGATCTTTGCTACTAACGATTCGTTGACTAGAATTATGAATATTTAAAGAAATACGGTCACTACCGTTACATTGCCAATCTATGCAAATTTGTGATGAACGAGACATGCGTAAAGAAACAAAAATGAAAAGAAGCTTTGTTACGATTTTAATGGTGCGCTTAGGTAATAAATATTTCATGAACGCGATAAGTAAAAGGCTAATGAAAGTGACAATTACGATGATATTTCGGGTAATGATCGAAGGAGGAAGACTTTTCGTGACTTGGCGATATAGGGAAAGTCATATTGATTTTAAAAGTCTGAAACACGTTGCCTACGCATCAAACTTTTCCAACCTGCACATGTGTTACACGGCATCTATTTCGCAGGCAATATCAAAGTTTGTATTTCGAGGACCAGATTTTCCCGTGAATTCCATACAACGTGGAATTCGAGCGGGGCTTTCGTTTAAATCGTGGATTTAAAAAGAATAAATGAAAGACATTTAATCAAGATACCGATCCGACGAATATGGAATAGCACGCGCGGTGGAGAAAAAAGGTGGCACTACCACCGACTCGCGGTCTTTTCGACTGCTGGGAATGAAAGGAACAGGATTATTTAGCCGCAAATTAAAAAATGGAATATACTCCTGCACGCGCGGTCCTGTGCATAAAGCTTTGTCCCATTGTACGGTCTAAAGACGGAGGAAAAATACAAACGGCTTATATGAATCTGCCTGGGCTTTCAACTAACGTGTTTTGTGGTTACAATAAAACTCGGCGGCAAATAAAAATACCCACAAGATGTCCATGCTCGGAATTCTAAAATAATGCGGCTGGAAACTTCACGATCAGTACGAGAGTAAAATAAGAAGATCGCGTCAATCGCTGAATATATTAAATTCAATCGATTCTCCAGCTTCTGCAAACTTGCTTAACTCTCTCGAGATTATGATAAATCACATAAAGGATGGTAAACTATTATGACTTCGTATTTGAAATTTGAATACATCAGGCGAATAACAATTGATATAATACATGAAAACCACTTTACACGCACGGTACACAACGTGCTACATCAGTATAGTTCCTAAACTTTCATAAAAATAAACAAATATATACTACTTGTGGAAAAGATCCCTCGAGCATAAATTTTATTATATTCAGCATGGCTGACGTTTGTTGGCCATATTAAAGACACGCGTTTTGCACGACCTGTCGAATATCACTTCACGAGTGTGCCGATTCCACGGAGGGGCCAACGACGGCCCATTTCCCACGAACGTTTCATCGCGCATGATTGCCAAAGGTAAGCTTTTCCACGGGCCGAGATCGTTTCCAGAAGCGTGGCACTCGGCCAAAAGGTGCGGCGGATCAAGAGGCTGGCGTTTTTCCCAGCGAGTGAGCCCATGGTTATGACAAAATTATCGGCGTAAACGAGTCCGCCGTGCGGATATCTACGGAGGACGGATTAACCGGATATCATTTGGCTGGCATTCAATACCCACCTCATTTCCGTTGAGGAATATCCCGATCGAAAGGAGCGTGCTTAGAATCCCGCGGAAAGTTTTATTCATTCTCAAGGTCTCCATCCCCTGCTTCAGATCCATCAAAGGGTCCGCAATTTCCTGAAGTCACAAAGGTGGCCCACGATTATTTCTCTCGGCGTACAATAGGATCGATTTTCATAGTCGATATATCTGCGAGGCAGTATGCATTTTTCATGGGCCCATTCTGCAGTCGGGAAAAAGGGGGCCGCGTTGTAAAGCGATGGAATAACCAGGTTTTGGTTTGCTTTGGCGGAGCGCGAGAATGAAATTCCTCTGTTTCATTAGCCAAATTATTAATACGTCGTACGGAAGTTACGAAAATGTCGCGAATTTCCTGACCGATACAAAGCTACGATATAAGTAAAGAAATGAAACAAGAGTACACGCGTAGATTTACATAATACCTTATTCGCAAAAACGATACACTGAATCTCTCGTTAAAAAGTATTCTCATATATAATAAACTTTACTATACATGACGTCACAGAGTATAGATTCACACAACGTCATTAACACACCTACCAAGCAATAACTATTTTCTTAGTGTATCTATAACCGAAAATTTTACATTTACAATCACGTTCGATTCGTATTTAATAACGTTAAATCGTGTCCGGTTAAGCGCGCGAAATGCGAGCAATACTCCAGAAAGCAGGCATCGACTTTGCTGGAAAGAGAGAATGTTCGATATATGGATAAAGATATTTCACACCTCGAGGGTAACGGACAATTTCCAGGGAGACGATGCACATTCACCAACCTCGCGTAACCCGACAGAGTATCGGAATTCGCAGTGTTCTCGGCGAAGAAATCGCGCGATTATGCGGGGAACGTTCTCGACGACTTCCTCGATCGCATACCGCGCGTTCTTCTTCGTCATCGGCGCGATGACCTAGGCGAAATTGGAGGCAGGATTCGCAAAACATAACGAACTAATTCATTCTCCATTAAGCACCGTCAGTCCCGGGCGCGAAATAAACCTTCGTTAATGAACGCACAACCTTTTATGGCACGCCCGTGCCTCCCAGGCACAGACGATGCCCGCTGTTATATTTTGTCTTGTCATTATTACGACGCGTGTATCGCGTGCTTTAAAAATAGTCCAGAAATCAAGCGAGGCACGATTTTTCTCCGACTAAATCACTCTGATCGCAAATGCTGCATCAGAATGAGTACGCCTATGGAGTTAGACGATATCCCCAGCTGATGTTGGATCAAATAGTTCTCATCTAAAGCAAAACGCGCTGAATGTAGTGAAATAAGTTTTTCGTAAAACGAAAGCAAGGCTGGGAGGCGTTATTTTATGCGAATAGAATGATTATCGATTTAATATCAATAGTGTATATTGACTTTGTACTTGGTCTTTGCACCAAGAGTGAAATACGTGTCGCTAAAGACCCTAGGAATATATATATTGTTACCACAATGCGAATAGCTTTGAATGAGAGAATCACGGGATTATGATCACGGCCTTGAATTTATGCGGTTATTATACGACACCTTGGCAGTATAATTAATAACGCACCGCACGGTACTATTTGCGTAATTACTCCGATAATTAACTATCCTACAAAATTTTAAACATTTCCGACGATCGTGTACAATATGGTAATGACTTCACAGGCGGAATTATTCTATCTGGCGCAATTTACCCATCGTTATCATAAGTAATAGCGGAACAGAGTTTGTCGAAATAATTTGGAATACAAAACCGTTATCCGGACAATCCCAATAACAGGTTTACACGGATAGTCGACAGGACCAGTCTGTCGTCTATTCGAGCAATGAGATATACGATCTGTATCGTACATCGGTCTAAACAATAGCAGATATACAGTTTAATTTGCTCGTAGTCGCCGCAAATATGTATAGACCGAATTATCGCGTGTGCCGTAGGATTAGTTGTAAATATATCTGGCCGAAACGCGTTCCAAAATATCGTCAGCCAATGAATTTATCGCGAACAGAAGCTTTTACCGCAAAATTGGCCGATGGTATTACGTTTGAAAAGAAGAAATATGCACATTTGGTAACTCTCATGTGAATTACAAAAGTAGATTATTTAATGCCCATTATCTCCCTTTATCACTTCTATTCATAACTCTCATATTCTATCTGTTTATCTTTGTAACGACATTTCTCTTTCGACCGACCTTTCCTTTCATTTGGACACATTTCCTCGTTTTTTCCCATGCCCTTTTCTATGTAAACTTCATTCAAACCCATTCTGAATCTTGTTACGCTCATCAAAATACGGCTCGCCCTAACCGAGGCTATTCCGGGGCCCCCTTAAGCGCATCAAAATACGGAACCTGAAATTGTATCTCGTGTAATTGTCGGTGACTTACCTTCTCAGAGTTCTCAAAGTCTAATTTGAACGCCCACAGCTTCAGCCTCGCCGGCAACTCTGAGATGGAGGCCAAAGTTAGAAGAAACTGTTCGGCTGATCCCAAAGGTAGGTCAGGATTGGCGGCCTGCGCCTCTTGTATCCTGGACCTCTCCTCCTCGGTTGGCAGCATCGTCAGAAGTTTCTATTGCGGGGAACCCGGGGCAAGGATGGGATCGAACGAAGAAAATAAGTGAACAGGAAATTAGAGAAATTAGAAAAACTTGGAAAGTAGAGTACATGTGCGTTTCAACTGAATATCGGAGGCTGACCCTGAACTGAAAGGTTTAACGAATTCAGGCCACATCTTTGATCACGAATCGCAACGAAATTGGGATACTGGTCTTTGATCGGGACATTAGTTTCGAACGAAAATTAATAAATCGAGGAAGTTCTACATTAGATGTATCTATGGTTAACGGATCATTGCCTACGGTGAGAAATTCTGATTTATGAGAGGATAATAATGAAATAATTAATTTCTCCTCGATGAATTTTGCTTTCTCATTAAAGCCAAATAGCATAACAATGAGATTTACGATTCTGAAACATTGGGTTTTCTATCTGTAGACCTGTATCGGAAAGTAACAACTAAAGTCACATCTTTTATAAACAAATTCATAGTACATGATCGAATTCGCTGGTAAAAAATTGTTTTTTTCAACTATGAAAAATTACACATGTTAGTAAATGGTTCAAATGTCTAAATATGTTATTAAAACCGAGTGCACTATGTAAAATAAAATTTCTCACCTCTATACCCTCCCGGTTCATAATGGTCGCATCCATTTTTAGAATTGCAGTTTTAATAGATCTAGGTGGTGGCAATTTTGTCATTCCAATGTTGATCGCGTTAGATCTCTTGTGGTCCAATACGATAATCTCCTTGTTCTTGTTCATCTCTTGCTGCTTCTGTTTATCGCGATAATATAAAATCACTTACTTTAAAAAAAATGATGAAGCGTTATTGAACATTACACATAAATCCATAACGCTCAAAATCATTAATTTAGTACATTAGTATCGTTTAACGTGCCTCAGTACTCTATTTGTCGCGCACATATTTAATTTACCATATTGGTAAATACAACACACTCATCGCATGCTACCAATCAATTCTAAACAAAACCACGAGCCTTAATAAACTTCGATAGCAATCATAAAAGACATACGTATACGTGTCCCTACGAAAAACAACAGAATAAATGTGCCCAACAACATTTTACATTAGAAAAATAATTTTTCAATCTGAACAATTGCTACAAAAAAATTAGAACGTGACGTGAAAAATTTAAAGCGCAGGCAGAGAAGCCTGAGTAAAAAAGTTTAGATTAAGCGGAGCACCACAAATCCCTGCTATAAAACATCGCACAAGTATGCACAGTAAAAGCAATTACCGTAATAATTAGACTTTGCGCATTCCAGCAATGAAACAAATGCTAGCACAATACGCGCAATGAGGATGATTATCTTTCGTAAGGATTAATTGGAAAGTAGCAGAATCAACATGAAGCTAAGGAATAATCGTCGAGAAAGGATAGTGCTATGGATGAGATTACAATATCGACGAACCTCCAGGAATCATAAATAGACATATAGGCACACATAAGTAATCCTCGTAAGTGCGGTTAACGAAATAGATTGAGAAGAAGTTAAGAAATTAGGACTCACCTCCTGTAAAATTCCAGCATGCCATTTCGTTCATTTTTCGTGCGAGCACCAAGAATATTGCAAATAATACAAGAAGAGATTAGTCGTATTGCAGTAAACCACCACCCAACCGATCATCCGCCATATTAATGCTCGTGATCATTATAATCACGCCATATACATGGTAACGGTTAACCGCGATGTTAATTTACTGTTATTGTTAAACGTACTCTAGTTATATCGGATAGCCAGACTTTCGCCAGATTAATATTCGCGAGCATCATACTCGATAATACCGATTAACCGAGATATTAATTTACCGTTATTGTCAAACTTATTCCACCAATATCGGAAAAGGTATAAAGTTAAACCAAGCGCCACATATTGATAGATATTCCTAATACAAATAAATATACTCCCCTAAGTTACTTAACGGCTATATTACACCCGTAAGTATATTAATCAATGTAGTATACCCAGTAATTACGTATCCCATATCATACCAGTATCTACTATATTTTAAAAATACAACTAATAAAAACCAGTGTTAAATCTATTTTACTTTTGAGAATATCATTTATCGATTGTTCCTCTTTCACGTACCCCTATTATTACCAAGAATACTTATCAATTCTTCCGTTATCAATTATCAATTAAATACCCTAAATAGCAATCTAGCCTGTGACTGTATTATTCGAGTAAATCTCTCGAACGATTCTCGGGACGAGGGTCATCCTTGCCAGTGACTTTTGATCGATCCTACATAATAAGCATTCAAGCTTTGTCTTACCGGAGAGAAGAGGATGAACGGCAACATAAAGAGGGCATATAATATCGTTATTCGTGCCGCGGGCGCAACCCAGACATTTCTTCTGCTTCCTCCGTCCCCCGAATCCCCCTCTCCCGGGCCTCCCTTTACGGACCGGTCGTTCGCAATTTTCTCCAGTTTACACCAGCCGACGTTTTTGGTCGTTTTACGGAACTTTCCTCGGGCTCTTTACACGGGCACTAATTATTACCGGACTCCGAGGCGAATGTACAAGTTCAAAGGAGAGAGAAAACCATGAAATGAGCACCCAGTGGAAGGGCGAGCAGGAGGAGGAGGGCGAATAACGTTTTCAAACCCCGTGAGAAATATGCAATAATGCCGTATAGCGCAAGGCCGGTTCGCGATGATTCGCAGACGAGAGGTGAAACGCGCAGCGACGAGATTGATAAAAATACCTCGTAATTACCGGTGAAAAGCGCGACCGCGTGGATGCGCCCGCAATAGAAAAAACGGTCGTTGAAGCGTTAATTTATTACTTTTACGTATTTGCCACGGAAGAAAAAAGCGTAGTGGAAATAAAGAAAATACAGCGTCATCGGTAGAAAAGAGAAACGAGCGATCGATTTGTCGCATTGTTGTTTTACATTCGAGGCGACCCCGCGTGCGAACGAATCGATACTCGTTGCTTAATGACGCGTCGTTAGGAAAATGAAATCTTTTATTTATATTATCTATTATATTATTATTATATATATTTTTATTTATACTATTATGATTATATATTTCATATTATATAAATCACGAGAATACCCCTTCTTGTTAACAAAAAATAATTAATTCACGCCTAATAGTACTGTGTTACATAACAAATTATTAATCTTGGGTCGCTTAAATGAAGTTCTAATTCAAAATAAGAAAAGAAGATAAGAAAGTGGACGCGTTGTAAATTTACTTAATAATTTGTATACATCCAATTGAATTGTCCGAATAAGATCTGTATTACCGTATACGCTTTCTCAGTTTTTGCTGTTTTAATAAACTGCCACGCTCAAAGAAAGCGTAAAGCTTTGTGTTCCGTTATCAAATGCTGCCTTACGAGGTACGTGAATGTAATTAAAACACGCATGATGACAAAAGGGTAGCCCTGAACCCTGTAACGGAGGGGTTCCTGCTAAAGAAATTTCCATTACGTCGTACATTACGACACACGGGATAAATGGAGAAGAGGCTTGATGTAAATTGCCAAGCTGGCGAAAGAAATATATATTTAAAGGGCCCCCGTGCAATAAAAGCGCGTCACCCAAGAAGCACTGGGAGGCTTTCGATAAATGTCCATAATTTATACAAGGCGTTCCCGAGCTCCGCTGGTATTTTTCCCACGAATTTGCATTCATGTGCATCTTCGCTCTAGGCACTGCTATTCCCATTACGAGAAGGGATACGAAATAAGGAATATTTATCGGAAAAACACGTTGCACGATTTCTGCCCGAATATCAAATGCATTTTTCCCGGGCTTGCGTTTCCCGATCGATAAGAATATCGCTGGAAACGATAAGGGTCATGCACCGGTACTCGCAATCTGAACGTATCGTACCAAATACAGAAATACGGAAGGCTAATTGATTTTGCATTCGATATGATGCGCGCACTTTTCAGTTAGTACACTATGAAAAGATTAGCACACCAGAACGACGATGTGAAAGAGGAAGAATACATCCACGAAATAGAAAGGCTGAAGCAAAGTGGTCCCAATGAATGTCAAAGAATTTAATATCTTATTATTGAGAGATATTCCCAAGCACACGTCTAATTGTTTTTGTGTTATAAAAGTAAAGCTCTACGCGCTAAATAATCGAAACATCAATGAAAATAAAAAATCGATGTATAAGAAAGAAGTAAAATAAGCGTGAAGTAGCACATAAGAAGAGATAAAGCGGACAAATATTTAAAACAATGTAGAGGTTCTGTGAGAAAATTGAACATCGCGGGAAAAAAAAGGGGGAAATACGCTGAGTAAAACTATAAATGATAAAGGTACGTCATATTGTCTGTGTTTTATCGAGGCAAAGTAAATCACGAGGTAAACTACTAAAAACTAGAGTGCAGGAGGTCGTTAATTACGAGACCTCGTCAATGTGGCATCCCTTTGAACTTGTGCACGTAATAAAGCAGTTGGAGATAAAACCGTTTGAGAAATGAGCTGAATTTCACAAGGTAAAGCGTTTGGAACGTCGGAATTAAGGCCGTATACTGTATCACTGGCACTCAGTGTGAATGGCTAAGAGAAGCTCGGTTCACCTTGATACGTGCTACACGAGTGTCACGACGCAACGATTCTTTCGTATTTTTATTCGAATGCGAAGAAAAGTTCTCCTCGGATAGCCGTCAAATTTTATCACTTCCGCTCTATCCCCTTAATTACACGAAATTTGCGGAAAACAAGAAGCTACACTGAGAAAATGTCCCAAATTATCGTATAACTTTTAGAAAGACGGATATACTCAATATCTACCTTCATCTTAATAAAAGTGTAACGTGAAGATTTACCAAGCTATTGTAAAATAAATCTTAAATACATCTCCCAAAATAAATCTTCCGATCATCGTATAAAATCCTCCTAATAAAAAAAAAAAAACTCTGACCTTTGGACACTAAATATGTTGTGGGATCACTGTTTTGTTTATCGCGACTAAATTCGCACGAGGCAAAAAACATCGCATCCTTCGTGACAAAATACAAGATATCCTGGCACGGCCATTGTCGTGAACCGAGAAGGGTAGTCGCGACATCGACGCGAATGGATTATCCCCTTTAAGCGGGAGCAGCCCCTAACCGACGAGCCGACTAACCAGCCACGTAGCTTTGTGTATTCTGGATTGTGGTACGCGTAGTGGAATTTCCCAGCAATGAAAAGCCTCCGCAGCGTGGAACCGAGCGTAAGGTCCCGCATTCATTTTTTTCCCGAGGAGGTTAACGAATTGGGAGTCGCGGCATGGTCAGCGTTACCATCGTAACAGCCGCTTGTCTCTGACACGCGACGCGGAATCGCATAAAATAATACGCGTATTCCCCTTTATCACCCACCCACACCACGAGATTTGCATCCGTGAAAATACCTTTATGCTTCCACGAAATCCTGGCGAATCGCCGTGATAAAAGCCGCCTGATTATAACGGCCGTGTCGACCAACCAGCCGCTTACGTTCTATACGTTCTCTATATACTGGTGTGTTTTCTGTTTTATAATATGCGTATAAGTAGTTTAGTCCCGCCATAATATCCCATAAGCACTTTTCATTAGGTGAACCCGTTTCTTCCCACTAAATCGTGACAAGCCGTGCGATAAAGAGGATACTTCGTTCATAGATGGGCGAAGAATAAAGTATAAAGTCTCTTCGTGCAAAAGCTTCGTACGGAGGAAATGTAACTTAGAAAATTAGCCCACCGTGCATACGGCTAAATATCGTGTTAAGATATCTCGTGAACTTCTACTTCAGCCACCATTCGCAACTATCGCTAATGTCACGATTTGCAATGTTACGTTAAGGGCCCAATTTCCGTGAGGATTAGTAAAGATCGCATTAAATTAAAAGAGGAAAGCGTGTTTGCGTTATATACCTTCTGAGTACAAATAAGATACAGTACGTCAGATCCCAATTAACCTGCTCTGATACGTCGATGACACTTTAGTATGAGTCCAATAGCTTCATTAATTTTAAAATCAGTACCCTCAAATACGAATTATCAGCAACATCTATAAACACCTTATTAAGAATCTTACACCACGCTCCATTTAGTACCTATAATTACTAATACGAATAAAAAGCAAGTGAACAGACTTATCCATTAATCAAATCTATAAAACCTTCCCGCACAAAGCAGATCGTATAAAAAAACCTACTTTCCCCCCTCCCAACCCCAAACAACGATACTCCTATCCCTCCCTCCATCCTCTTTTCCAATACACCCTACTCCTTTAATACAATCAACCGTACAACTTTAATACACCCTACACCGCGTCTTCAATTTACCGCGCGTCAGGGTATCCGTCCTCTCAGGGCCACGAGAGAAAACGAAGTTCCACGGTGGAAAACAGTGGCTCACCTTGGTGATGAGATCTTTGGCCCGGCTCTCGAAGAGGTGCTCCAGCTTCTGAGTGTCCACCGGCACCGGCGACAGCTCATCCCAGATCATCTTGTTCTTGTCCAGCCTCGAGAGTATTATCGGGTCATCCCTGACCTCCTTCCAGAAGAGCTTGACGGTCTTCTTGCTCTTCTTCGTGGCCGTGGGCGGTGGACTCTTCGGCGTGTTCGCGTTGTCGTTCGCCGTGGGCGGCCTCGTCGACTTCAGATTGAGGCCGAAGAGCGGCGGCGGGACCTGGGGAAGAGGTGGCGGCAGTCTGCCGCCAGGAGGAGGCGGAGGTGGTGCTCGCACGCCACCCGATGGGGGCACCATAGGCGGAGGAGGCGGTGGCACGCCGTTGGTCACGTTCACGGGGCCGAGTACGTCGACCTCGTCGTCGGAATTCAGGTCCGTGAAGTCCAGGTCGCAGAGAGCCAGAGGTCTCTTCAGCTTCTTGACGAGCTCCTCCCAGTGCAGCTCGTTCTCCGACTTCTTCGCCTCCTGCATCTTGGGCAGGTTGTCGCCGGTGGGCGACTTCAGCACGTCCGCCTTCGACTTTGACTTTGCCAGGCCCTCCTTTGCTTTCGAGATCAGGCCGCTCATGTCGCCTATCCTAGGGGGACCGAGAGCGGGCCGTGACAAGTTGGGGAACTGCTGAAACTTCTTTTGGTATGTGCGCGTAAATCGCTCGTGCTAAAGATCGAGTTGCCCGCAACTTTTCCGAAAGTGCTTCGAGTATTGAATTCGACATCCCGTGAATCGAAAATCGTTATTTGATTCGATTATCATTAGAGGATTAATTGCGATATAATACGGCGTTATTCTCTAGTATTTACATTAACATTGCACGACGATATCAGTTCAAGATAAGTAATATCCGCAAACTAATAAAAAAAAGGTTAGAAATTAAAGTAAACGAATATAAGATCAATTTATTAGTTTTTCATAGTAAATGTTATCCAATATGGTTCAATTATGGCTATGATTATATTGTCAGAGGTATAGAACCCTCGTTAATTTTTGTAGCATAATAGATATCCATAATCCAATTTACGGACTACAATGTACTGAGAATAAGACAAGAGTCGGATAAAAAATGTACAAAGTACCGAAAGTCATAGATAAATAATTCCTTGCTAAAACCGTGTATAATATCTAGCGCAGGGGCGGCCAACGAATGATTACCAGAGCGCCAGATAGCGGGTGTCCCGGCGGACTCTAAATTAAACCCCGATAAATAGTTTCTCGAAGTACAACCGTTTCCCCACTTTCCGCGGTCAAATTACCTGGAAACTTTCTCCTCGACAGGACTGCTCGGTATAAGATTTTGCGCCGCCAACTTTTGTGTGAGATCCTTGACGGTTCCTTCCCTCTTCAGCTGTAGAACCACTCGACGATCCTCATCCTCGTCGGTGTGATTACCCTCGTCGCACTCGACGCCCTCGTCGGGGCTCTTGCCGTACCATGGCTTCTTCTCCTCCGAGTCGAGCTTGTTCGCCGCATTCATCAGCGGCGTCAAGTCCTTCCTACTGTTCGTCCTGGACAACTTGTTCGAGGGCGAATCAGCGTTTCTCTCGTACGTTGTACCGTTCGTGTAGCGCAGCCCGTTGCTCGCCAACGGACCTGCGGGATGCACCGTCAAATTCTCTGCCTTCGCATTACCAACACCGCGTGCAAGTATTTTCCTAAGCTTGATTTTCCCAGCGACCGCTTTTTTACGCAACAAGAACCGAATTTGCCTAAGAACCGCGCAAAAAACCGGTCGTAAGGAAAACCCACCTTTATCGTTTGAAAAACATTAGTTTGTCGACTGTTTACGAGGGATATATTTGAGTACGTAGGTAATTGTAAAGAGAGATCAAGTTCGCCCTATTTTCCAAGTGCACGTAAAACGGGTTCCTTGATTAGGATTTATTAGAGCAAATTCGAATAAGCTGACGAAGGGCGAAATGGGGATATTTATGCAATTTTGCGTATTCCAATTCGAAGCGAATTTGAGAGATGGAAGCATGTTCGTTGATATTGTAATTTAATTCGAAGTCTAAGTACGCAAATCGTTGCAAAGGATTATTCTATAACGTTGAAGAGTTCACGGTTTGAAACAAAAATGCGAGAATGCCCGTTTTGCCGCTTTCCACGCTGAATTTCCAGCGATAATCCTACAAACTATCCGAGGATTGGTATTATACGAACTTTCTTGGTCGTCGGAATGGCCGACGGATGCCCGCAAGTTCGCCGTAGCCTCTTGTTGCTCCCTGATGAAACTTCTCTGCCTCTCCGCACGTTCCCTCCGACGTCTCAGCGCCGGCGTCACGCCGACGTCGACTGAAACGCACAATGAAAACATTCTTTCTAGAGAGCCACGCTGATGTAGTTGATAGAAGTTCGAACTTCCACGCGGAAAAGCCGGATTCGAATCACGTCCAGCACCTCTGGCTTTTCCACGGGATATCTATTCTGTAGCTATGGTGGTTCGAAACCCAGCTTAAACAGTAGCTTCTAGACCAAATGACTTTAGCAGTCGGTGTCGAAAATGAATTAGAAAAAAAAAAGACACTCTTTCTTCCGACGGCGCTTTTAGAATCGAGTCTAACGGCTATTATCGATTCACCGAAATCTACATAGAAATTGGTTTTCGAGGCGCGGTTAAAGGGCTCCCTTATTACATCTCAAAGTAAACTCTCTTTACTTTATACGGATAAACATAAATACAGCGTGACCTACATATTCAGTGAAATAAACAGTTCGAGGAACATGGCGAGCATCGCTTGGTATAAGATTGATGTTACTAATATGGAATGAGTACTGAGTAGACCCAAAGGTATAACCGTTTTGCGTATCCAGTCTTTATATCGAACTTGGAATTTTCTTGGGATTTTAATATAATACATCGTGCAAAAAGCAACCTAACCTACTTATAATATGTAGTAAAAAAAAGATCGAAGCTATTTCCACGTATTATCCCGTACATCTTCCTTACTTATCATTCCTCGCGATAAATCTCGCTCTTTGAACCGTAATTTTTACACCTCTCTACACCTGACAATATACTCGGACTGAAAAGGTCTCGCAGAATCGTCCGTTAACGCGGTTGAAATGCTCCCTCCACGAGCATTGAAATTCGTGCAATAGGATTTCCAACAAATCAATTGACAATACGAGCGATATCTCGTGGAATAAGGAGACTTACCTTTGTTCTCCTTGTAGCTGCCATTCAGCTGCACCTCTCCAAGGTGACCCTGAGAGCTCTGAGAGCTGCTGGACTCGTCGTCGTCGTCGGGCAGGCTGGAGTTCAGGGTGTTCAAAGAGCTGAGACCCAGGGAGTGATTCAGCCGTGGACTCAGGCGCGCGTTCAAGGACATCGAGAGCGGCGAAGTGCCCGTCGAGTGTCTGCGCGATTTTCGACGTTCGTGCGAATCGACCAGGGACTTTCGGTTTCGTAATGTTTGCCTGAGCAAAAATAATGGATTTTTAAAGGAAATCTCGATGATCGACATACGTCGGTGTTTCCGATGATTCTGAGAAGATCGACCTCGATTAACTGATATCATTTTCGTTTCATTAGAGATTACGCGACATCATAGCCAAATCTGTTATTAATGAACGTTAGAGTCTATGGCCACGTTATGCAAGAGTATTGCGCGCACCGTCAGTTAGCATCGATTTGTATTCATCAGTAGTTCTATAACTCCAAATTATAAGTCGTATCGCGATGCAATGAGGTATTCGCGATATGACATCAGGACGAGCTTCGCCGAATCAAAATGTTTCTGCAAATTGCTCGTTTTATTCGTATTACTTTATGTCCAATATACCACAAATTTTCTCATCCGACTGTATAGTGATTTAATGTATCGCTACTTTATATACAAAAAGAGGAGGATACGATATGAATAAAAGATATGCATAGAAAAAGTGCCTTGAGAGATTATAGCGGTGGTAAGGAAGACATTACCTAAAAATTACCATAGGTTATACAGACCTTAGCTCTTAAGATCAATATCTCTTACTATGATCTTTCACTAGAACGAAGGTACCGACATAATTTGTGGTAACAAGTACCTGATGTTATCGTCGAGCTGTCGTATAGGTGATCCTTTCTCGTTCCCATCCTCGTGGTGAAGCACAGCCTCGTAGATCTGAAACTGTCTGAGCAAGTCGAGGTCCGTTCCCTGCTTCGACATGTACCTCTGGATGATCCCCTCGATCCCCTGTTCCTCCAGGCAGTCCACTTGATCGTAGTAAGTATCCTGATCGGGTATACCGTTGAGGCACTTGTTGACCAAGGTCGTGGCATAAATCAGCAGCTCCGTATCAGCCGCGTCGTAATCCTTCAGGAGCTTCATAACGTTCGTCCATGGTATCATGCCTCTGGACGTGTCCACTGACCTGACTGCCCTGACGAGCAGCAGGCTGTTGGTTTCCACGTACTCGACGAAGACCAGCAACAGCTTCAGGGCCGTTTTTACGACCAGACGAAAGCGGCTGGCGATCAGTGTGTATAACCATTGCACCGTTTGACCATGCTCCATCACTCCATTCATGCCGTCCACGTACAGCATCACCTGGCCGAGAGCTGTTCAACATAGGCGAGATAGTACGATCAGTGCTTGGAAATACCTTCTGACTGTTGCTATTTGTTTATGATAAATTTGCTCCGATAGACCGCATCGAAATTTTTATTCGTGACACTGTTTCCTTGATAGTTTGCCCATTTTTTTTTTCTATCGATGGTACTTAGAATTTAACCTAGAAGGTACATACGCGTTGATGATCAATATTATCTGATTATGATATTGAGTGCGGAATAGTTTTAACATGGACTCCATGTTGTTAGAGATATCATTTGGAGACTTCAGATATACAGAAAGTAAAAGTGACATCATTGTTGAAACATCCTTATACGTCAGAATAACCCATTGAAGCTCCGAGGAAGATTACCATGGATCTGTTTTAAAAAAATCCAACCACTTCGTCTATGCAAATTTTTACGTCGACCTCTGCGCTACAAACCAGTTTCCGTATTTCATATTCCGTTTCATATTTTTGCCCCGTAACGGCGCACGCAAATAAGGAGTAAAAAATGCTTAAATATTCGAAGAGCGGAATGGTAACGAAATATTACGGTTATTGTTTCCAAACAAGTGGATTCTTATGAGACAACAGCGCTAAAAGAGACGTTATCCAGGAAAATTGAATCACGAAACGTCAAATTATTCTGTGACATTTGTCAAGCTCGTCACGTTTATTATCTCGTTTTGTATCCTACACGAGTTTCTATCTCTGACAAACTAAACCGATAAACATCCTAAAAACGCGTTGAGAACGATTATCATCGTTACCCATATCCTCAGTATGACACACAACCTTTGTCTCCACAAATCAACCAACGCGAACACGTTAAAGTATTACGAAAAACAATTTGATGAAAGGAAACCAATCCTCGCGTCATCATATATACATTCACATTAAGCTATTAACTTTAATATCCCGTATCATATTTCCTGTCTACGCACCTACAAAGAAAATATTAAAGACCTTAATGGATTAGCGAAGGACAGGGCGGCGCAGGTTAACAGATGAATAATATTTGATTAAAATCCTGCGATATATCTTGCACTTAGCTTCCGTGCATGTCAAATTAGCAGACCTGCAGAGTAATTACCGTTCCCGCAACATGTACGTCCTTTATTTGTATTAACCGACATCGATGATCGAGCGCCTCAATTACGCCATAGAGCTCGTCCCAGCGAATGTCACCGCGGCATAGACGTCCAGATGAGAACCATCGTCACGCGTTCTTGGTCGCCGACAGTCCGACGAGGGTGAAATCCATCAATCTACAGCGGTGGAGGATCGACTTCGACTATTTTTTTTCCTCGTCCTGCCGCGCGGCTCTGTTATTTACGAAACTGATTTCCGACTCGTTCGGCCCCGCGTCTACCCGTACAGGCTGAAATTTCGCGCGCGTATCCGTCTGTAAAAATTCGCTCCTCCTCCTCCGATCCACGCCCGGCAGCAAATAATTCTCGAATATCCTCTCGAACGTGCCTCGTTAGGTGGAATAATCTTCTTTCGGCCCGGCGCGAGGCAATCGTCATTTTCCACGTCGTTAAAACCAGACTACGTCGTTATTCATTCACCGCCCCAGTCGTGCTCCTGTCGGGGGACATGAAACTAGTACCGATATACCGAAGTTTCATAGAATCGAGAAAAAGCTTCGCGAAAATTCATTAACTTTTGCCGCGGGACCGTAATCGCTGAAACTACACGGGCACTTTTGATTGGAAACGTAATACCTGCAAAATTCCATCGGCGGGTCGCGCAAAGTTCGCTGTGTCAATGTGTTGTCGGATTAAGTATTCAAAATCTGGACGTTCAATTTTCTAGGATTGAATCTCGCAGGGTTACGTGCAGTTATGGAATTACGGAACGGAGTGTGTTTTGCGACTCGCGATTTATCGGTGTACCCGAAGGAAAAAACTCGCCGAGCCGATTCCACGGTTCGTAACCGATGCGTTGAAATAAATTCGATGTGAAAGCTTATTGAATATTGTTGATCAAAATAAATGGGACCGTCGGAAGCGAGGAGGAAGGGAATCCTATTCGTACGTTGGTTACAATTTACAGTTACACGCCGGTATTTACGATATATTCCATGCATAAGCGGGATATCTAATTGAGCTCTGGGCGTAGATAGGCGACAATTAATTATCGGGTCGATGTGGATTAGCCAGCTCTCCGGTTAGTAGTTACAGGATAGACGCGCTGATAATCGCGGCAAGCAGCCCTTATCGTCGATGAGCATGGTTTATTGACGAGCAGCTACTGCTTACTCTTCGTCGATGTCGCCATCCCTCATTTTCCATCCTTCACTTTCCGTGAAACGCTCTGTGATTTGCCTTTAAACCTTCTCCATCAATAACCGACCAGGCCCCTTCCCTCCCTACCTCCGAAGCCCCAGTCCTACTTTATCGAAAAGGGAAACGGAACGAAGTTTAGATGTGGCGACAAAAGTTTCCAAACAGTTCTGGAACTCCGCGCAGAAAGGGACTAGCGATATATTCCACAATTTTCCCGCTGCCACCGTAGCCCCACCAGTCCGTACCATTGTGAACTTTCAAACTGGTTAATTTCGTTTCATGCACCGTTAATACCATCGAGCCACTAATGCGCCAAGCGCAAATACAAAGCAAAAATTTTAATTTCCGGAAGGCAAGAAGTTTAAGGACAAAGCGTACACAGGCAAAACGCCACTTGTGAATACAAAAGGCCAAGCAATATATATAAACATGATCAACGGTACATTCCGGTTCTTTACGTTTATTTGAAAAACCAATCTATCCGTATCAGGGGTACTTTCTACTTTCCAAACAGTACAACGCATAGATAATAAAACGGATTGCTTTTTCAATCATTAATTCGTCCTATACCTATAAATACAGTAAAGTTCATTGAATAAACATAGCAGAAGGGGTACAAATACAGCGATACGTCGCTAATAGATGAATCATTATCATTGAAAACATGGAGATGAAGAAACTTCAAATTACACATCCTTGATAACTCACTATGTCATACAACGCGGAATAAAGGATGCGCTTACCTTTGAAGTTTGATATAGCCGTAAGTCGATTTTAAGTATACTCGTGTAAACGACACGATTTTCAAAGCGGGCAAAGGAGAACGATGAACGTAAAGCAAACGGAGCATTAAAGCTTCGTTACCACGAAATCGAGGATCATAAACAATGTTGCGTCGCGGTCGTAATAACGCCTTGATGAAATTTTATTCCTGCAAATGACGGGATAAAGAAGCGAAGAGGGGCAATGAGCGTGGCAATTCGGACAACATTACTGCGGCAGACATTTCTGTTCTGGCCCGATGGAAGGACAAAGGGGAGGGGGAGAGAAGTTAACGAGAGCGGAAGAGACTCGCCGAAATTCGAAATTGTTTCACACCCGAACTGGGCTGTCTGGGAATGAAAATGGGCTCGGCCCCCTGGAAAGCCCGGAATAGGCGAAATTATCACAACTGATTTGCCGTCCATCGTCGCGTGCGCCTCGCCTTTAGCCTCGTGCACTCGGTACGTATCCGTTTAATCTCGGTACACACTCGAGCAACTTGCACGTTACCGCGGTCCCTCCCTCGTGTATTATTTCGCGGCTGGCCTCTCCTCGCCTCGATGCAATTTATGCATTTCGCGAAAACGATTCGCCCCGAGTTGACTCGAGTTCGCGGGAAAAAAAAATACAAGGAAATTCGGCCCCTCGGCTCGATGCCCCGCTTTTCCCCTTCTCTGTCCTTCTCCCTCCGGCAGAAATAAAAATAAATTTTAGATCCGCGCACGGAGAACCCACCGATTGAACATTTCGGGCTGGAAATTATCTCGAGTACATTAAACCGACGAGTGCGCGTTATAGGGCCCGGCAATAATGGAACTATTGTGTCGATGGAGTTAAACTTTTTCACGGGCGAAGGACCAGCCAGCTGGAAATTTGCGTTTAATCAGTTTCACGCTGCAGGCCGGAATTCGGAATTCCGCGCTCACCTCGATTTACGCCGCTTTCGACTAATTACGAGCGACCCCTATTAAGCGCGATTAATTGACAAAATCTTAAACAATGCAGCGCCATTGTTCTGCGAGGAGCGGCAAGCCGGAAAAATTTCAGTTCGATTGTAAATTAAACATCGATCCGGACGATTTGTATATTATAATGATGCGCTACGATGAATGTTCCCTTTTGCAGTAATTCGATCTTGGCCGAATTTTCTCGCGCGGTAATTCAATTTGGACTCATTAATGTGTAATAAATTCAATACGTTATCGAGTTCATTTGTAGGACTTTAGGTTGAAAAGATTCAGCAGGGAGGAAGGACCTATCAATAAATAGTGTTATCGGTATTATTTTCATATTTATATGGATAGTTTTACAAAGAACCAAATGTATTGAGTTCAGTAGTGGGTGAAAGCGCCAAATGTACGATTCCAACTAATTCGTAATACATATTTCAATTACGCAATGTAAACGTACATTTACATATATGCATCGCACTGCGCGGTTTTCCATCATGGATTGTACGAACGAATAACAGCAAGTATAATAGTTATAATGTTAGCAGCAGTGTTATTATTAACGGTCATAATTGTAATGCTAATAATAGATGATTATGGCAGAGTAGATAATCCAATAAGACCGCTTAATGTGCAAATGTGTGTGCGATGAACAGTACAAATTCGCTCCCATTGGATATATCAACGCACCAATCACGAAAGACGAGCTAACTTTCTAGTCAAAAGCACTTCCATTTTGCGAAAAAGACTTGAAAAGTATTAAAAATAACAGTTACGCTTATGAAGAAAAAACGAATACACACCTCGTTTGCCAATCTCATTATAGAACCTACATTTTGTAACAACAATGCAAACCTTGTTGTTTGCTCGTTCACTAATTCATACGCGACAAGCTGCAGCGTTTAATTGACAAATGACACGGTTAATAATTTATCGATTCGATCACATTTATGCAACCAGCAATTAATCCTTAATGCAATACGCATTTCCCCTTACAATAGCCCCCTCACCAGAAAAAAAATAACAATACCCTTGTACATCTTGTGTCTCAAGAATGACGTACTTTCACACGTAAAGCATTGCGTCGAAAAAATCGTACCATCGATCGAGAAAATGGCGCTCGACCTCTGGCATAAAAGACCTCGCGAGAAACATCTCGATCATAACACACGCGAGCACCCATTCCAGCCAACGATCCAGGGTGGTCCTCCCTTTCATAACACGATCGACGTCCATCCTGTCCCGGCAAAAACTCATTTCAACTTACGTCACACTTCGGCCATCGACGTCGCAATCGCGCCGGACACAACGATAATCGCGAAGCGATTTAAGCGATGTTCCGGCACAGGACGTTAACCCAGGCGTTATCGTTGCGCGGACCATAACTTATGCCGGGAAATCTAATTAGGAGCGCAGATATAGATTGCAGCGGGCGTAATCATCGAATATCGAGCTTCGAGTGTCCGTGCGGAGTATTGTGTCGCGATATTATAATTGCAGGACGCGACGCAGGACGAATCGTTAACGCTGCGCTCTCCGCGAAGCGCCGCATAATTTCAGCGCGGGCCGTCGATCCCCGCCGAGGGATTTGAGCAAAAAGGATGAAAAAAATGCCGGCGGCGTTAAGGCCCTGCCCTATAGAAAAAGAACTGCAGAGTGATTTACAGTCGTGTTCTGAGCGTGTGAAAAATCGCTTGTCAAGTTTCGCCGGGCGTATATCAAATCGGCCTGCATCTCCTTCGGATTGTTCCGGATCGATGCGCGTTTACGCACATGCGCGAGACTGCATGGGGGGCTAAATAAAATACGAAGCGGAACAACTGTAGTCACGGTGGCCGCTTGCAATCAACGCACTTTTATACGTTGCGCGAGAGGGCGATTAACTTCCACGGGGGATTGTTACAGTGGCTCAACGGATAGAAGAAGCTCGATCGGACGCGAGAAGAAGCCGGATTCGCGCACGAGCAAGCCTTCTCGATCTTTCTGGATCTTCCTACGCGATATACATTTATCTTGAACTCCTTAGCTTGATCTTAAGACTATATGAACCGTGTGAGAAATTGAAAAAAGAAAAACACGGATATCGCAGTCTCGAAAGTTGTTACCGAACGTAATCGATAAATGTCAGCAGAGAATAGATGTATTTATTTGAATCAAAGCCCCAAGCTATAGATTTGGCTGTAAATAACCTTAATGATCACATAGATACATAGAAAATGTCGAGAATTTTGCATCGCGATTGTGAGTGAGCGATCGGAGCAGACGAGTCAAACTGGAATAAAAAAATTGCATTAATCGAAGAAAAATGTAGAGAAATTGTAGCAAAATGCTGGAAATTTTTTTCAGCAAATAAATAAAATTGTGAAAATCAGTTCATTAATTGCACAACTTTTCAAGCTGTGCTTGCCGCCACCTACAGGATGAACGTGTCGGAAACGAATGAATACAACGTAAAATGTTGGCACGACTGCCCTACTATACACTAACATATGGAAGTGTGTAGGTACCGCATTTATTTAAATAATATACTTCTCCTTTTGAAAACCTGCCCAAATAGTACCTGGGAAAATATGTCATGGATACCAAAAGATATTACCATCTCTATTCTCATCTTCCTTCTCGATGTTAAAACATCGGAATTTAAGAAATTCCCGTAATATTCAGCACGCTCAACAGATTATTTTTCCTCCCTTGACAGTTATATAAAATTAATTTTATTAACGAACAGAGATAAACAGATAATAAATGTAGCAATTTTTCATATTCCGTATACACAGTTGAGTATTCTAAGCGTCTTACACATTGTAACAATGACTATTCAGCTGCAGCCAGTGGGAATAAATTGTCGAGTCGACATCTGAAATCCGAGACAACGCTGTGATATAATCTGCAGCGAGTTACGTTTTTCAACGGTCGTTAGTTTCGGTGTCAAGTTTGCGGCAAAAGGGTTTCCGAGTCTTGCCAGGACGATATCTAACCATGTACAAGGCTTACCCACCGTAATCTAGCAAGGCAGGTGTTTTAGGGCCTTGCCGTTTCACTATTTTGATCCAAGAGTTAATCGCCTATAATATAGTCTCACTAAAAATATCATTAAAACCTTATTCTAGTCCTGAAAACTCGAGGAGATATTGTAATATTAGTATATTGTAAATATTTGGAAATATTGTAATATATTTGAATAATAACAGTAAATGTGCATTAACAAAAGAGTGCAACTTGTTTACACGACACTCAACAAATTTTACAAACTACAATCGCCACATTTTTATTATCTTTTCGATTACATCGATTAAAGCACAAAATCGCTTATTGGTAGATGAAAGAGTTTCTTTCACAAATGGAAACATCTTAGTGCTTTTATCCAATGGGCAATGATCCGATAATACATCGAGGACCGCTAATCTTCGGCTAAATAAATTATTCAGAAACGGAAGATCCAAGTTTTCGAATAATCCTCGGGGATCGTAGATAGCCGAAGATATAGCTCGTACATTTCGCAGTGCCGTTGGCAACTTTGTTCGAATTACGAGAACGTCTTATCAAAGTTATCTTTGGAACACTCCCAAGAAACGTAAACTGTTGGAGCGTTGGCATTTTAATGAGCCAATACCCCGGCCCGGTATCACTATAACCAACCAAAATCACATAAAAATTTCGCTGCTCCGCGTGTTCTCGATTACAAGCGGAGCAGCGGGCATTTAACCTGTAATAAAATCCCTATTTGAGCATCAGCGGTACCCATAATAAAGTTCCGCAAACCGGGACCTCGAATTTCAACGGTAAATTAGAGCTCGTTTGATAAGCATCTTTAAATCATATTTAGAATGGATTTATGATAAGCTAATCACGTTTAATACAGTTTTGATAATATTTTACGATGCATATAAGCAACCCACGGTAGAGCCGCAAAGCGAATAAATTATTCGTCCCTGAGATGCCTGATGCAATTCCAAAAGTCATTGAAAAAATAAACAGACGTACGATTGGAATATCATTGAAACTATTTACGCCTTTCTTCAATATTTATCTCATATAAACTCAGTTACTCTTCACCGATAACACACGTCTCTACTTTCTTATCTTGGTAACTCACAAACCTACAATCATAATTCTTCTTCTAAAACGCGACCTAGCAAAGGGAGTGATAATACACCTTTCATTCTTCCCAAGATGCATCGGCTCTTGATCTGATTTTGCCATTTTTTCCATATACAATCCAGTCTGCAGAACGATTAAAATATATAACAGCACAATCTCACGAGACTACATAGCGCGTAAGTACATCCCTTATCTTACCGACGATCAGATATCAATTCTTAACATTAAGACTTCAGCCACGAAACGAATCATTGCAGCAATGCAGAAACCATCGAACGGTTCTTATTCTCCAGGTTGAAGTACTGCGAGGAGAGAAGAAAGCCGCGAAATTAGCCCTCTCACCATCGGTGGGTTTGCGCGTGGACTTAAGCTCGCTCAGACGAAGCACTCGAAAGACGATCAAAGGACGCATTCATAATTTGCAACGCACCGCGGTTTCGGGAACAGCCATTGGCGGACTTTACTTTACAGTACGCGAGGCGCTTTCGTAAATACGACCCCTTAACGCTTTGACGCGGATCTTTCGGTGTTCCGCCTTCTTGCATTATCACCGACCGCGGCGTTTCGAGAGGCGCACGTCGTCTTTGGTAAGGCAAAGTCGGAGGCGTTGATGCGCCCCTCGTTAGACTCCAGGTGCATTATGACGATATTATCTTATCGTTGTTTACCTAGGCCCCCTTGAATTACGGTGATTTCGTCTCCAGCCTCGAATCTCTGCTAGGATATGACGCTCGTATTGTGCGACATCGTTAATTCGGAAGATAGCGCGGCGACAAAGGAAATCGTGGCACGGCGACGACGAAAGTATTTCGCAGATATGATAATAATCTATGGTTGAAAATACAGTAGGATAAAAAGGAAATACGTGAAGAAAATAAACGTGGATTAATGCTTTTAGAGAATAGCGATAAAATTCTGTTATAACGAATATGGAGATTTAAGTAAGATTGGTATGTATATTATAGGCTTGGTATACTGATGGTACTCATCTTGGACGTTAAGTCCTGAATTCAATAACCGCGCAAACGTCGAAAGTTAAACAAACAAAATGACAGCTTGCTCTTCGATATTTATACTTTCTACTTGAAACGTCAATTTCAGAATCCACTACCTATACTTGCCTCATAAGAGACGGTAAATATACTTTGTGTACCGACCGCTTGCTTTGATGGTCATTCGAGCCATATCGGCTTTCAGCTCTGGGGATTCATAAATAAGACTTTCGTAAGAGTGCGCATTCGTGTTTGCATAGTAAAAAAAAAAAAAAATACGCTTTGAGTATGTTTCGTAGTTGCATACGAGTTGTATACGCGTACACGCGTGCTGAGTGTAGGCAAATAAATTTTGTTACTACAATACAGAGCTACGATATAAAATACTATTTGCTTTTGCAACAACATTTCTTTATATTCCACATAATTTTTCTTCAGTCACTTTTCACTTCTGATAATACAATACACACTTTCAAAAAAGTGTATCGAGAACTTGGTGATCTTTGAAGAAAGCACCTGTCACGCAGTGCAACTTTCGTTCTACACCAGAAATTTCGATCAGGAGGAAGTATTTGCGCATCCCATTTTAATCCCAGTTGTTCGATAGCCAGTAAATTTGATCTCCATTAGGTATACATTCCAGCGATGAGAGTAAACCGGAGTGCGGACAACGAGAGAAGAGCTTCGGATACTAATGGAGGTAATAGGTAAATCGATCGAAGCGCGAGCTGTATTATGGATCAAATATTCATCCTCGAGCCTACGGATAAATCGCCGCAGTACTCACCTCGTAATATGTAATTTTGGTAATTTTGGTCGGCCTCGCTGCCAACTTTGATGAGACATGCCAGACCATCATTCTGCACGAACTCGTGTACCAGATCCTTGTCCTCCTGCAAAAGCCAAATTTACGATGAATGAGCATGCGTTGACAAAACTTCACAATAGCTACACGAATGTCCGATAAATATATATATATATATAAGATAAAATGATTCATACTTTGTGCTTGAATCTTGGGAAATCTAGCTAAAAATGCTCCTGTACGAAGTGGAATAGCTATAATACTTTTTTAAACTGCTTATTCTTATTCGCACACTATATTGTAGTTACTTGAATATTTTTTGGATTAAAGGTTTATCCTCGATACACACGTCGGAGCCGAAACGTCGGAACAATTATACTTATGCGTCGCACGTTTTATTAAGACACCCTATACAACTACGGGAGCAGTGCTCTGTAAGATCAATTTCAACATCTAATTGTAATACAGCGGTAAATGGAAGGCAGGAGAAACGTGAATCATTGTGCGCAACAGCTTTTAACCGCTGGCTGTGTAATTGTCCTAGGCGCATAGCGCTTTCTGTTATCGTGACGCGTGTACTTGTCTTCTAAAAAAAAGAAATAAATATCTTTTGAAGGATGCAGTAATATTTAGTACGAAAATTGTGCTTAAGTATATTCTAAAGAAAAGCAAGTAGTTAAAGATATTGCATATTTATTTTTATCACCTTTTACTCGAATGTTACACAACCCAGTCACTCGTTCTGTCCTTCAAATTTAATGGATACGCATTACGCGTCACGAGCTTGCTTTCGAGGATATAAATAATACGACAAAGGGAATACTAGGCGTGTTAGGCTTAACAGGAACACGACTGATCCTAAGATCCACCCTGGGCAATGCGTTCGTTATACTCCATAATCGAAGCACCATCCATTTGAGGACCCAGCTGATGGCAAAAGGGACCAGCCTTCGATCATTCCAATTAATGGCGGGTCTCCCTTCCGTTTTTCCGAACCATTTCTGCACGCCACGCGCAGCAATCACGCTTCGCTGGTGCTTCCCGGCTTGGCTAAGAATTTTTCTCGAAGGGAAAAGCCCTCCGAAGACTTTACGAAGTTCATTCAGTCGGATCTTCTACCCTTGAAACTTTTTAAAGATGAACTACTCATCCAACATTCAATCGTATATACACTCATAAATAATCCACCCCCACAAGAAAAGCCATTAAATCTTACACAACGAATAAAAAATATTGCACAAGCCACGATAGCATAAAGAACATAATTTAGTAACAATAACTAAAATACATATGTCATACCTATCATTCCTTTATAAATAAAAGGTCCGTTTATCCGGATAAAAAATAATATTCGCTCAACCGAATAAAACGAACCTTATCAATTGTGTTACCTTAAAAGAGCAAGAGCCTATTTTTGCAACCTATCATTCCTTTATCTTATATTAGGATATCTGCACTATGATTCAGCTGGAATTAAAACCAAGATCACGTCCGTAATCTCACCTCATCACATTAGATCTCCTGCCAGCGACATCGCGGAGCATCGTCCGCGATAATTACTGCGCGAGCCATCTTTTAGTTCCTTAACATTATAAACCAACCTCCGAGCAATGTTTCCTCCGCGATGCCATTGTGCTACCAACACGAGGGAAGGAAGATGAATGACATCGATGTGCATGCACGCTCGGCCGAGTAAGACAATGAGCGGGCGTAGAGAAAAAAAAAAAGAGAGAAAAGAGAAGGACGTCCTGGGCTTTATCCCAACGACACTATGACTCATTGATTTTCCAGAAGCGCGCCCTTCTCCCCCCTCCTGGCGATAGTAATGCTATTGTTTATACCGCGTCTCCAGTGGGTGATTTTAGGGAAGAATCGCGCATTGTTTTAGCCAAAGGCGGGCAGCAGCCCGCAAAGGGGATTTGTCGGGCATTGTCCTCGAACTACCGAGAAACTAGTCGACTGTCGTACCTGCTTTCGGCCTAAACTGCTTAGTTCCATTAGCAGCTTGCCTCTACTCGCCGCACGGCTAATTCGCGACCGAACTTTCCCGCTGCCGTATCCGAATCGAATTATTTACACCGCCGGTTAAATGCGAAGGAGCGCCAGACTCGGGTTTGCTGCTTAGAATTTTTATACCACCTCCCCCCCCCCTCCCTCTCTCCTACGCACCACGGTCGAAGGATCACAGCAGAAGTTTCGATGGAAAATTACGGATGGAAATCGTGGAAAGTGCCGATGGGCGCGTGTGTAAATTATATTTCAGGAATTTCGTATGGATTCGTTGGCTATCGCGGATGATCGTCGAACGTTGCTAGGATATCGCGGAATTCCTGGAATGTTACTAGAGCACGGCTCGTAGCGAAAACTGTGCACTGCCGTACACTATTATACTATTGATTATTATTAAATGAAAAAAGATCGAGGAGGATAGAATTAGATATTTCAATCGTGAACGGAATATACGAATAGTAGGTATATGAATATATTAAAATCAAGTCAAAGGTACGAGGAACTACTGTGCAGTATCGTGCTTTTGTTAAGGTTAAAAAAAAAACAGCCTTTGATAGCGGACAAAAAGGATTATAAGCAAAGTACAGAGGTACTTATCTGTATTAAACCGCGAGAATAAGGTTCATATCGTCTCTCGACGGATCGCATCGAAGAAACTATTTCAAGCTGCACACTGATCCCAGGTGAGAGTCCCAGCCTTTTAGCTCGGCTCGAATAAAAATCGTTCGGTGCGACAATTTTTCATTCGACGACGACGCCCAGGAGCGGCACGCTGCTCGCCATATTTCACCTGCGATTCTTCGTTACCGAATCGAGATTCAACAGTGGGTCGCAGTTAACCCTCCCTCTCGGCATCGAGTGGATCCCAGTGCGGTCGAAGTAAAATACAGAAAGGGCGGATTAACGTGAGGGAGATTCGGGTTGACAAACGTATATAATTCCACGGTGGGATCGATGCGTGGCATTACGCTCTTCCCTCCCTTTCTTCCGCCCCCTCCCCCCAAACCCCTGGGCCTGCGGTTTTCTCTGGCGCGCGACTGTCCTCTGCGGTTTCCATTTTGTCCTTCCCGCCCGCCGATAACGGAAGCGCCGCTCGTTTAAACCGTATTCACGGCCTTCCGCGGACGATTATGCGTTGTCCTTTCGAATCTCTTCAGGTGCCGCGCAATAGCGGAGCCCCACGAACGGACGTGACAAGAGCGAGACGACCTCCTCCCTGAATTCCTCCCGCGTTCCCTGGCGCCCGTTTTTGCGACAACAAGGGAGACTGATTCTTATCTCCTCTGGGTAACTGGGAGTGGAGCAGGCGTTGGATGAGGTTGGGTGTATTATACATATGCCCGTAGAGCCAGGACTGGGTTAATGTCACGTTGCTAGGAGGATTATTATGGTTATTGGACAAAGAGAGAGAGAAAGGGACAATGTGGGGGGAGGAGGATTCCTTTTTCTCCCGATCGATCAGACGCGGGCTAATATCACGTTATTAGGGGTATTATTGGGGTTATCGAGGGGAGTGAAGCTTACCTTGTTTTAAGCAAGTGTTTTAAGAGTTACTTGGCGATTTTATACACAGTTTTTATTTAACGAAGTGTGTAGAAGAAAATTAAGGAGAGTACTAAGACATTCGATCTCATTATATTACATAATATTTTATATACTCGATTCTCATTTTGTTATAATATAATTATATTATTATATATTATTATATTATCTATTTTATAGATACGTATTTTAGCTGGCTGTTATTCCTAAAGCTGTAAAAAGATCGACGAAAGTTCACGCTTACGTGGTTCGCACTCTTAATTTCCACACACTCTGTATAACGCCGGCGAATCGACGACAGGCGCTTGATTCGGCGCAACGGCGAGGCCAGCCGATGTTGCATTAATCGGGAACGAATCGATCGCGCGTTTCAAATCGGGCGAGCTCGGAATAAGACCCAGCAGGGTGCGAAATGACGAGGTGATTAATGGAAAGCGCATAATAAAACTCCCACGGGCTTTCCTGCGCGAGCACAGTAGGCTATTCGCGACCGTATGCTGATGAGTCCGCGCGCTAAAAAGGACGTTAATGCTCCCCGCAGCGAGATACGGAATAAGGACGATCGTGGGGAGCCAATTTCAGCGGCACTCTTTCTCCCAAGTCCGCAAATCGCGGATGTCTGTATAAAACTTACGCGCCGCATGAAAATGCGATACTGCGCAATAAAATTCTCATTTCCCCCTCGGTGGATGCTCGAGCTAATAAACGTACACCGCGCGCCGGTGGGTTCGACGAGAGGAGACGCACGGAAAGCTCGGTATAATTTATCGGCCGAAAAATCGCCCCCGGGCAAAGTTCTCCCTCCATGCGGGGATAAACCGGCCTGAAATATCGGGCAATCTAACTTTGTCCCCGAATGCATTCCGGAGGAAAAACCGGCGTACATGTCCCTTTGAAATGGCAGCACGAAGAAAGGCCCGTCCGCTTGGTATTCCCCGCGCCGCGCCGATTCTGCGGGGGAGGACAGCGTGAAAATCGAAAGACCGGCCGTATACTCGGATACAGAGAGGAAAGCCGTATCCCCAGAAGGAAACGCGCCGCGCGATCGCCACGTGCGAACAATTTTCTCTCCTCTCGCCCCTCCCCAGCCGTGACTAACGTTGCTTTGAGCTCCTACATGTGCCAACCTCTCACGCAACGTTTCGCCACGAAAAAGAAGGAAACACTAGTGAGAAGCTCTTAACGTAATTTTGCGACGCACCGTTTCAAGCTGGATTCTGGATGGGCCGCTCTCATTGGTCGGAAACTGGCCAATCGAATTTGAGCTTTGATAATATCGAACTTCCTGCACGCGTGGAATTAGGCCGACATACTTTTGACAATAATAACCAATTAGGCGATGCGTGGTTAGTGAATTTGCGCTCGTCACGTTTACAGGTGGATATTGTTTATCAGGCTCTTTTTGTTAGGCTCTTTGGAAAGTACGGTTTAAAGCTGTACGATACGTGTGATGAAGAAATATTATGTGGATTACTTTAAATATATCGGATCGAGGAAGCATTGTGAGAGTAATACTATTCGCGATATACCGTGTCGAATTATTATTGTCATCCTTGTTAAGAGGTTTAGAGTTAAAGGCGAGCGTGGAGGAGCGCGAAGGCTGGAAAGTACGGTCGCCGGGCCGATCGCGGGCGAAATATAAAATGAAAAGGAAGCTGGATTGGAGAGCAATGAAAAGCAAACACCAGATTCTCAATTTTTCCACGGAGATAGAATTTTCAGTGTAAACGGGGCGGCACTCGAAATTTTCCAATGTTTGACGTTCCGCGGAGATACTCGAAATTGTTGACCGGTTTCCCCTTGTGCACAAGCGCGCAATCCGTAATGAGCATCGGCCCGCCCGTGTGCGCGGTTCAAAGGCTTACATTTTCGAAATTAAAGTGCTCGATGCCGACGCAAGGAATTCGTAATTTATCGGAAGTGGCCCCGGCGCTCATTATCATTTCACGATGTAAATACCGAAATACGAAAATCTTTCGCAAAAAGCTCCGACTGGAATTCTCGATTGTGTTTGAACGGTATACCGTATTGCGCGGCCGAAGCAGTATGGAAAATCAATTTTAAACGGAGACCGTTAACGAGCGAAATGTCGCCTGGGGACAAAGCTTAAGTGACTGGAAGATAAATGCGGAAGGATAAATCACCGAAAAGTTAAATAAGCAAACGATAAAAGCATGATATAGCACTCAGTCCATTGCCAAAATTGTCGGGTGTAAAGCGACTCGCATGATTTAAACGCAAAGCACCTCAGCTAGCAATGCCTAACGCAAATCGGTTGCGATCTCGAATTAACCGCGCACCAGTCTGAAACGCCTACAAGTACTTCAATATTAAATTACTTGTCCATAGTGCTTAAAAAATAATTTAAAAACAAAGAACGATGTAAACAATAATTTAAATAAAGAAGGATCTTTTTAAAATTCATTTAATAATAATGAAGGATCAATAACGCTTAGATTACCCCCAACTAAATAACACCGAAAATATTCCGTATAACAATGATACTCAACTCCTTCCAACACCCTTCTCCACGACAAACTTTGCAATGTCCAATTCCAATAAATACCCAAAATCCCTTCAACCAACACCACACACCTCGATAAACAGAAAACCACCTGGTTTTCCTATAAGTAAGCCATTCATCCTCCACTTAACACAAATCAGTATCGCCAGGATAACGTCGTCCTTATCTACCGCGTTATCAGGGACGTTCGCCGGTGTAGCAATTATAACGCACTTCCCTTCGTGCAACACACGTAACGATCGTTTGTCAGGCCGGGTGCAGGACAAAAGTTCTGCTCCCCCTCCCCCCCTTCCCCCACTCCATCCACTACCTATGCGTTATGCATCATAAATATGCATCGCGGTGGTTGCAGTGGTTGGAGGAAACATTCCTCTTCCCGCGGCCCTAGAGGAGTGGAGGGGGGAGAGAAAAAAACCGAAACGCCAGACTTATCCGTCCGAACGATTCGCTTTGGTCTGGCCCCGTGATAACGCCAGGAAATCCGGAATTAACGTGGCACGTGATCCAGTTAGCGCGTTAAGTGTTAAACTAATTGCGCGTAATGCGGCCGCACGATACACGCGCTTGAATTTCGTTCGGCGCGATATCAAGCCCGTCACGCGTGTTGCCGGGTGATTAAGGGAATCCGGGGCGCAGGAGAGGTGGACAGAACGAATTCGAGATCGAAGAACGAAGGACGGAGTCTAGAGCGTTGATTCGCCGTAGCTCGGGGCGACATCAAAGGAACGCTTTATTTACGAGCTTTTTCAGCTCGTTAGCCGTGATTTCTTTTCGGCCTTGCAGGTGGATCACGAAAGATGGGTTGCTCGTGTTATATGGTGTTTGTAATGCTATTATTATAATTACAGTTCATATTGTATGGTTAATATTAATAATAATAGAATATACGATTAATAATAACAATAGAAGTGGCATATGTAGTTTTTTTTTTTCGCAGAGGAAGAAGAAATGGTGTGAGCTCGTTAGCTGTGATTTCTTTTTCATTTTTGCAAGTGGATCGTTGTATTATGAAAGATGCGTGACTTGTATTACGTATTATGTCGTGTTTATAATCTCGTTATTATTATTATACATGATATATGTACAGTTTCTTTTTTCTACAGGAAGAGGGAATCGTACGGTGAGACTATCGAGATCTATACAAAATGTAGGTTACAAAGGGTTGAGGCTACAGATGCGATAGTCCCCTCGGATATGCCAAGCTTATGTATATACGCTGTACCAGAACGTGAAAACGCTTGGTTTTAGCGGATCAGCAGTTTTACGAGAGAATTTTTCTGGCGTGCCTTGCTTGTTTAGCATTTGGCACCGATTGCAGAAGTTATATAGCTCGCGGCCTACTGTTCAAGGTAGGATCTATAGCGGGGAGCGGTTAGCGTACTTTATCACCTATTGGATTCCAAGGATAGTAGATAACAAGGAATAATAGATGCCTAGCGTAAATAAACGAAGATCACGATTCAGCGTGGCAAATACTATTTCTCTACGATCATCGGCTTCGAAGCCATAATAAAGTCCGCGCAATTTTGACGCTACATAAGTTCGAACACCTCCTTTCAAAGTTTCTTTGCCCGGCTTTATTTCCTCGCTGAAAAGCGCTCGGCCCAAAAGGTTGCTGGCATCAGATTTCTCGGCTCTTTGGGAATCAAAGTGCAAAAGAACTTGGTACCGAAGTCCGGAAAAATTGGGAGTTCGATAAAACGCGCGGAAAATCCTTTTGAAACGCGAACCCATAAATCCTCCATGCCCGTGGATTACATTTACCTTTGCGTTTAAACAATGGGCAACGTGAAAATCAGGTAGGAGGCGGATTAGAGAACGATATTATTCATGCCCCGAATCATTAACATTGACGGCCTAATTTTCGTTGTGGTTATTAAACCGCCGAGAGACTCGTTCGATGCCGCTCTATTCGATCTCTATCCTCACTGGCCGATCCCTGAACAAATTAATTTCGCATTGGGACAGGCACCGCTTCTGTTATCGAAGCGAAAATCCAGTTAATAATGTAAGCATCGGCGATGAAAATTCAACGAGACAAACGCGACCACGCGTTGTGTACAAGCTTAGAGATTTCACGGGTCAGATCGTGGAACAAATATTTTCGCCTGCTATTCGACGAAGCGTGTACATTGGATAAGCAGATTTGCGATACCCCGCCCATTTCGGAGTGCTGGACAAAATCTTCATTCGTTAAGCATAAAAATCCCTCCGCGTGATTATTTGATAAATGTTAAATGTAAATTATACGATCAATTTTATAAATATGTCTCTACAAATGTACTGATACATCAGATTATTCTTCTTTTATTAAAATTACGTACATATATATATATATATGTACATACATACTGGATATATCAGATTACTCTTTTCTATTAAAAATCTTCCACAATGAAGATTCTAAATGAGTAAAAATAACACACGTTTAGGTTCAAATCGAAAGAAATAGTCACTTCGAGCGAAAGTATCGTCGGAGCGTTTCAACCGAGATTAGATCTCTGACATTTTCTGCAGATCCGTCTGAGAGCAAGGAAGAGAAAATTGTTCCGAGCATTCTTGCAAAACGTGGACCGGGATAGCCAGGGACAAATAATCCGATGTAATGGGCACTTTGGTTCAACGGCACGCCGAAATCGTCAATAAAGATTAACTATTGTCTCCCGGATAGGGGCTAATCGAACGTTCGATGGGCGGCCGCGCATACAAATTGTCGGATATGAGCTGCGCCTGTATTCGGGGATCTCGTATGCACCTTCGTGCCGCGAGAATCCTCTTTAAAGTAAAGAATGAGAAATAGAACGAGAGAGGAAGCGAGGTAAAAAGAGAAGCAGCGAGAGAGAGAGAGAGAGAGAGAGAGAGGCGAGGAATACACGTTGGTATCGATTGCTAAAACCATTCATCTCGGCGTCAACTACACGGAATAAATCGTAAAACACGAGATCCACCCTTGATATCGCGCATTCAAGATTCATACAGCGGAAAACCAAGAAATAAATTTCTAATCTCAAGTCTAATCGCGTCATACCCAACGCGAAGTTCACATCGAGAACACTTCCACTCCGTATTACAAATCATCCCATCAAGTTAGCCCCTCGGAGATGATTCTAAGCGCGCTAAATCCCATTGGTTAGCGAAAGAGCGTTTTTCCAGCTGGTTTACCAATGTTTCGAAAAAATACACGCCGGAGTTTTCGATGGGAGAGTAATTTGGTTAACAGATTGCGGCGAATCGTCGACCACCATACGCGGTATGCGTGGAAAAATTCGGCGGTGACGGCTTTCGAAGCCGGATATTCGACGTGAGAGGCCCAGAGTCTTATCCAGCTCCGCCCCTGGGAACGCCTTATTAAAGCTCAGGAGTGAATTAAGTCGATGGAAACAGGTCTATCGAAGTCACGTACGTCCATTATCCGAGCCAGCTGCCTGATACGATGATCTATCGGCCCACGACTCGCGATTTTTTCCCCTGGACGTTGCTTTCGAAAGAGGCGCACGGTTTATACGTGCCGGCAAACTTGAATAAACGCAGATTTGACCGATGCGGGGAGTCGCATCGGTACGCACAGGTATCCTGCGCGTTATCCTACGGTTTATGGATGAGTTATCGCGCAGACACGCGTAGACACGGTCACGGGAGAACTCGATGCGCTCGCACATCCACGAGTGAGAGAGCGCCGAACATTGGCGGCCACTTAAAAACCGGGGTAATTCTCGGTAATGCGATCCTGCATAATTAAAAAAGGAAGAGAGGGAGACGGACAGATAGAGGGAGTAAGAGACAGAGAGAAGAGAAAGGAGCGCGTAATAATGCGAGCGTTGACGGGCCGGGTGATGCAAAAAATATTTTAGCATCGCATTACGCGGAAGAGGCGAACGAGAAGGCGCCGCTGTTATATTCTGGACGTACGGAAATTAGCGAAAACTAAAACCGCCTGCGTATCCTCGATAGCTGCCGACGAACTCCGTCGAGAACTCGCGTTTAAGGAGGCTACGATGGCGCAATGGACAGGGGCTTGCGTTCACGCGATAAGGACCCCGGTTGAAATTCCACTCGTCAACTCTGGATTTTATTTTGCGCGCACCGCAGACGCGATAATTAGGCACCCAACTTGGTGGAGGGAGGAGGGGGGGAATTATTTTATTGGCCGCCAGCGAAAACTAAATATTTAAAGTACTAATTACAGCCGTGGCCAAGCGACGTTCGAGTTTAATCAATCGTGTACATTGTACGACGGATAGGCACGTCGGGTGAAATGTGCGCTTAACGGATAAAATCCCAGCGCGTTATTAAGCAACGCGGATTAACACGTTAATTCACCATCGAATCATGCTGGAAGTACAGCTCCAGTACGAACAGAGCTGATCTGAGGAGCTCTCGATAGGACTGAATATTTCATGAAGGCAGCTTTTTTCACCGATACCGCATTACTGGTCGACGGCTGTTCCAGACCCAGACGTCAATGGCAAAAGCTGGTCAATGAGAAAAGCTAACAAGACGAAATATCTCCTCGCGAGCCGCTAGATACCGGCTTCGTAAACAAACACCGCTCCATTACGATTCCAGCGATAAACGTCCGCGTAAAAATGACCAGTGGCGCATAGAGGTACACGCACGATGTCACTGCTCCGGCACCGTGAAAGCGACGCAAAAGCCCGCGACACCGCGACACAGGCCCCGCACCTTCCTTTCCTTAAAGCCATAAAGCCTCGACGATTACAAATCGGTCGTCTGGCGCGGCACGTTGCCATCGCGATTCGTCGGATCGTAAATCACAATCCGCGAAACGATCGAGGCCCTCGTTCCTCGCACCTGCACCAGTACCTCCAGCATGACTCTCTCCCAGATCCCCTCTCGATATAGTCCTCGCTTACGCTGAATGTCTCATGCTAAGGCCATGTAACTCCTCCGCTGGGCCAATGGTTAAACGCAGATAGCGCACTTGTCACTCGCGAGGGAGCAAGCGAGAGGATTGGCGCGCGACACGAGTGCACTGTTGGGGGACTCGAGGAAAGAAAGCCAGGACGATCGAGGGCGGGACGCGTCGCGCGGACCGCGTGCACGATCCTCTCGAAGGCGAACGCGTAAAATCCGTGGGCACGAGTGGCGAGAGACGGGCCAACTTCGTGGACCGTGGTTACCCCTTGGTCGTCCGGGGTCGTACTGTGTATTACCCCGTCGCCCCTTCCTCGGGCCACCCGGGCGCACGAGAGCGGCGTGGGCGCAGGCGTCGTTTCCACGCGCCAGCGAAAACCCCGTCGACCCTCCACGGGGGTTGCTCCCGCGGTCAATGTCACCCGACATCCCTGACTCCGGTTCCTGACACCGAGATACAGCCACTTTCCACGGTACCTACCGGCCCATCCTCGTGGTCAACGTCGGACGTCGTGCTCGGCATGCAGCCCGGGCCGCGTGGGGTCTATGCGTCTCGCGTTGTGGATAGTGGTTTTTGAAATAAGGAATATGATTGTGATTGTGACCATGAGGGATATGGGAGAAAGTGTGGTTACTTTGAATTGGTATTTGGGCCGTGTGAGGTGTATGCGTCTCGTGTTATTGGTAGTAATTTTTGAAGTGATTTTAAAAGCTTTTTGAAGTGTGTAATATAAAGAATATTATGATTATATGGTGTACAGTGTGAGACGCGTTGCAGAAGAAAGTTACATATTTAGTTAATAAATTATCTTAGCGTACACAAGAACGAGTTAGATGTTCGAACATGTATTTGGTACTGGTAAGAATAATTTTAAATAAAACATTCCCATAGACGTCATTAATGTCATCTTAAAAACCTGTTAATAATTCCAAAAGCACGTTTCAATGCACTTTGCTCGAGCGCGATATATGTGAATACCGTCTATCGAAAAAAACCGCGACAGGATGCCACAAGTTCCATCGTACGATTCCTTGCGGATTGGATATAGAATTTTTTAACGCTTTTTCGGTCAATTTTGACGTGCGACTGAATGACCGCTGGTTAAAAAAAAAAAAAAGCGAAATCAAAAAATGTCTAGCCGCGACCCACTGTATAATAAACGCGCTACAGCCACATGTTGTAAAATGTCGATATATAACCTCGACGTATCCAAACAAAAAATTTCATTTCACGGAAAAAAAATTCCAAATAACCTGAGCGGAAGTTCCGCGTGGCGTGTACTCATTCGTGTCCAATTTAACATAAGGCTCCAGCCGTATAAACAACAACATTCTCCTAGAGCCCCATATAAGGAAACCGCGAAAGCAGACATATAAAAGCTTTTCCACGTCGCACAAATAATGCAAAGGACTTTCAGCGTGGAGTAAGCAAATGGACCGGTACATCGACTCCCCGCCTCCAACCAGTTTTTTGCACTCGCTCTTCCTCGCGCAAATCGAATAATTCGCACAACACAAACCGCAATCTGATTAACTACACTCGCGACGTGACGTACACATTGAGTTCGTCACTTCAGCCCGATGATCAAATCATACGAAACACGACCAGCTTGAAATCCGTTTATAATACAATGTTTTTCTTAACGGTTTAACACTAACCCCACATAGATCACCTGCAATAAATCCTCTGTGCCACAATCCTCTCTGGTTCATCTCGAAACTCTAATCTCCAGCTCCGAAAAGTTCATAGTCCGAACAAAATCCCAGACGCGAGCTCCAGGTGACGGGGCTGATCGACGTCGTCGTTTGAACGAAGCCCGGATCGTCCGCATATTGGGAAAAGAGTCGGTGGAAGTGCCATAATCCAGAATGGCCGGACATTATTTCAGGGCGTTTATACGCGCGTTTAATATCAGCGGTTTCAAGTTGGGGCAATTAATTCCATCCTCGGAACAGGCTATTAGACATTAATTCGCCGGACCGTGCCGAACTCAATTTGCGGAGCGTTTCTACCGGAAATGATCCCAGTCAGTCCGAAGTGCTTGCCCTCGATTAACGAGAGCGACATTGGCCGGCATTTCTCATTCGCTTTAACCCGCTCGGGGCTCCATTGAATATTAATGAAACAATCGGGGAGAGGGGGGGGGGGGGGGCTTAATATCCGCGACGGTGTACTCCCTTCGTTCCAGACCGCAGGCCTCGAAGAACCGCACGGCGCGACAAGGCGGGGCTCTTTGACTTTCGCGGGGAAACTCCGAAATTCGAGTCCCGCCGCGATGAGTTCGAAGTTCGGCCCGGCAGTCGGCCACAATTCCCAGGATGTTAAATATGAACCTCCCTAACAACCCTGGAGTTGGCTTTACGAGTTCCAAGCTGCTGTACTTGTAGGAATAAAGAGCAGTGCTGCGCGAGTATGGTATTGTGTATCAAACAGAATGTAGCAAAGGGCGGTAAGCCAGGCTACCAGTTTCGTGCGTTGCGTAAGGATACCAGGAGATAACTGAGCTAACTGGAGAGCTAGGAGGATGAAGTGGATAGAGGCTAAGAGTCTCTCTTGAAGAAGGTACATGGCGTGGTGGTTCGAAGTTCATTTTAAAGAGTAGATCCTGGGGAGAACTATCCTAGCGGTCGGTGTTGAAAATTCATTGATCGGTCAAGCGGTGAGCCTCGCCTTCCAGCAGCGCGTCTTCTGGTTGTTTAAATGAAGATAAATATATCTTGAATAAAAAACTGGTCGCTGCTTGCAAGGACTAGTTTTTTCAAGTGTCTTCCGCTATCTGCACGCTGCTGCTTTATCTGGCAATGTTTATACAAACGTGAAACCTAATCTGCCGAATCTTGTAATCTTTATACTTCGGTCTTCTTCTAGTTGTACGCATAATTCGATGATATCATACGAAACAAATACGTGGTGCACCTATTATTTACTTAGAGAACGGAAGAAACTTGGGACAACCTGATATATCAAATTTCGAGCAAGAAGCCCATAGGAGTAGCGATGTCTAATGAAGATAAATATGTAAATACACTTGGAAACAGATACACGGACCAACTTAACTCAAATAATAATTAATTGGCTAAGAAACAACCTTAATAGCGCCTGAAGGATCAAACTAGAATATGACGTCACACCCACTGTGTTACGACTACCATATGACGTCACAACTACTGTATTACGACTAGCATATGACGTCACAGCCGCTTGACTGATTAAGGAAAAAGAGGATCGAGCAAAGTCGCAGACATTTTCGATCGGCAACAACGAGGGACGGTTTGAAAATTCGTTGGAGATCTGGCAGTCCATTTCGGTCGCTTTTTTCGATTCGACTGAATATGCATGGCGAATCACGTCGAAATACCTCATCTGGATGCGCGTACGAGCGGCCGCGGTTGCTCATACATAATAACCGAACGCAGGATTTCGCGGAGGCTTCAGCCTCTCCCTCAAAGAGGATTTGCCGCGGCGCGCGTTTCCATTAACGGCCCGACGACAAAGTGCGCCGAGAAATCGGCCCCGTCGCTCGTTAACCTTTTAGCTCGTCCTCGGAAAAAGCTCCTTCGGTAAACAAGACGGAGTCGACTCGTCATAGAACTTCATTGACGACGAAAGTGTAAGCTCCTGTCGTTCGATAGGATCGATCATCGATGAGATCGTGCCATTCGATTTTTCTTCGTGGCGTACTGAGACGCGCTGTGATATGTTTCGATAGTCGTTGGTTATATCGATAAAGACGACCGTCGTGATGGCCAATTCATTCCAATTCTGATTTACCGATCGCACGTATCGATCACCGTAAATCGTATCTAGTTATATTTATTTTAAGTTGAGTAGTTGTCGTGTATAAATACGCATATAATTCTAAACTTGACATATATAAATATAAATATATATAAGACGTATATAAATTTAAATAAATATATATAAGACATATATAAATTTAAGCTTCACGCGTCACGTGTTTTTTATTTACACCATCCTACCACGTACTTCGATATTTTCTAACCCTCGTAATATACACTAATCAAGGTAAGCTATTCACTTCAACCATGCAAATCCTATCCACCTTATTCCCTACGAGCACAATCGTAAACTCTACACGCTCACCGTGGATCATACGTCCTCTTACTTACTATAAGCGCGACGAGTTAACTCGCAACAATCCCTTCGTCGCGAGTGTGCTTCTTGGTAAATTAGCCCCCCAGTCGCGCGGTTAAATCCACGGTAAGACGATCAGAAGCGCAATTTCGCGCTCAAAAGCCCGGGGAAAGAATCGAGCCGTCCCCTCTTTACAGCGAACAACCACCGCCCCTCCTTTCTTCGAGCGCCCGGCCATAGGGAGGATGAAAAGGAGCCTGCATTTGTATCGAACAATGGTCAATGTTCGGCAACAATGACCGGACACGCGCGACCCAGATTACAAGGCGTATTCCCGCTAAAGATTCGACCGTATCGCCAACCCCGGAGATTTCCTCTCGAAATCCAGGCCGGGGAGTATTTTTTTCCGCGATCGATGCCCGCGAGGCGAGGCGGAAATATCGCGAAACTCGGCCGTACGCACCGATGGTACCGAAATATGGATGAACCTCGCGCGTTATGCGAGAGACACCGCGAGCAACCATTTTTTTTCCCTCGTCCACCCCTTCGTTAATTTCTGCTCAGGATGCGATCGCTTTCAAGAATAACCATAACTGTTTCTCTTTTTACTTGGTAGGGTCAAACAAAGATCTGCCACCTGCGCGCAGTTTTGGGGCTTTTCCTCGTCTACCCGTTCGTTAATTTACACTCGCGATACAATTCTTTTCGAGAATAATCCAAGCCGTATTCATTAATTGCGATGGAATAAAGATTTCCCAACGTTTGCGCACAGCTTAGGATTTTCGTTTGTTAACCTCTTAATTTCTGCTCGCCATACAATTACTTAGAACAATAATCCAAATGTTCCTTTCGGTGCCTTTATTCAGCGTATATAGTTTTGGGATTACTTATCTCCCTGGGATTTAATTTCCGCCAGACACACGATTCGTGCCGCGAGAGTCCAAAGCCCCTTCTTCGATTCGATACGATTAAACGAAAATCGCCTTAAATCCAACTTTCTCCCATTGTGGCTCGCGCACTTCCTCATCGATCCCCTCACGCCTCGATAAGTCGGGCGGCGAAACATGGAAATGAGTAAAATATGGAGGACGTCGCGAGGCGGAGGGCGGGGGGCTTTTTTTCCTCTATAGGGCGCCCGTAGGGCGTATATAAATACACTAAAGTCGTATAATGTATTAAAATCGATCATTCGGCCGGAGGCAGCGACCGAGCGTATCGAGCGGAGTCCTCGCTCCTGGCGGATGAAAACGAAGCTCGGAAAAAGCTTTCTCGTGATGAAATACGCGGACGGATAGGAAACGGTTCGATCTCCCGGATCACCCTTCGCGCCGATAGGAGTCTTTCAAATTAATAGAAACGCACCGATAGGAGGATCGGGCCAGATATCGCTCCTGCAGCGCCAAAGTTTCTTTCACGAATAACGAAGGGGATTCGTAATGAACGGGCCCCCTTCCTCGCCCCTCCAGCCATTCCTGCTCCACTTGGAAATCACAAAACTTTCACGGACATTATTCGATCCGGGACCCTTTCGCGAAACACGGCTCCTTTATGGACATTGTTGGAACTCGTACAAAGGGCTGGCTGTTGCTTTTTTTTCCCCCAACCGGGGAATATTCTCTGACCGATTCCTCGTCTTGGGCGAATAAGAGCGGCTGTGATCAAAATATTTCGCGTTATATCGGGTCCATTGTGGCGCCTCTTTCCTTCTTTCTCTTTTTTTTTTTTGCTTTTAAAACGCAAAGGGCGGCACGATGAAAGGGAGGAGGATCGATGCAGGAGAGTGTCGGTTGCTTCCTGCGGTGCCTCCTCTTTCTCAAAGCTCGCCGCACTTACGTCCCTTCCACGTACCCGCAATATCGGTGACTAATGTTCCAGGGATTCGAAATCGTGCCTTTGGCACACTTCTTATCGGCGATGCTTTTAGCAGAGCCACGCTAATATTCGCGGATGAGCGTTCAGGTGTACTCGCGCTTGGAGAATTTTTAAGTTGTAACTGGTGAGTGTATTTTTATTTTTTTAATGTGTGAGATGTTAGGAGAGGTGTCACTTTGAGTTATCGAGAGGAAGAATAAGTAATAGACACTTGCTCCAAGCCGTGCTTATAAATCTCGAGTGGTTTATAAGGATAATTCGCAAGCAAATCCTTTGACTATCCGCTATGGAACTTCTTCGACCCACCAATTTCTACGTCACTGAGATTTAAAACCTCGTTGCAAAATTTCTCAAACCAACACTGGTTTACCATATATTTAAATAGTGCGCATAATATCGATGCTCGCTGATCGACGAAGCTCGACAAACCTAACTCATAAGCGACAGAAGGATATAAACAGAAAACTCATTTCACCCAAAATACTTGCTTACCAAAATCACCTCGAAAACCTACGCAAACCTCGAAAGAATCTAAATCGACTCTCGCACTTCCCCGAGACAGAAATGACCAATGTTCTCGCAACTTTCAATACGCGGCCCTTCTCGCGACGAACGTCCGCCAGTAATTTCTATGAGAAACATTCTAGCCGAGTTTGTTTAGAGACTGCGGACCAGCTTCGAAAATAAACGCCCTGATAGCGTCCGCCGTGGAAAAACATTTTCGCCCAGGGCGTCCCGCGGTCTACGACCTTTCTCCCGGCGCCTCTGTTTCATGGGCTAGCGATAACGCGATTTTTCTCGGATTTCCCCGGATTTCGAGTCGAGAGAAAAAGACAGAGAGACACAGAGAGAGAGAGAGAGAGAGAGAGGGCAGAGGGAGCGAGGAGAAGCGAGGCAGGAAGGAACGAGGAGGTACGTGGAGAGGCGCCAACAACGAGACGCACGATTTACGAGGTGTCCCCGAGGAACACACTGATTTCAAATGTTTCTCGGCGACTCCGCCGCCTCCTGCGCGAAACTATCCTGGCATCGCTCTAGAGCGCGGCCTGCACCCTGGATATCACGTGTTATGAGCATCGACATTGAGAGGGACGATATATCTTGCAGCGGTGGAGCGCGGCTCGCGGATCCGCTTACCGGCCCGATAACCGTGGCACGGCCATTCCTCGATTCCAATAAAGCCTCTCACTTCCAGGCAGTTGCTCGCTTGATTGGAAAGACCTTTGTCGAAAATCCTTTAGCGAGGAGTATCCGCTAGGCCGTAAAAACATCGGTCTTAATCGGAATACTGTAAAGTAAGCCTTGGGATTCCGCGCCCTTTGTGCCGGAGTTGAGAGTTTATTACTGGTCATTTTTTTCTTTTTTTTTTTAAGATAATGAAGGGATCGAGGTATTGATATTGAGCGAGATCAAAGGGCATTTATTGGATTCTCTTGGGTGCTACTTTAACGGAAATGAGTCGCGACGATGATTTTGGTCGAAACGCGAGTGTCACGGGTCAGACTAGTGGGATGAAGGTTGGGCCAAACTTAAATATGACGAGTTATACTCGTGGGATGAAGGTTGGACCAAGCGTAAACATGACGAGTCACACTCGTGGGATGGAGGTTGGGCACAGCGTAAACATCACGAGCCTGGCTCGTCGAGTTAAGATCGTGGTTTATCGTCTCTCGAGTTGGAAAAAGTAAATTCGCATAACGGAGCGATTCGACCATTAATACTTTGAACTCCACGTTCTTTTTTTCCATAAACTTAACTCAAAAGCCTAACAGAACAGCTATTCACTGTTAGCATTTTATTAGAGTTAGAACTTCAGCCGATCGCGTAATTAATTTCATTTCACTTTATAATCAAGCAATCGTTTCATTATTCGAGCCATACACCAGTGGTCACAATTATCACCATTCCACGCAAGGCGTCGATATTCTCGACTGAAATTCTAATTCCGCGCGACCAGATACAGAATTAAAATATACAGTGTGCGAATAGTTGCTCTGTCACACCAAGAACGATCGATCGTTCTTAAAACGACAGCGGCCAAGGAAATTAGAAATACATATACACACACACATACACATACATATACATATAAATATATATACATATACATACCCACACACACGACACATACAGTTACACCCAGCAACACCCAAGTATCTCCACGCCGGGCGCGACTGGAGCCGCGAGGGAGCGGGCATCGATCGCGCCACGATTATGGAGGACGGAGCGGACCCAATTTCGAGCCGCACTCGTCCCAAATTCGCGCACTCCGGGTTTGCATTATCGATCGTCCCCCAGGGGCGAAAGTTTTTCGAGCGTTTCAAATCACAGGCAGCGCTCATAAGTCGAGCTCCGCGCCGCGATAAATTCAGGGGACGCACCTGCTACCGTTCGCGGCACCCTCGCGCATTCATCCTCAGCCGGTGGCAAACGAAGGGTAGGCTGCAAAGGAGGAGGTAGGGGGCAGAGGAGTGGGGGGGGAGACCGCAGAGGGAGGACGTCGATGAAAGGCGGGGATTTTTCAATATCCCATTCTTCGGCCCGACGTAAGCGCAAGGGAACCGCGATGGCATCGACGCGCCTCAAGTGCATTTCCAAAGGATTCGGCTCGCCTTTGGGGAAACGAAAAAGCCGGCGCCTCTGCGCGCCTTCGACCTTCTCGAACGAGGAGGAGAGGCCGGCCCGCCTCGATCGAGCGGCTCCTCCTTTTTCCTCATCCTTGTTATTCCAGGGAATATCCCCGATCGCGGAGTAACGAGGAAAGGTCCCAAGGATCGGGATTGGAAAAGCGATCGCCGGCTATCCGAGCCCCTCACCCTCCCTCCCTTCCGGCCCTGGCCGCAGATTGCATTTAAAACGAACCATCGATACCGCGAATGGCTCCCGCCCGCGCAAATAAAACGAATGTCAATCTCACGCGATCTATTTCGAGGCGCAGGCCAGGACGTAGGAGTAAATAGGGGCTCAGGATTTTTTTCGATATTCCATCGATGCCGGCCTGGCAACAGAATAACGATTGGCTCGAGGAGGGAGCAGAAGGGGGGCGGTGATAATATACGGAAAATGCTTTTCGCCCGCGGTACCCCAGTGCACGCTGTTGAGCGACGCGCCTGTGGAAATGGGAAGCGGGACGAATGCTAATTCCTGGCGTCGATGGATCGTGTAATGTGGTGTCTGGTTCTTCTTTTGGCATTGAAGCTGGCAGCCGGTCTCTGGAGGGGCTTACGTATGTCGCGTGTGTGCTTGAGGAAAAGGGGGATTGAGAAGAGATGTCGATTGATGGATGGAATGATTTATACTGTATTGTAGAATCGTAGATGATATTAAGAAGTGACCTGTTAGGAAGTACGGTGATTTTTCTGGGAAACGATTAAAGGGTCTTTTTGACCGCTTTGGTAGGTTTAGTGTTTTTATATTAATATATTAAGTTATTGTATAATGGAAGGCGTGTAATTGTGCAGTGCTTCGTTTCTTTTGTGTCGAAACCTCCGATATTATATTCATTCAAGCTTGTTCTTCTAAGAGAAAAATATATTTTTTAAATCGATCATTAGGGAACATTACACATTATTATTAAATACGTCACTACACTTTGTAACGTGTACAGATGTAATTAATAAAGCAAAAGCACGACACGCGTTGCGAGCATAGACCATGCAGCATTAAACCATCAAGATCACCAGGTGTACTCCTCGAAACCTATGGAAATATTCTTCTTCGCCGAATATCCCACATAATTCTTACCCCATTAAACACGAGCATTCAAAGCTACCTGAGCTTCAGTTCGACGTACGAAATCAAGTACTGCGGTCGTTTTACCCAGGATCTTCCACTTAAGCCGGGCTCCTGAAGCACCGACTCCGGAGAACATGCATCACACCGGGAGAATCCACGGTGATGGCTCGAATCTGAACTTAAGTCTCCGCCGCAAAAGTCCAAAGCTCTCGCCATCGCATCTCGAGAACGATTTGCCGGCACGCACGTGTAATAAAGGTTAATGAATATCGATGAGATATGGCCGGTTCTGGTGCGAACCCCTACGCAGTGCTCCTTGTATTTTGGCGGATGAAAAGGAGGGGATGAACAATGTGCCGGGTAGGGGAACGACGGGCACAAAGGATCAGGGAGAGCACGATATCACTTTAATCTACCCGACAATCAGCGAAATATCAGGGAAAATGACTCGCCCGTCTGGAGTTTCGGCGCTTCCTAACCTGGCGGTCTTATTCGTTGCCCCGCGCATTAAATCGACCCGCTCGTGTCGACTTTCAATTTGGAGCGACGCTCATTCGTGAGTCAGCGCGATCAAACGTTTGCTTTCTCGTGGTTTAATTTGGAGAAAAACGTGAGAAAGATGCCAGAAGGTTTTTAGTTGAAAACACGGTGCGCGCTCGGCCCTTGATTTCAATGCGATCGATCGATCTCCTTGGTTCTTGCTCGTAGGTTTTAGAACGATCGGTGATTCCTTGGTCCGACCAAGCATTTATTCGCGCAATTGATATCTCGATTCTCCATCCGGTCTCGTGGAATTAGGATCGCAATCGATCGCATCGACGTATTTGCGTGGAATAAGTATGATTTTGAATACTGGCGTGTGGCTCGAATAATTGAAAGGTTGCTAAATTACGAATTATAATGAAATTGATGTTGGAAGATTGTAAAGTTTAAGGTGACAAATTGAGCCCTGTTAAGAAAAATGGCGTGGAAAATATTCGAACACTGGGGTAATTGGAGCGGTACTCGAATGCGAAACATACATTTTTGTAACACGACTCATAAATATATACTGTATTCAAATTCGGAGGATTTCTTTTTTTCCCGAATTTGAATTTCTATATTAATGGAACACCATATTACGATTACAGTCACCGCTACGATCAGAATTTTTATCCTTTCCTCGGGCCTCGTTCCCCGATCTCTGCTGTCCGATAAGGAAATTGCCTTTCCACGATGGGCCCCAGGCGATTCAAAAGTTTGACGTCCGTTTTCTGACCGAGTTCCTCTTATTGGGCGGCCCCGATGCGCCCGATTGACAGGTTAATCCAGTGTCCCTGGGATTCGGGTATTACTACAAGACAGATTATGCGAGCACGGCCCTCCGTCGCGCCTGTTCTCCACGCCGTTCGCGCCATTTGCCATTAATCTTGTCCATTGTTCCCTCCGTGCGAAACTCGGGATTCTGGAATGCTCGCGTATTATTCCCCCGTGTTGTCCGCCCTTGCCCTCGGCTTCCATACCCGCTTAAACTTCTGCTGGGGGAGGCGCGGAAGCCGAGGAAAGAGGCGGCGAAAAATGGAAGGGAATCTTAGCCTTACGTAACGGGATTCCTCGTGACGAATGAAAGATACTCGAAAGGCATCGAAGTGCCGGTACCACAGTGTCGGCTTTATTCCACAGGAATTCTTCACAGGTTTACTTCACCGCAGTGATTTTTATCATTTTGGGATATTAGTTTAATACAGTGTTATAATTCGGTAATCGTGTTTAATAATCGAGCCTAGAGCCACGGTGCTGTAATAGGTAAAGCTTCAGACTTATACGTGTGAGACTAAGTACAGCTCGCCTTGGTATGCAACTTGAAATTCGCACCGCGAGCGAAGGAATTTCCTCTTCCATACAATTTTACACGATAGATAAAAACAGTTCAAGCGAAACCAGCGTGGACGATTTTACATCCTGATTCCTACCGCGGGAGACCATTAAGTAAACGATGTCCGCCAGCGCTGAGCTGCCAGCTCCTTGAACACAGGCCGCGCTAAAAAATCAAGCGCGTTCAAAAGCAAATTCAGTATCGCCTCGAGCGCGAGGCGAGCGCCGTAATAAAATTTCCCTCGCTCGAAGGGCAGGAAGAAAAAGAAGCCGAGGAAAGCGCGAAACGGGTGGAAATTAAATCGCCCAGATGAATCGTCGAGATCGGGGCCCGCTTCTCGTCGGCAATTACGATAAACAAGCGCGCGTCAATTTGAACCGTCTGCGGGTCTTAAACTCGCGCACTCGGCCCGTACGTACCTGCCATTAAGCGGTGGGGTCTCGTGCGAAAGTAATCGCGTGCAAGCAAAATCAAAGTTTCCCGGGGCCGAAGCCCAGGCGCGGCAGCTCCTCAGGAAATATCCTTTTCCACCCCGGAGCTTAGCTCGAGAACTTCTCCCTGCGGACACTGGCGTCTCGAATTAATTACGCCGACGGTCTCGGCCCAAAGAGAAACGGCTGGGTCGGAGCTGGAGGCCATGGCGGAGGGGCGGGGGGTGGAAAATAAATTCGCGGGGGCGCGTCGATCGGATGGTTGGAGGGGAAATTGAGGGGCTCCTTGGAAAACTGTAATAGGAGACGCGAGTGCGGGGTCTGAGAAGGGGGCGGTTTCAAAATTGACCGTGGATACGAAAATGAGGTAATGTATGTATATTATAATGGTGTAAAGTGTGATGAGAAAGTCATATGGAAACACTCTTCTTATGTATTTGTGATGTGAAACTAAATGGGTTATAAATATTCAATGATACTGACGGACTTTTCGATGCGTGGAATTGGAAATCGAGATTTAACCAAGGACTTACGATCAGTGTAAAATGAATCTACGTCTATTTTGATCCTAGTCTGATTTTTCACAAGCACCCATCGAAGACATAAAATCACCGATATAATTGTCGTACAACGAATAAAGGGGCGAATGCATTTTCTTTTCATCAATCTACGTCTGTTATATGGGATATCCCAAAATTCACGCAAGAAGTAATTTCGATATAAAACACAGGTGTATGATTAAAAATAATTTTAAGCATACCAGGCAAATAACCTCCACGTCTTTACTGTTACACATCCCCTCTCCTGTCGAAATTCTCAAATCTCGCGTGAACCTTTCCACACCCATTATAAGAATCCAAAGGGGGTATTAACCGATTTCACCAGGCGTATCTCGAAGCGAGTCCGCTTGGTCGTTAATTCGAGGGAGAAAAGGAGACGACGGTGCGGCATCGTCACGTCATATCGACATTATCGTGCTGCAGAAGCCATAAAAATTATTCCTGGCGACGTTACGGCGAAGAGGCCCTTTAATGCCATTAAATTTCACCAGCGGTCTGGTGCCCTCGCGAGGGAATAGAGCAAAGGTGGGGAAAAACGAGAGGGGGGTACCGGAAAAGGACTGAATTTCCACGTATTAACGTATCCCCATTTATTAAACGCGGGTGTAAAAAGGTCATCGTGGCACCTACCAAAAGGAGGACAGAGAAAGGGAGAGGGAGGAAGCGATAGAGGAAAAAAAAAAAGACAGAAAAGGCGAGAAAAAGTGAGAGCGATAGAGGAAAAAAAAAGGCAGAAAAGGCGAGAAAAGGTGAGAGAGAAGGAGAGAGTCCGTTTTATTCAGGCCGCAAAGCAGCTACGCTCGAATCTATTTTAAGCCTTTGCGTTGCTCCAGGCCTGTCCGAGTAAATAACCGCGGAATTAAGGTGGAGGCATAAGCGTCGGTGCATCCAAATCCGCTTCCTATGAAATCCGGCCTGCGCGCTCCCTTGAGGCGCGACGAGAATGGACCCAGACGGTTTTCGTACTTTGAGCTCACAAAAGTACTCGTACCGCCCCTCCTCCGGCCACTTTGCCCCGTCGAAATTAAATGCATCTAATCTGCTACTTTGAGGTTCGTGAAAATGTGCTGGAAAAAGTCGCGCGATCGAAAGGCCCTCCTTCGTATCGCGCGTCCTTTAGAATCGAAGTCTTTGCGGGATAAGGATAAAACGTGAACTAGTATCGTTCGCATTGTAATACGTAGAGATAATCAGATCATAGGAAATTTTAATCGAAAAATCTCGTATCTTTACGCATATAAGAGGACAATTCGATGGACTAAAGACCCAAGTAATGGTATTCAATTTTATTAAAAAGAAATTCGAATTAAACATACATCGATTCACCCTTTTTTTTTTTAATCAATGTAAATTAAATTATTTTAAGCATCGACTGCTTGGGTGTCTAATCTAATATCCGTTCACCCTTTCCGGAGAGCAGATCCGATCGTTCCTCAGAAAGTTACACGCTGCTCTCTACTCGCGCGTTACGATTTTCCATGCAAAAGGATCGAGGCACCGTTCTCCAAATGGGTTAAGCACTCCTTTTCCGCTGACGATAATCCCCCGTGGCACATCGCGAAGCGACTCTCGCCCACCTCGAGGCATCGTTCCTCATTTCGCGTTATCCGAGCGTGCGTATTAATTAACGAGCAAGTAGGATCCCGCGGAAATTCCGTTAAGGCCATAAATGGGAAACAAATACGGCGGGCAAACACGCCGGCCAAGGCGTGAAAGGTGCAGGAGTTCCAAGGTAGGCAAAACCGCGCGGTGGGTACATACCGGTTTGTTAGGGCGGCACGTATGCACCCACATCATGGCCCCGCAGTGAAAACAGTAATCAAACTTTGGTTCCTAAAGGCAAAGCCACCCCAGCCGTAGCGCGATGCCCGCTTAAGAGGGTTCTTCCCTCTACACGAGGTCACCTCTGCTTACCCTGGCTCTCTATACACACCAGGCTGGTATAAGCAGCGCCATGGCGCACGGTAATTCGTCAGAGCACGTACGATGCCGATACCATCGTCGACTTAATGACCGACGTATGTTCGAGCTGCTCCTGGGCCCAGATGCTCGATGCACGATGCAGAAAGCACGTCCACCAGGGGTAATTGGTCAGAGGACGTATACCTCGATAGGATCGCGAGTCGTACATGCCGCGCGGGAGGAGATAGGAAACTTGGGTACACATCATCGATCGGCGCAAAGTGAAACTACGGATGTATACCCTTTGGAATGACGTTGACGGCTGTTGATCCCTCGAAGTGTAATATTCGAGGTTAGAGGGGGGTAGTAAGAGAGGAAGCGTGTTGCAGTAAATGCTCGAGTCCTGGCTCGGTAGGCGCTCTGATGCATTTATTTATGGCTTCGATTGCGAGTGTCGAGTGGGTGTGGAGATTCTTGGTGTTCCTTGTGTATGTATAGACTTAATAAAGAATTGAATCAGATATAAGAGTGTATCGATTTTCTCTCGCCTCCCCTAAGGCCGAAGTTTGCATATCCTTGGTTGTGAATACGTGGACATTAGCGATATAGATTTGTATACACTGACCAATGAGTAAATTGAGATTTTCGTCCCAACTCGACATACACGATAACGCGTGGAAGATACATTCTTCTCCAAAGACATCTGGTTTTCTTTTGCAAACTTAAGTAATGTATCTCTATAAACAGAATTGTTCCTCTAAGAAAAACCATCTATTAAACTTATATAAATTAAAGTAAATCAAAAGAAATAATATTATCAAAATATATTCAATAAATTATATTAAAGCAAAAGAAATTAAATTAAAAAAACATCACCACACTAGCACAAAACCAGGCAGTATTCTTCTCAAAAATTCCTCCCCAAAATCCAGACGCGGGTTCTTTCAAGCCCTTTTAAATCAAGCCCCGCTCGCTGAAGGCTAGAAGCGACACGCGCAACGAGAGCAATGTCCTAACTTCGGTCCGCGAAGGTAAAGCCACCCTTAAAGTTGACCTCGGTAACGGTCCTTGCGGGGGTCCTCAGGCGGCCGCATTAGTAAGCTAGCTGCTTCCTATAGTACGGCCACTAACTACTACCCTGTCTTAATGGACCGTTTTACCCCGAGCGACCGAACGACCCACCACCGTCAGATTACAAGCCTGACCGCCGTGGCTACACTTGCTTAAACCACCTCTAACCGCCCACCCCTTGACCGTAGGGCAGCTTGATTGTCGGTACAGTAATGAACGCGGCTTAAACACCGACGACGAACTCGGATCCAACCCCTTCTACCCCCACCCCCCTTTCCCTTTCCTGCGCCCATAATTGTTACGACTTTCTCACGATTGTGTAACGATGCAATCCCCGTGGTTGTCTTGGAATGGCGAGCGGCCTGTGCTCGACTACGGATTTTGGAGGCCCGCGAGAAAGAGCGGCGGTTTAAGTTTTTGGCCACCGTGCACGGGAATTGGACGTCGGCTTTGAGGGGAATTAATATGATATGTATTTTTGGACGCTTTGGCTCGATTGATCGTGTTTGAATTGGATAAAGTATTCCAGTGAGATTTGAAGATTTTAATGAGATTTAATTAGAGATGCGTGACCTCTGTGATGTGTGGTTTGTGAATTAGTAGGAAGTTTGCGATTTTTAATCGCAAACCTGTGTTTTACATGGAAATTACTTCTCGCGTGAATTTTGGGACGCTACATATATATGAGGATGCGTATAGTGGAATGTTTTTATAAAGTGTATAATGTATCGGTGATGATCTTCTAAGAAAGAAAGTTTTACCTAATTATCCAATTTGGTGTATTAAATGAGCTGTACGAGAAGGGGATTGTTCTTAAACTATATTGGGTGATATTAGAGGTTTGTTGTAATCGATCGAGACACACTTTCATTTAAGTTTGCTATTCAGGGGAGAATAGAGATCTGGGTTGTACTTTACGGGGCGTCGTTTCTTATTAAATTATCGATCCGAAAGTCGTTAGTCCAAGACGCGCGCGGAAAGGCGGACGCATTATTATTCATGCGATATAACGAGATAAATGAGAAAAGTGGACGAGCCATTTTCGGGCAGCACCCTCCATTTAAACGCGAACAAAGGCGAATCGTCGGCGCAGACGCTGGCGTTGACGCGTGTCGGCGTAAATCGATGTGTGAAGAAAACAGCGCCTAGGAAGGAAGTCAGATTTCAAAGGAATGCCATGATTTATTTCCTCGGCATGTCTTCGAGTCGGTCTTAACAACTGCCTCGAAAATCCGCCAGAAATCAGGTAACCATATCAGTACTGGACTGACAACGAGAAACGCACGATCGCGACTGCATTAGCCTTTAGGAACTCTTTGTCGTGTGAAATATAACCTTTCAGAGCAAATAGCCAAGGCAGTCAAAGCCCACAGTACCTAATAAAAAAAAAAAAGATAACCTCTTATCGATAAATAGTAATTACATTTTCGAGATAACTTCGTACAAAAGAATTTGATCTTTGACAGATGAGAAAGACAATAATTATCGATTCCTTCCACGACCATCCTCGACGAGATTTAAACATTATTTTGCCCCTCATCGATTAATATACGATCTTTCGCTATATTAAACAGAAATTCTATATCGCGGATGAAATATCTGAGCTCGACTTCCACGCGTTATTCGATATACACTCTCTGCCCCAAAAATATTCGCGTTATAATTACCAATGGGCATTTTCGGATTCCGTAGTATCGATTCGACGCTATTTTGGCAGGCTTGGAAAATTAGATACGTCGATTCTCAGGTATTAAAAGACCAAAGTCCCCCGCGCTTAGTTTCGCGACCGTCCGCCATCGAGGTCGACGAAAGAATTATCCCGAAATTGATTAGCGATCGTGGAGGATTCTCGATTTCCCGACGAATATAACTCTGATTCCCTGGAACGATGAAGATACTTTGCGCCCCCCCAATATCGCATACAGCTTCAGCATCTTTGTCCGCGGCAAGCGGGCCGGCGGGGAATTTAAAATCGCGGAGGCGTTATTATCATTCGAGTTACGTTAATGAGGACGCCCCTATTGTTTATCGAGTGCCCGAGGATTCAGTAATGAATTGCGGGAGAGAATGAGAAATAGGAGGAGGACGGAAGAGATTCAGTCGGTGCCTAGCTTCGTATGAATAAACAGTTCTTAATCGCAGCCCCGAGGAATTAATATATCGCGTCATGCATCAAAATACCGCGGCTCCGTACCTGAAAATAATGATCGTATTTTCTGTGCAGCTCACGCGCTTTCTTGAATCACGACGAAGCGTTGGAGAAAAGGTCCGCGTTATTTAGCTTGCAAAATAAAGACAGAATTGATATCTAGACAATGATTTCTGATCAAATACAGGATAAATATATATGTGTGGATTATTAGTCATTTAATTTTTAAGAAATGCTCAGTGAGCTAATGGCGATAAATTTCTTGGAATTACAGCGCGTAAGTATACGATTACAGTAGATGAAGGAGAGCACAGAGACAACCATTCTCCCTTATTGCTGGCTGAACGTCTGCAAGGTATTCTTCAAGCGCTACCCAAATCCCTATTCCAACCACGTCTTATCGGAGGACACTATACATCGAGAGGTCAAGGATAACAGGTTGTTAAGCAGGAGAATCTTCTGCAAGAGAAGCACGACAGCTCTACCTTCTTGGGCTTATAAACTCGTAAAGAAGCCGCAGGTGACTTCCCCCCCCCCGCGCAATTTCCCTCGAATTTCGCCAAGTCGGATCGTCCGTAAAACGAATTTACGAGCTCTAAAATTTCGAAGTATAAATCAAATTATCACTCTTTCCGGGAGAGAAACGACATGCGCTCGAGTAACAGGTGCTGATCCTCGAAGAAACCATCATCGACCTATGCGCCAGGAGGCTAATCTCCCTGACGCAAAACCTGGACCACAAGAAATTGGTGCTGACCTCGGAAACTACGGAGTACAAGCCGAGCTACCTCGATCCAAATAAAACTGTGATGACACGTCGCACGACCATCCGATCGCCCCTCGGTGGTCTCACTGGTCGAATGATAGAGAGGCTCTGCCACGCGCGAGCGATCAAAAACGCCAAAAGGGCGATTCAGGTGAGCAGAAAGGAATGTCCTCCCCTTTCAGACTCGTGGGATGCATCGACGACCTTTAACACCTTACGTGCCAACCAGTTCTGAGCGCTCCATAGAGTGAAATTCTCCGCTGTCGCGGTCGTTGCTACAACCGAAGAACCTCTTCGCGTACCTGGTACTGTGCGAAAATACCGATTATTCTCCGCACATGACAAAATTTTTAAAAAATCATTGCAACAGAGTACGCGAACAAAGACAAAAGACACCAATTCAAATAATATACGTGGTAACCCAAAATTCACGCAAGTAATTTTGCTGGAAAACGGGTTTATAATTAAAAATCGTAATTTTTATTATCGATTCACAAAGTATATGGTATAGGGTTATGTGTGGAATAACACGTAGAGTAAATACCTTTACTGGCACATACGCAAGTTTTCAAATCTTCCGTGAATTATTTCTATATTTAAATTCCTATATAATCCTGTATATTTCTGTATTTATTTCTATGTTCCTATATTTGAATTCGACGATTAGTTAAATCAACACGCTCGTACTTAAGCGACTGACAGGACTGTGCGAGATCTTTTTAATGCTTCGTGGCATGCGAAAGATGGGGCACTTGGAACTGTACGGCAAGGTTTAACGTCGACTCCTGATCTCTCGAAGCCCAATGATAATGGTTGTTCTCACAGGGATTCTTACACGTGCTCGCTCAGGATAATGGAAAACCTATACGAGAACCAGACGTCTCTTTCGGCTGACTTCGTTATGTGGCTGTATGTGACCTACGGCGTGCTGCATCTGCTCGTTCTCCTGTTCGATTATTTTTCTTGGAAGACTAAATTCCAGTCCTGGCGCCATTTTCCACGCAAAATAAACGATTCGATTAGGCTGCACGGCCGTCGACTCGTGCTACTTTGATACGCGCTGGATTTTTCCACTTTTTTACCCCGTTGGTTTTATTTCTAATGTCTCATAGACTTACATACCTCGCTTTTGTTAGAAATAACAATGTATTAATGTACTTTTCATACCTATTTATAATACTGAATATTGTTGGAGGGAAATAAAAACGATAATGGAATTCCAAAGACTATTCGGTGTAGACGTACATTCCGCGCGCTACATTTATGAGAAAATGTCGGCGCTGCAATATTAAAACCGCAATATTAAACGGGCAATGAAAATCGTAAGGAACTTTATTCGTAATCATAAATATTACCCTCTGCTCTGCAATATCAAAAAACTGATTTACGAGTTATCGCTCATTTAATTATTCAGCTTTATTCCAGCGGGCGGATGGTGTATTTGTAGGAAATCCCGTTCCGTAATAAAATGTATTTTCGTGCAAGGACCGGGGCTCCTCGCCGTAATGCGGCGGAGGAAAGAAGTTCCTGGCGAAGTTCGAAATAATTAACTAAGCCACGGGGCGCGAAGTAATCTCCGCCAAAGTCCGGGATATAATTTCCAACTTACTTCATTTCGTCGAGTTCAAAGGATCGGGGTATAAACGACTTTGTCAATACTGCACCCCCCTCGCTCTTCCGCGAGAAGGGTATTCGCACGCGTGCAAAAGGCGCTAATACATTTACCAGAATTCGCAGCGTACCGACGACACCTCGAGTCCCTGATCAAAATCCAGTCTTAAAAGGAGTATTTCTCTCTTACAGTTCAGGAATGCCTTAAACGCGCGCAACGTCTTAAGCATGCATTCCAAACTTCTTGAAAATCTCGCGTTGAGAAGATTCACCGTAGCAAAAAAAAAGAAAAGAAAAAAAGAAGCACGATTACACGAAATTTAATATCAGGATTTCATTCGTGATATTCGTTATATTGTTTCATTTTTCCTCCTATCCGGGAATTTTTAAAATACCCCAGTCGGATGCCATAAACTGGCAATGAAACTAACAAGCGCAGTTGTTTCAATACTTTGAAACGCTTCAAAGCATACGCGAGCACAGGAGTCCCAAGATGTGCCCAAAGCGACCCAAAGCTCCGTACGTTTAATTCGTCTAGAAATTCGCGGGGACAAAAAAAAAAACAGGAAAGAGGCGCATTGAAATCCCGGCAGGCAGCAATTACATTTTCCAGGGCGCGCCAGCCGGCGGTGTCGCGTTATTCGTAAAACTGCTTTTGATGTTTGAACGAAATATGCGATAGCACGAATCCCCTGGCAGGTGTAATATGCATACTATCCATTTTGCATAATCAACGTGTGCCGACCCCGGCGACGCTTACCCTCTGGTTTTGGCGTAAAATTAAATTGAATTCGGAGGGCCCCGCCTTAACCGAGCTATCAAAACATCCGTAATATATCCCCAGCGAGAAACGCGCTAACTTATTCAGGAGGATACCTTTAACTTTACGCACGGAAGACGCGCGGATTTTTGGACAGCGAAACTGGCCGCGCAAACAAATCAATCTGCGATAAATCCATGTCCGAACTTTCCGGCCCTTGTATCATCCTACTTTGGACAGAAATATATGGGATGATAGAGAGAAAAAATATCAGGTGTTTGTAGACTGCATTGGACCTTGTCGAATTTTAACACGACTCCTTCGAGGTGGAAGATCAGTAAGTGGTAGTGATGGTGAATTAGGAATGACATTAATGACGAGGGATGGTATAAATGTAAGCGATCGTTTCTTTTTTTTTTATTATTACTTTTACTATTAATTTTATTAGTTTATTATTATTATTTATTATTACTATTAGTGATTCAGTAGTTCTTAGGCCTGGGGGAACATACGTGTGTATTAATTTATTTTTTGCAAGGGCTACTTTGAAAATTCATAGTGTCCAGTATCTTCAGTCTAGAGTACACGTTTTACTTTATCACACAAGCGCGAAAAGTACCCTATTATTATTCATCATAGTTTTAACCAAAGTCTCTGATTTATATATACCAACTTCAGATTGGTCAAGAGCATTGTCATTACAGAATGTAACCTGAAAGTGTGCAGAGTGCGCTTAAATTCCACTCAAATCGTACTTTCAAAGCGGGGTTAGCAAAGACTAATGTATCCTACGGATGCACCAAGTGGCGAATTTGACAATCGTGACGCACAACATTCCCTTCAAGCTTTATGTCACATTGACACGAGGACTGGTATGGTTGTCGCTTAGTAGCCCAAGGCGCACAGCGACAGCTACCACGCTCGTCCCCCAGCCAATGTGACGTAAACCTGAAGCTCTATTGCAGCGACACGATTGTCAAATAATTCGCCCCCTGGCTCACTCGCGGCACAACCCACCATTGCACTCCTCCAACATCGCTTTAAACAAGAAAAACCAATACAATCCATAGACTCATGAGCGAGCAGTAATCGTGACATTCGAAAGATATAAAAAGAAAAAACCGAAGCTCGTGATCGCGAAGGAAAAAGAAGGGAGGAGGAGTAAATCGAAAGGCGGACAAGATGGACAGTGAATGTGAACTTTCGACAGGCCAACGTGTCCGAATCGGCCGACGTTGAGAGAATCCAGAGATCCCATCTCGTCCAGGACGAAAAACCGTATTCCTACGTCGGATTGAATCATCCCTCCTTTGAAAGTGGAGAATGCGATCGGCGATGGAAGGAAGATAGGGTACCATCCTTTACTCGGCCGCGTAAAAATCCGCGTGGCTATAAACAAAAGGGGAAGTAGAATGCAGCGTAGCGGAAAATCGATTCAAGCAGAGTCCGCGCGAAATTCTCGACATCTTTTATATCCCAGAGCGAGATGATTCCTCCTCCTCCTGGCTCTGGGTGGCCGGATTTTATTACGCCATTTTTTACCTCCATTAAAGCACCTTTCCTGGTAATGCGTAATTCTTATCCCACGTAAAACCTTGGGTTCTACACTAGCTGATGCGAATGATACGCCGAAGTACTAGGTTTGAAATGCTGATACTTGGACGGAATTATTGCATGGATCGGACCATTTCTTGCGCGTCTTTAATATCGCTTTGGAACGATTATACTCAATCTGTTTTAATTATACACCTGTGTTTTTTTTATTGAAATTACTTTTTCCACCTGAATTTTGGATCGCTCCATATAATCCACGAGATTCGCACTCATTTTTAAATAAACCATTGGATACGTTTAAATTTTCGGTTTTTTTTTTATATTGTTATAAGGTGTAATGCACTGTATCGTCATAATAAAAAATGTTGCATTATGCACCAGAATAAAAAATATCTGCTTTAGAATCGTCATTAGAATGCTGATCAAAGACGATCGATTATACAAACTCGGCGAGTCGAGCAAAGGGACGGAATTCGCGATTCGAGGATCACGGAAACGTTGGAATTTCCTTCGTCCCCCTCATTGATCAAACTATCCCCCAGCGTCTAATCCACGAGGTAATAAAAACCACGGCTCGTCCGGGAGAACGTTTAAGCGAGAACTTAAATCGCGATCTCGCGTGCTTTCAGCCGCAGATCTCCTTCGCGCGTATGCACGGTCACGACATTGTTACATATTCAAGCGAACGCTCTCTCCCACCCCGAAAAACCATTATTTCGCTCATCCATCCTCGATCCTCCGCCCTTCCGCCCCTCGGCCTCTCGCGGTCGGCATACCGTCACAATTCATCGCTGTTCCAAATTATACGCAACGCGGAACGAATGCTGACATGCGTAAGGGCAACGAAGAAATTGTGAACTGCAAACTTTGTATATCAGAGCTATAAGTGATGAGGAATATCTTGGATAAAGCAATAATCTTGAAATAGTCGAGTAGGAAAAACAGAAAGCCTCGAAAAAAGTCGGTAAAAAAAACAGTAATTGCAGACGGAAAATCTGTATAAAAGAGAAATAAATAATAAACAGAAAATCTGTAAAAACAGAATACTACTCCCTTATAAAAGTATGGAAGAAGACTATAATATATAACAACCTGCGCGATTTATATTGGTCATTAACGAGCGGTTCATTCTCACACCTCTTATATTATAATAATTCTTAAAACTTATATTATATTATAATAATTCTCCATCTGGTTATATTGGAATAAGAATTTCAGTCGACGGCATAATACTGTGCGTATGATAATGAAGTCTCTAGCCATTAATGCATGGCTCGGATAATTAAGGTTCTAAAATTCGAAGGATCAAACGAAATCGAGAATCATTGATATAATATGGTGAATCGAGACAGATCTTTGAAAAAGGCGTGAAAAAAATTGGACACCAGGATAACTAGACCAGGACCATCCTGTACGAACCATTCCAGGAGACCACGACGAGCTTCTCTCTTGGTACAATAAAATTTCACGGTTAAGCTGGGTCTTATCGGAGCCTGTCTTGTTTTATACGTGAACCGACTGCGTCCGTCATTTTTCCGCCTCCCGGACGCACATCGTATTTATGTCCGGATCTTCTGGCCGAAATGTGGAAGACCTTGAAGAGGGCCTCGTAAAGGGCACGTTTTATGGCCACGCTTAAATTGAATGATCGGTTTAATTTATGGACCCGCGTTAATGGTCTCCTGGATGCGTACGGTCATCTGGATTAAAATAGTTCCTTTTTCGTTAATCGATTCACGAGGAGGGTGCAAGGACTTTCTCGCTCGAGGGGCCACTATGCCAAATAGAAGAACCGCCAAAAGAGATATGTACCAAAATATACTCGCTTTACATTCATTTATCATATACATCCTCTCAAAGTAGGATGTTCAAAAGTAAGCGAAGAATTCATTCGATGCGCGATGCATTATCGACCAATTCCACTTTGCAACTACTCTCCTATGTTATTATTATATACATTTCGTGCACCAAGATCGATGTTACTTTGGAGGAACCCAAATTATGTCAAAGACTTCCTGGTTCGAGTGCGATGAGAGACGAAGTGTCCAAAGGGCCCGGCTAAGAAGATTATTATTGGACAATCGAATTGCTGCGCAAAGCGAAGGGCCAATCGCCGGCTAGGAGGATTTGGTCCGATAGTAAGCTCGTGGCGAGAAATAATAGAGGGTCAGCTGCGCGGGGCGGATGTCATTACCAGTCGCGGCATAAAAAGCTGCCTCTCGTACAACACCCTGGTGCAATTAGCACGGCGTCATACAGTACAATCCCTGCATCAGCACGACGAAACAACGTCCGATATTTCTCATCGTGTCCACGGCATACTCGAAAATTTCATCCATTCGGTGTTGTCACCCCGTCAACGTGACATATTGCAAACATGATTCTGTCCGTGCGCTCATTTCGCCGCGACGCCGGATAAAAAAGCAAACCGGCTCGAAATAAAATTGCGTTACAACACCGGAGTTGAGATGCACCGTAATGAATTAAAGGAGAAGCCATCCTGCTTGCAAAAATAATACCTCGCAGCCCCGTGGAGTAGCCATAATTATTACGTCACTCGTGGAAGTCAGCTACGATATTCGATCACACATGTACGTCCTCCTCGTCGCGTTCGACGGAAAGGAAAAATTCCAAAAGGCGATATTCGACCATCGCCTGAAAGGATAACGTGAACTATATAAAAATCTACCTGACGCCTCCTAAGAACTAAAAAACACTTCACCATTACTACTTGATACATAATATCTATAAAGAAAGAAAGAACAATTCGATCTATAATACAAAAACTAACTTTGCAAAAGTCTTAAAGCACAGTCTAGCCTTCTCCATACATTCTGCGCTATACATGACGAATAATTCGAACATTTTCATACTTCAATATTCAACCAATGGATTGAAAATACTGTACATTCAGAACAATCGCGAAATCAAAATACCGCACATTCAGCAGTACACAAATCCTGTATACAGAAAGGCGTACGCGTAAGGGCCTCTCGTAGCAACTCGAAAAAGTACACGCACGGCGAAACTTTCTCGGCTCCGTTCTTTTTTTTTTCAAAAATCCACGCTGATACGCGCCTTCCCAGTCGCGGGGGAGAAAAAAGAAGAAAACGTGGCCAAGGTAACGTGAAAGCCCTAATGAGTGCTGCCGCTAACGAGGAGCGGGCATGAGCATCGCTCCGTGGCCGAAGTGTGTCGACTTCAGTGGAAGCGGCTTTTCCACGCCGGACGTAATTCGGCGTTGACACGATCGCGACTCACAATGGGAATCCGCTAATCGGTGTGCAGTGGATGGAGGCTTGGGCTTTCACGCGGGAGACTGGCGACGGTTTTTCCACGCGATATGTGGAAAATATACCGTAGTTGTGATATGCGTGATATACACCTGGCTCTGGTGGTTTGGAATGCACTTTAAACACTGGGCCTATGGCAGATGACTATAGCGGTCGGTGTGGAAAATTAATTTAAAAGAGAGAAACAATTTGCTAGTTTCGTCTACTTCGAAAGTCTTTCGAGGGAGTCGAAAGGCTTCGACGTTTATTTCGAAAGTTTATAGCTGTAGCACCAATAATGCTTTGCAAGGTAAAGTTTCTTCTTCGATGTGAAGATAGTATAAATGATTTCTCAAAACTAGCCTTTATCGATCGAATTGACGATGTATCACTCCGTGCGCTTGAAAAATCTTTAAATCAATATCACAAAGTACCATAAAAATAGTGAAAATTCTTTCCTTCCTGAACATAATTAATCCTCAACTCTTCAAGCGTACCTCCTAGTCACCACCTGAATTATATTGCTCCTGAGACGAATAAAGATTCTTTTCAACGACCTCAATATTATCACTCCCACCTCAATGTAGCACTTAAAATCTGACACTTAAAAACTCGCAAGTCGAAGTATGAGGAAAACAAATTAAAATTGCCGGTCTATATTCACGATTAAAAGTCGAAACCTTAAATTCAGTAATGAACATTACGAAATTAGCCATCGATCCAACTTTGAGGCTCCACAATATTACTTAACGATCAAGAAAACGATGCGACGTACCATATATCCACGTTTCCGCGCGTTTTTCGAATACACGAAAAAAAAAAAGAGGAATCCTCCCTGTTGGTAGTTACTAATGCACCTTTGATATCCGAGGGGAAAATAGAATAAGTCAAGGCATCGCGTGATATTGGTTCCGATAGGAGCGAGACGCCCCGCCAGGACGCGGGAATCAGTTGGCCGATGTTATACGTTTGCGGTAATGCCGGCAAAGAATGAATCTATGGGGATGGCAGGACAGAGATATGGGAAGGGTAGCGGGAACTGACGGGCCATCCACCCGCCAGCTCCCCTGGGAGCCATAAAAAAGCCACCCGCCTAGATTTTCCCTCCCTGATCGATTATTTGCAAGTGAGGCCGGCCGCCTTCCCTGCCAATAAACATACGACTTCTGGAGTTTTACGCTTGCGGATTCGCGCCACGTGTGCTTGTAATGCGATAACGATAACCGAAGGCCGAGGAGGAATTCGCAACACGTAATGCCGTTAAAGTGAAATACATCGATGACGCGTGGTCTCCCGGCTGAATTTTTTTCCCCAGCTCCGAGAACCGGTTAGGTTTGGATTAACGCCTGAGAGCCATTAATACGCTGCGTTTGAAATCATACTCGGATCGATCGAAGTGAGAAATTATCTGTTTTGTGCTTTGTTAATCGAATAAAAAGTTGGAATGAAATTAAATGAAAATAGGGGATATCTTGTTACTTAGTCATAAAGGTTGTTTTGGTCAGATTTGGAAGACGTCCACCGGTTAAGCGTGGATATGTTTTATACAGGGCTGAATTGTTATGAGATTTATGTATCACCGATATAATCGCCCGTTGTGCCGCGACCGCGAGGCAATTACTCGCAAACCGGCTTGTTAATTACTCCGCGATCGGGGATAGTTCAGATCATTAGAGGTACAAACAAACCGGCATCGGGGCACGGGGCAATTAGCTGACTAATTACTCGTAAGCATCGTTAAGTTTTACTCTTTCAGCGCGTGCCACTCTAATCGACCAAGTCGATTAAAAAAAAGGAGTAGCAAAAGTGCCGAAATTTGGCGATCTCCAACCTCTATAAAGCAACGCGCATATAAGAATCCTACGACGTAACCGCGTCTACAGGTTTCCACCCCAATTCCTCTCTTCGGCCAACCCCACATCGAATATCAGATACTAAATGAGGCACGGAACATTCGTAGAACCTCCATCATTCACTCAATCCTTCGGATAAAATCGCCTCTTTAATCGTAACAGTACGTAAACTGTACTCCTGATATGTAAAGTGTATCGCAATGCGTAAGTGTGTATCGTTTCACTGTATGCCTCGCGCTCAAAGATTAAAGCGCGCATAATGCGGTCGAACAAATTGGCACTGGGGGGTCGAAGTCGGATAAAATATCCCTCGATCACGGTGCAATTAGCACGGGGAATATTACAGGAGCGGCTCTTACATCAACGTCAATCCGCTCCTCCAGGAGCAGCGCCACTCCACGCGCGCACACTCTCGCAAATTTCATCCCTCCGCGGCAGTCTAAACTTTCGACGGGCAAATCTGATTCTACTTCGGCCCGGCAACGTGGCCGGAGGAGGAAGAGGCTAAACGGATGGCGGGAGGCAGGAGGAACAAGGGAAATGGAGAACCACGAAGGTTGAGCTATCTTCCGTCTGGCGATGTTCTACCACGACTACATTAGGCGGCTTATCCGCTCATTATGCGGCCCGACGATCGCGCCAGGAACCACCGACCTACGGCCTCATCGCTAAGCCACCAGATCGAGATCACCAGGTTTCCACTCCACCTTCCGAAATCTCCGATTATCCCGAAGATCCCGGCCGCATTCGCGGGAGAATCGAGCTAAGCGCTGGATCATCCGGAAGGATGGACCGTCGCGTGGGAATAAAATGATACAAGCGATCGAGGAACTTGGAAATATTAACGATGCTTTCATTAGTCGTGGTGTCATCGAGCGGTCTATTCGCAGGCGTATAATTTTTGATTCTCCACCAGGTCTTGTTGAAGTACTTGTCGTGTGGAAGCAACTGATTCGTGGCTCGAGAGTTTAAGGATAAATCGAGCATACTAGACTATACTATAAACCATACCATGAATTATACAAATTCAGACTATACGTAAAACAGTGTGAATCGCGCAAATTAAGTGAACAGCAGAATTTTCAATATGGCAATCATCGAAATCCATTGGAACAAATCTGGTATATGTATGTAGAGCGATAAACGAACAGGAATTGTTACTCCACCGCTGCTAATAAACTAATAAATGCAGAGCTACTCCACTCGACCTTTATCGACTACCCGACGGTAGTCCGGAGAATAATCGCGGTTTCTGAAACGCGGCTTTCTCATGCATAAATCTATTTCGAGTTACATTTAAGCGGAATCAATATTCTCGTGCCGGCGATTACCTCATCCCAGTGGTATAGTCCGCCCAGGGTCAGGCGGCCGCCTTTGCCGTTGCTAAATGGCCTTAAATAACCTCCGCGATTTCATCGGCGATCGGAGGATAATCGGATTATACGGCGGCGCGGATGGAATCCGGCGATCCAACGAGTTCGACGCCTGCACTCGAAGGACGAATTTTCCTTCCCGGGGAAATGCCATTGGCGCGGGATAAAGGAAGGACGATTTTACCAGGGGATCATTGGGCTCGACAATAGCGAATGCGAGGATCGCGTTGCGGGAGATTGGTGAAAGAGAAAGAAGTCGGTTGTTCGTTGAAAAGACTGGGTTTAATGTGTATATAGATATATAATATGTATGTATGTATGTATGTATGTATGTACAGTGTTCCTTTACGCAAGAAGTAATTTTGATAGAAAACGTAGGTTTATATTTAAAAATTATATATTTATATTAAAAATTACAGGTTTGTATTTGAAAATAGTGGATTTTTTTATCGATTCGTGATGGTCGTATAGTATAGGTCGTGTTCTGGTCCACTTACCCCAATGTACAATTTTCTCCACGCCTTTTTCAAAAACCTGGCTTAATTGACCACCTTATATTTATGATTCTCAATTTCGTCTAATTGTTAAAACTTTATAACCTTAATTATCCGAGCCACGCACTGGTGGCTACAGACTTTCTCGCGCACAATCTTTTTCTGTACACTGGAATTCCAATAAAACCAGATGGAGAATTTAGATGCTATTGAAAAGTGTGAGAATTAACCGCTCGTTAATCACCAATATAATTCACGAAAATTGTCTTACACAGTATCGAGTGCTTTTCCAGGCACATACGCACTTTTCTATTGAAATGTTCAAATCTTGCGTGCATTTTGGGACACCCACATATATGCATATGTGCTACTCGCTCATCGAACCAATTAAACGTACCATTTATCGTCCAGCCGCCAGTCTCCTTCGAAAATCCTCCTATCGGCCATAAGAAAGCGGCGCTTAAGGGAAGCCGAAATTGCTTCGAGAAATTCCCGGCAAACCTGCGCGGCATCTCAATACTCGCTGCGCTCTTTCGAGGATGTCTTAGAAACGCCGGTTCGTTTGTTAACGACCTCGGCTTCTGGTCTTGTGTAAACGAGAATCTACCGCTCAAAGCAAGTTTCGGGTAACCGAGAATTACGACGTGTAAACAGGGCGATTGAATTTCTAAACTATTCGCCCGCCTCGCGCCGTGGAAACGTACGATGAAGTAAGATGCGCTGCGAAAGGTATCGAACTACTGGAATATCGAATAAGGAAAAGTAAGTGGAGTTAAGTGCGCGATATTGTTTCACTACTCGCGAAAACCACGTCAATGATTATCACTTAATTATTAATATTAAGGAAAGTAAGTTTCGAAACGCGCGCAATTAGCAGGAAAATTAAGAGGTGACATTGGACCTCTAAAATATGGCGTGGATCCATTAATATCCCAGGTGCGATAAAAGTAATGAAAACGAAAAGAGATACGGAGATTGCGATGTTCTTTCTGAAAACGCGAGATTGAAGGGAAGAAACTATAGGCGGCCCGGATATTAATCTCAAACATATCTTGTTCCATAAAAGTAGGAATGACCGATGTGCTGGGGCCATATTACACCGCGCTTTGAAAGTAATATATTGCGGAAGCCACGGAAATCTTTCAATTTTCTCGAAAGTCCCACCGACGAGCGAGGAAATTCAGTCCTTTTTATAACGTGCAATATGCATGAAGGTAAGAGACCAGGGCCCATCTAGAATTACTTCCTAAGCCCGCGAAAGGTACGTGCGATAAAATGAACCTCCTTTTTAACCAGAATCTAAGACCCCCCTGAGCCTGAAATGTATCGCCGCCTAATGAAAATACTCCTCGTGTTAATTTGCAGAACACTATTGCCTAAGGAAAATCCTAATATCCTTACGGAACTCGATATACATAACCGAAAGAGAATAATGCGAGACAAATCAGGAACGAATGAAAAACAAAAGAGAGAGCTATCAAATAGGTTTTACGATTAGATGAAAGCGAATAGAACGAGTTTCCCTCGGTTCTATTAAATTAAATGCAAAAAACACTCAATATTCGTACGATTTTAAAATAATCCCGAGCACTTTAAAATTCTACAAAATACTGGATGTTGATATCGCTATTCCGGGCTTTACGTGTCGAATGATATTCCAGGCGCAAAGCGCCGACTACCTGAGCGTGGGCGGTGAATACAGGTAAAATATTCTCTGCGATCAGAAAAACTGCGGCACAAAAAGGTCTGGTTTCAGAAGATTAAAAAAGCGCTCGTCATGGCTAAGAAGGTCAGTGCCCCGGGGCAACGACAAAAAGAGGGCATAGGGGGCTTTTAGATTAACTTTTCCTTCTTCTTCGCGCGCGGAATACAGCGCTGGCAAACGCATGAAATATTTCGTATATACGATGCGGGCAATTCTCCTGGCCAAGAATTTTCTTTGATAGGAATAATTTAAAAATTCTGCATGACTGCGAAATTGCACGGCCGGATATAATGGCGAAACAGAGGACGGGTCGAAAACCCAGCGCGGAGAAACTCGCGTATTGAAGATAAGCGTCGCGTTTTTCGAGCGAAACTTTTGACAAAATATCCACGTTGGCTCGTAACTCGACGATCCCCATCGCGGATATTCGTCGAAACGCACCGTGGAGTTTTAGCGAAAGACCTTTAATGTTATTTATAAAAACAGCACTGGGAATCTCGCGTATAAACATTCGAAAATAACCATCGATATCGGAATACAATAAAACGAGATTTGTTATAATCGTATACCCGGCCTCTTTCCCTGAAATACGCATAGAAACGGTTGAAACAACGTTGAAAAATCCTACCTTTTAGACGCGAAGCGCCCGTACTCGCCGCAGCGGTGGTGGTTTCAAGACTTTGGAGCTCGCCGCTGTTCTTCACGTATTGCCAATCTTCCCTCAGTTTCTTCAGCTTCTCCTTTAATGACAAAACACAAGTGTTACGGAATACGATATTATATTCACCAATGCAATGGATAAACGCAATGTTTTTTTTTTCATCTAAACCTACTTGTAACTCCACTGAAACAGGCTGCTTCGCCGATTCGCACTCCTTCTCCAAGTTAGTGTAATTCTCCAACACGTCCTTCACCTCCATTTCTCGATCCTCGACCTTCGTCTGGAAAACGAGCAGAAGACGTTCCAAGATAAATGTTTAATTTTTTTTAATCTCAATAAGTTTGGAGACGCGTACAAATCGCCCGTCACTCTTGTCGAGAGAGGGGATAAGTCGTAGCCTGGTAAGAGAGTACTGGAAAGTGTCTATACATCCACTTGCTTCGAAATACATTCGCTCCTCGATAAGAGTGTTTTTTTCTTCTTCTTCGTAGTAAAAGTCGCGCAATCTCACCATTATATTGTTGATAACTTCGTTGCGCTCCTGCTGGGGCAGCTCCCGGGAAATATTTATCCTCGTTCGCGTCTCCATAACCCAGGCCATAACTGCGTCCAATGTGCAGATGTACTTCTTGAGGGACGTGAGTTTGCTCTCCACGTATTCACGGTGGTTAGAGAGATTCGAATTGGCCTGAAAAGACGAAGCGGCGCCGAGTTATCGTTAAGTTCGAAAGGCCTCCCTTGCTTTCACCCTCCGTTACGTCCCAGAAGAGCCTGCTCTATGCTACGCGAGCGTACCTTCTCCAAATCCAGAAGCAGCTTTCCGTATTCTTCTTCTCCGCGAGGAACATTGTGCTGATTCATTAAGACCTGAACGCCCCTCTTGCGGGAGGAAAGCTCCTCTTCCCTTGCCTAAAGTGTATTTAATGTTTCGTTAAATAATCGGGAACAATGGGGGTTGCTTCAGCAAATCGCTGGTGCGAAGCAAGGTTTAAATACCTTTGTGGAGTAAAAAAAAAATGTCGATGGAAAATTGGCGTCCTCTTAAATCAATGGAAAATATGAAACCATGTCTAAAGTTTACGGATATGAATGAACGAATTTACTAATCAGTTTACAGATCGATCAGTTCGCAGATATGAATTAATGCAAAATATGAAACCATATCTGAGATTTACGGTGAGCTAACAGAAAGTGAGAGTTCAATGCTATTTTTGTCTTGGCACACTTTCGTCTCTGCAGTCATGACATGTGGAGGTATTATTAGGACGAAGCTCAGTTTATTTAATTATGTTGCACCGAGCAATGGCCGACGGGGACTGATTTTCGAATAGTACCATTCTATCATTAATCCGAACGAAGCGCAAGTTAAGTATCGTCGTGGCGCCGCGTAATTCGACTGAAAATTTCAAGCATCGACCGGAGTGATCGTCTTGTATCGATTTTCGAAGACCCTGTTTCTTTCGTTTAAACTCGATATCGTACAGAACTGTCGCACGCTCGCGCCAAAGAACCCTGAAATTGTTGTTCGAAGCGTAAAAGAGGAACGTCGTTATATTAAACCTACGAACAAAGAATTCCGCGATAATTATAATCAAATATGGACAACAACGATGTTGCTCGTTAATAATAATCGAAGCACGTGCAAACCCTCGAATAGTAATATTCTGACATCATTACTCCTAACGACTTCTCGCTCGAAATTATATATATATATCTCAAAAAAACCTGGTTTTTTGTGAGCAGCAATTAAATATATAATATATCAAACAATTGCCGCTCGCAGAGACCAGTTTTTCCAAGACATAAGTAATATTTTGCATCCAACAAAGATATCGGAGTTTTTTTTATACGAGTACAAATTCGAAGATGTAGAAGCGATCGTCCAAGAAGACACTTAGACTCACCTTTATCAGTGACAACCTGATCGACAAAGACGTCTCGTCCGAGGGATTCGCGGCTGTCACCAGCAACGAGTTCACCTGTTCCGCAATGTTATAGGCGCTCTCCAAAATTCTGCTCTCGTTGTTTATCTTCCTCTCCATCGCGAAGTTCCTTCGACGAGACAGAACTTGTCAAATCAACGCACTTCGGGGCCACGCACCTTATCCTCGCGCAAAAGCGTCGCGATACGTCTTTAAATAGCTAACGCGGTTCGGAGACGTGCATAACGATCGGCCAAAATCTCGGGCACGAAGAATCTCAGGGAAACACGGCCACGGATAATCCGCGTGTCTTCGTTTATCGGAGGTTATTCTAAGTCGATCGGCACGGCGGCGGAGGCAAATCACAACTGAAATAGCTCAATGCTCGGAAGCTCGTACCGAGGCGATGCAACGTGCCTATCATAAACTCGCAAGGCATAATTTAGGATTATAGACTCCAAAGCGTGAGTATGAATCACTAAAGAACGCCCTTTCTCAGGATGCATTAACACGGTGAAGTGACAGGACGGAATCGAGCACAAAAGTACAGTTATATATACATAACGCAAGGCACACTTGCGTCAGACGACCAAAACACATGCTTACGTTCCGCTTTAAATATTATAAAAAATAAAAAAAAAGATTATATAAAACTATTATAAAAAATATTTAAAAAATATAAGAGACAAATATATTATATACAACTGTAATTTTCACTGGAAAAAGTTGTATTCGCGGATCCTTCGTATTTATATTCCATACTGTAGGATCAGAGGGTTATTCGTGCTCATATTGGCTTCAAGGTACGCTGTAAAGAGTTACTCACTTCTCCTTCCTCGCGTTCAGGTCCGCCACTATGTGCTGCCATCGGTGTTTTATGCCGTCGATCATATCCTGGAGCTCCATCATGTCCTCCTTGGTCGCCCTGCTCGAAATACCCGCGCACGAGGCGTTGACGTTATTCATGATCCTCTGCATCCTCGAAACCTCCTGCTCCAGCTCGAATATCTTCGTCTTGGAAGCCTTCGAGTGGCCGAAGACGTTCAGCTTCTTCAGGGAATCCTCCGTCTTGTCGAGCCAGTCCGAGAAGGTGCGGCACGTGCTGTGGAGATCCTTCCACTTCTCGTAGCACTTGCACCAACGATTGTACCTGTCCAAGTAGCACTGATTAACGCCCATCCATTCGTCCCTCAGTTTGTCCGTCAGCCGCCTTATTTGATCGGCCTGCTCCCTCTTCAAAGGTCGGGCAACCGTCTCGCAGACCGAGCCGATCTCGTCGATGCCGGGCTTCAGGACGTTCAGGGCGCTGTTTACTTTCTTCAAGCACTCCTCCTGGCTCGCGAAAAGTTCGTAATCCTTGCCGTTCAGGGGAGCCGAGTTTAAGGACCTCGAGACAGTCTGCACCGCCTCCCGGAGTTTATTGGCCCTGGCCGTGAAATCCTGGCTGCTCATTCCGCCGATGTCCTGAAAGGGGAGCGAGGATCTTTTCTTCCTTTTCTTATTGTTTTTTTTATTTATTTATTTTTTTGTATTGTTTGCGGTGATTTTTAACGTCGATCGATAATTATCCCATTGCCCAATTTTTTCCACGCCCTTTTTCTAATGATGTAGTTCAATTCAGCATTTTGTATATGTGGTACTTAATTTCGTTTAACTCTTAAAATTGAATGACCTTAATTATCTGAGGCACGTACTAGTGGTTAGGGACTTTTTCTTTTTTTAATAGGCGCCGACCTCTAAGATCATTAGCCTGGTTAGGGACTTCTCAAGCAGAATGCTGTTCTTTCGACTGCAATTCTTATGCCGATAAGACCACATGGAGAATTTAAATATTACTACGAAGTGTGAGAAAAGACCATTTAATTTAAGCCCACCAAGCAATTTAGTCGAATACGCGGAGAGACACTTTCGCTCACCAATTCGACCTTCTTGTCGGTCACGTGCTTATCCTTGTCCTTGCTCCCGCTGAACCTCTTGAATTGCGAGTGTATCTCCTGCCACCTGCTATTGACGTTGTACCTCACGGTTTCGGAATAGCCGACGTTCAATCGCTTGAGCTCGACCGCGAGATCGTTCAGCTTGTGGATCTGCTCTTGCTTCGCGTCGAATTCCTCCGTGAATAACTCCAACTGGCCCTCGTAATTGTTGGCCTGCTCGAGCTTGACAGGGACGTCCCTGAACCAGTCCTCGAATTCGACGATGATGCCGTTATATTGGCGCAGCACCTCCTCGCCTCTCTGCGCCTGGATCCTCCTGGTCTCGATCTCCGTCATTACCTGGTGCCACTTGCTTCGCAGCTTGTCCTGGTGCTCGTTTTTTATCTTGTCCGCGCGAGCAGGGTCGTTTACGTGGACGGTCATCACCAGGCCGTCGCCTTTGCTGATCAAGGCAGCCGCGTCGGGGGCGAGGGTGCTCAGCTCGCTCTTCAGGATCTGGAAAGAAGGGTAACCCACGATGCAGGAAAGCCTGACTACTGGAAAAGTGTTTCTGACTACTTCACAGTTTGCAATGTAACGGCTTATTAACCATGTGTATTTTTAAAAAAATGTGTTTCGGACTAATATTTTAATCGATCGCTAGCGGGAGTAGTATTTTTTTTTATATATAGATGTAATTAATAAAGAGAAAGCGTGGAAAAAATCTTTACTCTAAAAGTTAATAGTAAGTTAATGGGTATATGGATATTTTATGAGGTACTTATAGTAGATGCAAAAGATATATAACAAAAATCGATTGATAAATCTTTAAGACTTTCTGTACGAACCTCGAGGCGTTTGCTAGGATCCTTTTCGTTGGCAATGCCGCTGATGCTCATTAACATAACGTCCATCCGATTCAGCATCAGCTGCGCTGCTTGCTCGAACTCCAAGATGTTCTTTTGCAGGCCTGTGCGGGACAAGCCCTGGGAGCTCTTGCCCGATCTCTTTTCGCCAAAAGACTTTGCTTCCTGCTTGTATTGCGGAAGCTGAGGGGTTTTCTCGATTTGTATCTAAACAAAATACGATGCCGTGGGAAAAGTTTACATCGCACTCTCAGATCGTTCGTTTATCTACTCGCCCTCGAAGATTCCTCCTAACGCATTAGGTATATAGATACATTACATCGTATATCCTGAACAGCACATTACATGTACGATGAAATTATGTTACACACTTAAATCTCTTCGCCCAAATCCTGAGCTCGTATAATTACCGCATCATACAGCGCACCTATAACCGACCATTTGTTTCTCCTTTGCGCAACTTCCGTATTAAGTTCGAGCTTCGATCGTAACTTTGATGGTAGCAGTACCGAGTTTAGGACCGGTGCAAATTTAATCAACAAAGCTACCGAATACATTACGGATCTCGTGAGATTATCGGGCATCAAGGTTACGATCGGTCGTGAAATAAAGTAAGAACGAACCTCCTTTTGTCGATTTCCAAATAAAAAAAAGAAACTTTTCTTGCGCGTGCACGCCCTGCGAATTACCTTGTAATCCAAAAGATGCTCAACCTGCTCTCCAAGATTCGCGTCTTCGCCCTCCGAGCTCGAGCTGCCAACGTCGATCTCCGTGTCGTCTGAGAAGATCAATATGTCGTCGGTCTCCTTGTCGCTGCCGTAGAAACTTTCGCAATCCTCGAGGATATCGTCCCGAGGCTGGCTCTTGGTTCTCTTCAGCAGTGGCGATCTCTTGTAGAATTTCTCCTCATCCGTGCCAACGTTGCCGACGACCTCGTACGCCTTCGAAATTTCCATCTCCTTCTCGAAGCCGATCTCTTTCGCATCGACCACCTCCTTCTGCTTCCTCGTCGCGCCCGAGGATCGAGAGGAGGAAACCTCCTTGGCGTCCTTTCGCGCTTTCGAACCACCCTCGCCATCGTCCAGGATCAAATACTCAGCCACGCTCTCCTTGTCCTTCCAGGAGGAAACTGCTTTCTCCGATGTTCGATCCGTTATCCTTAAATTCGTGGAAGTCCCTTCTTGCAAGGTGGAAGCGATCATAGACGTGTCTGGTTTCGAAGCGAGCCTCGAATCCTCCACTTGCAGAACCTGTTGCTCGCCATCCACCTCCAGCTTCAGAGTCAACCTCTTGGCGTTCCTACCAGCGCACGGTTCTACAAGCCTCTTCTTCTTGAGAATAGGCACCAGCTCCTTCTTCCTGGCTATGACGGGACTCCCCAGGCCAATACCGCTCGAGGATTTGGCCCTGGACTCCTTGTCCTCGGTGTCCGTGTCTATCGACTCCGGCTCCGTCTCCGTGTCCTCCACGATCTCCACCCTCTCGACCACCTGAGGCATGAGGCCTACGCTGACGTTCGCGCTGGGCAGGATCACGTGATCCTCTGGCGAGGCGACCGACTTCACGATCTCCATCTCCTTAATCTCCACGATTCTGAAGGGATTCGGTTGCGTGACGCAGATGTCGAAGGGTTTGGAGTCGGTGGTCGTTAAAGTGTTGGAGGAGACCTGGGAGAAGAGGGCGCTGTTCTTCGAGAGGAAGAACTCCTCGTCCTTCGTGAGGACCTCCGTGTCGGAGGTTGGCGAGGGCGGATCCTCCTCGAGCCTCGCGACCTGGGGCTGGGAGGTTTGCACGACGTCCGGCACCGAGCTCATGTCTAACTTCCGCCTAACGGTTCTACTAACGTCTACCACCCTAGCCTTGGCCCTCTCGGACTTCGCAGACGACTTTCTGCTACGGTGCGGCACCTCGATCGGCGTGCTTTTCGGCGTGCTAACGGCGTTACATTGATTATCGTCAAAGGCGGGATTGAGGTATCCTATGCCGTACATCTCCTCGTTCTCGTCTATCAGTTTAGTCTCTTTTTTAGCTAGGTGCGCCGGGCTTTGGTCCAGCTGCCTAGGCAGTTTGCTACGCCCGAGATTGTCTCTCCCCTTAGTATCGCCCGCCTTAGTTTTTATTAACAAATTGTCTGTGATCTTGTGGATCCATTCCTGCGAAAATATTATATGGTAACAGAGACAGACTTCTCTTGGCAGACGGTAGTTAATTTGAGCAAGGGTGGTGGTGGTGTTTGTTAATAGTGCGACAATGTCAGAAGCAATGGCCAATGATGAGGGGGGGGAGGTGACGAGGCGATTTTTCACTGTGCGAAACGGAAGCTCGGGGAGAAATTCTCAGTGCGCGCGGATTTTTCCATCACCAACATTGGGAAGAAGAATTCGTCCTTGCAGGGACGAGAAAGAGCGTCTACGCGCGGAGGCCGCGCTCTCTTGCCTTTCGTTTCTCGCCCTAATCGAGGCGAGATTTTTTTTTACAGACATTTTACGAGGGGAGAGACAATAGCCGTGAGTCAAACGTGCCGGTAAGAAGATCGAAACTTTTTTTTTTTCATTCATTTTCGGCACCGACTGCTAAGGTCATTCGGCCTAGGACCTACTGTTTAAGGTGGGTTCCGAACCACCGCATCTACGGTATACGTATCGCATGAAAAAAAATCATGAGTAATGAGGATTCGAACCCGGGTCTCCCGCGTGGGAGCCCGAGCCTCTATCCACTACACCACCGCGGCTCTAATTCGGAACTTTTCATTCAAGGGTATTCATTGCGACAGGACGACGAGTGTATCGTTCCGATATTCACCTTCTGTCAGCGCAAACGCCTCCCGCTATCTAGGATAGCGCCTGTGTGTACATGGCGTACATGTAATGTGCTCGTTCGTGATAAAACTAAGAGAGACGTCTCATGAACCGGTTGACCTACGTTCGCAATATAATTTTGCTCAAAGTGGTTACCGAATATCTCTATACGTCTCCTTCCGTCAAGAAACTCTACGAGGTCTGTTCTTCGTTCAATGTATCGCCCAACATGCTCGCATTGCAGCGAATACCGTTGGGTTTTCATACTTAACCAATATCCCTTTAAACGTAGAAAACATGGAAGCAACGGTGATTCAGCGCCGCCGCATCGACAGCGTGGAATTATTATATCGATGTTACATTCAGCTTTATTTAGCGACACAGAACACAGTAATTGCTCGTCGAGATAGGTAAACATATTCGTGTAATACATACAGCGGCGATCGGTCGTAAATTAATAAGGAAGTACCTCCAGATTGGGATATACGTAATGGTACTATGAAGCACAAGCATTACATATACCGGATGTTAAAGTGTGAAGCATTACAAGCCGTGTGTGAATAAGCGATGGACGATAAATATTACGCTGGAGAAACAGATTTTGTAGAATGTATGGAAGTATTGCGATCGACGCGTTAATATCGAGTCTGGCGGGATTCGTTTTACGTACTTGGATCCTGGTGGATATCTCCTCCCACTTGTCGCAGACCGCCGCCACTTTTGGATAGAAGGAGTACCGCTGCAACTGATTCACCTTCGGCTTCGTCTCTATCATTTCGCTCTGCACGGCCTGCGCAATTTTCGAACCGCGCGTTAAACTCTTTTTTCCTTTATCGCGAATCGTGGCGTAAAAGTAATGCATTACGATAAGAAGGCAATAAAGAATCACCTTGCACTGCTCGAAATGGTGCTCCGTCAGTTGGTCGACGGGTACGGCGTCCAGCTTATTCAACTTCTCCTCCACTTGCAAAAGCCACGCGTTGATTTCGTCCACGTTGGGCTCCTCCTTCGAAGAGAAATTCCTCGTACACTGATATCGACACTCTAATCCCCAATTTTTTATCAAGGTTTACCACGCTGAATCGCATACAACGCTACTTTTTTTGGAATAATTTTTGTCGCATACCTTCAGCGGGTGTGCCAAGTGACGATGCATCGATAGCCAACATTTGATTTGGCAGATTTATTAACAACGGTCTTTGATTATTTACGCGAGGAAAATTTATGCGCGACGATACAAGAACTTGGGCATTAGAGGGTTCTTTCATTATAATTTCATTATTTCTATAAATATGATACTTACCTCAGAGCCACTGCAGAGCCGTAATCTCTTTTCGGTATTCGTCAGCCTGGCAATCACGTCCGACAACTTTTCCTTGAGCTGCTCCAAATATATTGGATCGCAGAGTCTCGAGAATTCCTCCTGGGATCGTAGCAATTTATCTTTCACCACGTTCAACCTCGGTACCACCTCCGTCAAAGTCTCCTAAAAAGAGCGATCGCGTGACAAATGTTCTTGCGGTCGAGAATGATGGTGCATAATCTCGAGGACGTTCGGTATATTTGAAAGAACGTCACTTGGATGAGGCTTCCACGTTGATAAACCGATTGCATAGTGCTCACCCGTACGTAGATCGCATTAACCGGCAGATCCGGCATGTTTCTCTGGGTATCCAGTTCCTTGTTGATGCTCTCGATCGACATGTTGATGTAGGTCATGTTCTTGTACATGTCGCGCGACAGATCCAACGCCGATTCGAGGGACGACTTTGATTCGGTAATGTGCAAGCCAAGCTGCGTCAGAGAAGAATTATTCGTGAAGCTTGGAAAAAAGATGATTCTTCGTATATAAATATAAATATCATATGTATAGTAATTCTAGTATTTGTTCCATTATATAGAAAAAAATTAATCGACTCTTTGAAGACACTGCGTTTCATACTGTACACGATATCGATTATTCGTATCTTACGTAATATCCGTGACCAATTCGTTACAGGCTAACCGATCGGATAATCACGACAGAGTCATTACCTTGTTGTACAATTCCTTCAACATGTCTATCCGCTTCGAGAATTTCTCGGGCTCAGGGACGCTCTTATCCTCGACCAATTTTCTCCCAGTCAATATAATATTCTCAATCTCGCTCTTGATCTCGCTGAGTGTCTGGTAAAAGCGCTGTCGATCGGAGAAATAAATAAACCATTTTTATGCTCGATTACCAACAGATCGTCTATCCATAATCATCGTTTCGTAATTATTTAAACCACGTACTATTTGAATTTATTATTCAACCGTATACGTATCGAGTATATATCGTATATAACAATAATGTATATCTTAACCATACCCGTATCCTAATTATTAAACGGTATGTCAAATCAAAACACCGATTTCCAATACAAACTATAATTTCGTCGATTTTATTATAATCCGCGCATGCGCGTTTAACGATGTCCAACGCGGTTCGAAGTTACACGCCTCGATTTTGGCACTTACCAAGCAGTGTTTGAGTTGGCCCTCGATGGCCTCCGGATCCTCCGATGACAATTCGAGGAGGCAAGTCGCCTCCTCTATTCCCCTAAGTTCGCGCAAAGCCCTCGACAATCTCGGCTCTAAATTGGTAGGACAGCGAAAGCGCTGAAACTTTCTCTGCACCTCCGTGAATTTCTGCTCGATAAGGGTCATCTGTTCCTGGAGCCTGGCGGCGGCTTCCTGCTTCCCCGAAGCCCTGTAAGCCTCTATCTGCGACGACATTTCTTGAAGCGTTTCACGCTGGTGCTCCATTTCCTCCATCAGTTTCTGCTCCCGGACAATTTGTTACATCCACCATTTAGACAAAATCGCTTCTTAGCCCAACTCGCGGCTTTCGTCGGACATTAGTCGTACGAGAGATTTTAATTGTATCAAACTTCCTGTACATTTGGTTTAATCTGACTCGAAAGTAGTTGAAGATTGGAAACAAGGTGTAGTGTAGGAGGAACGTTATTGTCTCATGCATTGTACTATTCTTTTCTATCTCTTTTTCTTTTCCACGCGAGAAAGGTATCTTGTGGAATACACGTAAGGATATCACGGCATCAGACTGGTATTTCAAACACGTTTCTTTTTAGCACGTAGTAGAAGAGTTTAGAGGTAATTACTTAAGAGCAATTTGGTAAGTAGTCATTTTAGAACGAATACTTTTGGAGTAATAGAAGACAGGGTAGTGGGATTTGAAAAGATTCCTTTGCACATTCCTGCTAGTCTAATATTCTTCTCTCGCTCTCGTCAACGCCAGGTATGATGTTTTGCTGACAGACCTGATAATCGTGAGGCAAGTCATCGGCAGTGAGGTCGCAGTCAAGGCGTGCAGTTAGTACAGAGTCTATTTGCGTTAAGGAGTGCTGAAGAGCAAGAATTCGCCCTTCCGATTGTTGAGCCTGCTTCACTGATCCTTCCAACAGCTTGGCCCGCTGCCCTGCCTACTCAAAAGACAACTCTATCTTTCTACCCAACTTTTTGAAAGCACGTCTATTATCGTAACCCGACATCGAGAGCTCCGTCGTTAATTTAGCTTAAAAATATCGCTGGCTTCAAGGCGCTAAGATGTTACTTTCTCGATGAGTCGAAATGAAGCTCGTATATTCTAGTCCCGATTTCTAAAACTAACTCTTCAAGCCAAGCGATGAATATCACGTAGGACTGAGAATTCTTTAAATATAAATTATGCCACTTTCCCGAGAGTATCTATATTAATAAAATATTCTATATTCGCGCGAAAAATCGATAACACTGACTTTATAACGAGCTCATCGATAACCGAACCGCGATAGGTTCCTTTATTTCGAGCAACAAAGTGAGCAGTAACGACTGTAACGTGTGAAACTTAGTTTCGTGCATGCAGTTATACAGTAGCAACGGGACTCGACCGTTGTCGTGCTGTTCCGAGTCCACGAGGTTTCGTCGGAATTCATTTAATCACTCTTACAAGCCTCTCAGACACGTGAAATAAGGGGATGCCTCAAACGCACGATATTAGTGATGCGACATTAGCGATAAACAAACAGTACCTGTTTGTTCAGACTCTCCCAGCGACTCGTCAAGCCTTCGACGTCCGTCTGTATCGACTGAGTCATGATATTACCCTCGATCAACTGCTTCCCTATCTCCTGGATTTTCTCCAGCCTGGACTCCGGGTGGTTTCGAATGTAATTCTCCAGATCCTTCGGACAGGAATATTCATCGCGATGAAACATTTGTGGATACACGAAGCGTATTATCGGAAAATCGATTTCCAAAAACAGCTTTCCCACTTTCCGCCATTATAAATTTAGGCGCTGGGATTAATAATCGAAAGTGCACTCACGTCGAGTTCCTCTGAAATCTCCTCCGCGTCGGCAGCGCTCTTCGTCGACTTCTTCAGCCTCCTGTCCAATTTGTCCAGCCAGTCGTTCTCCTGGGCCACCAAAGCGCGAAACTCCCCGTATTCGTGGCTGGCGTTCTGCAGAAGCCTGTAGCGCTCGTATATACGATCCGTGACGTCGGTCCAGCGCGCATTCAGGAAGGTGAAGCGCCTGCCAAGCTCCTGGACCGAGGAGCCCTCCGAGCTCAGGAGCTTGTCGTTCCCCATCTCGTTCAGGTTTCGAAACTCCTCGACGCGCTTGTCCACCTTGTCCTTCAAGGCCTGGTATCGTCCGCGTACTTGGAAGAGCTCCACGGAGGAGGTGACCTTGGATTCCACTGGTATTTCCTTCTCGAGGCTGGAGAGCCACTTGGTGAAGTCCTCTATGCCGTTGATGATCTGCGGAGGACAAGAGGGAATTCGTTGAAAACTCGTGAAGGTCGACGAAGAGAGACTCGAGGAGTCGGACTCACCTCGTCGTTTTTCCTCAAGCTGCTCTCGCACTTGTCGCCCAAGCTCTTCACGTTGTCGACGATCGCGTTCCACTTGTAGGACACGGCTTCCAGCTTGCTGTTCAAGACGCTCGCGAACTTGGGCTCGGAATTCTCCAGCAGATTGTTCGTCATCGTTTGGAGAGACTCGATCTTCGGCTTCGTGCTGTCTATCTCGCGGGAGAGGGAGCGGATCCTTTCGAGGTTTAATTCGGTGGCCTGCACGTTGTCGGCGCCGCTGTCTTTTGACAGTTGTTCCAGATACTCCGTGGAATTTTTTATCCAAGCTTCGATGGCGGATAATTCGTCGTTGAACGCCTTTAGAGACTGGATATCTGAAAATTAAGAGGAGAGATTAAATAGAAATCTTTACTTCACTCTCAAATCCCAGGAGAATTTCTGTTAAGAAAAAAAAATGTTTTAATACTGAATTGCTCGAAAAATGGGGTGAAATTTAGGGATCCACTTTTATTCTTACTTTCTTAATATTTTCTATTGGAAGAATTATAATACCCTTCAACAAATTCTGCTGTCGTTCTTCCAGTATAATCGGTACATCGCTCCATTTTGTGTTGAGCTCCTGCAACTCGTCTTTCAATCTCTCCCCTTGAGCGTCGCCGTTTATTTTTGTGATCAAATCGTGCCCAGTGGCGTTAACGTAAGCGAAGGTCTCTTGGTGCCCTTTAAGGGATTCCTGGAGGTCCTTGAATTTCTTCGACTGCTCCTCCATGGTCTTGTCGTCCGATATGACCGTGTGCTCGGACAGCAAGACGCCTTCTACATTATTAATAAACGAGGTAAGTTTGGCGACAGCTTCCGTGTATTTCTTTGGCGGCGTTTTGTCGATGGCGTTGTTTATCTCGGTCAATCTTTCCGACAGTCTGAAATATTAACGTGGATATTTTCCTTGAAGTATACCATAGGAATATCGAAATATGCGTGAAGCGCGATTTTACAAAATTATAAATTCGTAAAATTATTATTGCACTTATGGAATACGGATGGTGCTTTGGAAAAATATTACTCACGCTTTGTGCAACTTTTCCCAACTGGTGATAAACGTTTGTGCATCCGCATCCACGTTGCTACTTTCAGCAGCAGCGTGCGGATTTTCGGTTAAATCCTTCGCCTTGGTAAGCAACTTTTTAATCCGATCCTCGTGCGATTTCATCGATTTCATCTTTACCTATTGTGCAACACGAATTTTTAACGCTCGAATGTAAAATACAACTGAGCGAATTTCGTTGGATATACAAAACACTGAATATATCCATAATTGAAGGGGTAGAATAATCGCTCTTCTTGGTAGCAAGGTCAAAAGAACGTTTCATTTAGGTAAAGTGTATTTTTTAAATAAATATTTATTCAAAAAGCGACGTTTCATTTTTATATAATATAATTTATAAGTATAAATTAGTTTTTTTTAATTCTTATTTTTCCGCCTATTTTTGAATAAATATTTATTTGAAAAAAGGCTCTCCGCACAAATGAAACGATCTTTCAACATCAAGCACGCCCTCTTACCCTAAACTGGTCGACCTGGTTGTTGGCTTTGTTCGTCTCAAACCACTTGGAATAACCCTCCAGCATCATGTTTAAGCTGGCCAGCTCGTTGCGGAACTTCTTCACCTCCTCCAAGTACTCTATGCGATTTTTAATCTCCTGAAGCCGATTATTAGTCGCCGCCCAACAGTTCTGTATATCCTTCAGCTTTGACTCCTCGTCCTCCGTCGACTCCTTCGCCTCCCTCAGCTCCTCGACGAGCTGCTTGCCCAACTCTAACACCTTATTGTACTCGCCCTGATGCGACTCTATGTCCGTCACGGTGTCCTCGTAAACGACTTTTTTCTCCTCCACGCTCAACTCATCGAAAACACCTTCGGAGCGGCCGATCTCAAGATCGACGTAATCGAGCCACTTGTAAAGATGCAGCAAGGCAGATTCGAATTCGTGCTTGGTGGATGTGTCCACTCGTCTTTTCTTCGAATCGCTGTGAGGCGTTGACTATAAGGAAACACGAAGGATATAAACGAGAGATAATGATTATTCGACATAGCTCCTATCCTTCTTGCTCCAGTGAATCATCACAAATGAAGTCGTAGTCTTTATCATTGATTATTACTCGTAATAAATCGTACTTAACAGTTCACAATTTACAATGTTCTGTGAAAGTGTCTAATATATTTTACCAATATCGACAATTTTTGCAAATGGATACTGAATTTGCTTTAAGTTTAATATGACTCTTAATGCTGTGGCGTGTATCGTAATAAATATATTGTATGAAGAAGCGACGATGTCGAGAGCAAGAAATATTCCAGGACTGAAGAGTTATGATCGGGATTAAAAAAAGCTGTTAATGGACTTCGTCCTCCAAGCCCGATGATACCGGTTGGGAAAGAGTTAAGTGTAAAAAGAAGCCATACCGTGGCGGGAATTTCTTCCTTATAAGCGATGCTCATTATCGATTCGGACATCCACTCGTTTCCAGTAATTACCGTCGTTTCCCTCTCGGATTTCAGATCGAACTCGAATCCGGAGCTACTGATCTGTTTCACGAAAATACCATAGTTTGTCAATATACGTTAGCACGATGTGTCGATCACGTTTCATAAATATAAATTATACGCTATCTACGTATATATGAACACAGATTTACTTGGTAACATTCCATTTTATTTATACCAAGTATGTCCTAGTGTTTTCACTCTTTTATGCTCCATAGAATTATAGGTGAATTATTCATTGCTAAAGTAATCATGAATTATCAATATCCAAGATAAATTAAAGACGTGAATTTAGCAGGTTTGAGTTTCAATTCACGCTGATAGATTTAGAACACACGATAAATTCAGAAACTTAAGACGTTAATTTGCCACTTCAAATTTCAAGTTGACAAATAAGTTACGTATATTACCCTCTGACTCTGCACTTCCATAATTTGGCCAACGGCCTCCCATCGATCCTGAAGATTCTCGAGTTTCTCCAATGTGCTCACGCACTCCGGCGAGCTCCCTTGCCCGTCGAGCTCCTGAATGGATTCCTGCAAGGAGGTCAACTTCTTCTGATTCACGTCCATCTCCATCTTCAGCACCTGGATCTTCTTAATCCTCTCCAAAACCTCGCCGATCTCGGATGCCGGATTGGCCTCCATTTGCTTCAGCGTAATTTCCGTCTCGTTCAGCCAAGAAACGAGCTTCTTGTAATCGTCGTTCACGTTCTGCCAGAGATTCGAGATGCACTGAAGCCGCTGCCTCCTCTCCTCCTTCCACTGGCAGATATGAGTCCAGCGCTCCCCGAGGGCCGACAATTGGTCCTCCATTTGCGCGTAAACCGCTTCCGAATTCTCCTCGTCGACGACCACCACCATGTTCCTCATACCATCGACGACGCTTTGCTGCGCACCGATGTCCTGCTCTAGGTCGTTCAACTGCTTCATCTGCTCCTCGAGGGCGGAGTGGTTCAGTTCCATGGAGGCCATCAGGGATATTCTGTCCTCGGTCTTCGTAAGCCACTGCCTCAGCGAGTCTAACTGACCCTGTTGCATCTGCATCAGAACCTGGAGGTTGATCGAAGGACCGTCGATTAAAAGGATTATAATGTTATTACGATTATTAGATAATTATGTTGATTTTTATTTACATTAGAACAGAACCTATGTAATTACGGTGATATTACGTACGCGTAAATGAAATTTTTCTCACGTGGATAAATTGTCTTAAACGCGTTTCGATGTAGGTCTGTGATACATATTTAATTATTAAGTATTAAACATAATTATGGATTTAATATTTGAGATACATACAAATTTAATCAAAGCTGTTTATCAGTAAAATTTGCAATTAGTAAATGACCAAACTAATGTATATATATTTCTAAACAACTTTTCTATAAATATAGCGTGCAAAAATCTTGTAGACTCAAAAATCTCGATTTTATTCCACGCAGACTCGAGATATGAATCCAAAAAGCAAGAATATTTTCACACTCGAGTCGCGCTCGATGTATAAGCGGGGATAAGGCTGTGAATTGGGAGGTGAGAGAAAAGCATAATTAAAGGGCGAGGATCACCTCGTGGATCTTGGTTTGCCTCTCCATGGCTCGCATACGCAGGCCTTCCCATCGCGAATTCAGGAGCGACATTTGCACGCGAACCTCGTGCTCCTCATCCTTATGTAAACCGCCCTCCGCCAGTAATCGGGCGCCTTCTTCCAGTACAGCGCCGACCCCGTCCTGATGTCCAGATAATTCCATCAAAAAAGTTTCGTGCTCGTGAAATTGCTGCTTCAATACTTCCAAAGCCGAGCCCGGCTCCGGGGCATGATTCAATTTGTCCTCCGCCTCCAGGAGCCACGTCAGAACTTCTTCCAGGGCAACTTGATAGCCGCCAAGCTCGACGGAAACGTTTGTGGCGAGGCTCATCGGCCGTGAGCTCGGCATTCCGAAATTGGTAAAGGACAGCGTGTTCTGGGAAATTGGGTTTCGTTAGCGACGTACCGGCTGCACGTCCTTAATCCGATTTTTCGAACGATCGAGTTCCGCGTAATGCTCAGATACCAGAGTTACGGAGCTGGAATGCGAAGGCTGAGAGCTGCCACGGGAGGAAGGAAAATAAGGGACACTTTCGTGCATTCCCCTTTTATATTTTTCGATGGTGCATCGAGAAGGTTTTTTGGACGATCGATGATACGTCGCTGAATGGTGAGCGAGTCGTGAATGATGATAAAAAAAGAAATGCTAATAAATGTGGTAATGAAAGAAACTAACTCTTCCAGCCAAGGTATTCTTTCTCGTTACTTTTCATTGCAGACTTGGCGCTCTTTTTAGATATTCATTGAGAAATTTTGGCTACAATAATCTATCGTATAGCAAGTGAATTTGATTATGGTAACCAAATTTTGTTGGTGAATATCTGAAACGAACGCAAAACCCGCGGGGAAACATAACAAGGAAGAATACATCATCCCTTGGGTGGAGGAGAGAGTGTTTTTATTATCATTCATGAATTTTCAATGGCGTACTTACGCGATGAAATAATCAATTCGAAACTGATTTGAAATAATAAAATCTGCACCACGCGGGATCGTTGATTGATATTAATATTTAAATACGCAAACGAGTATCAATCTCTTTATAGTCCGACTACGCAAACATGCGCCACGCTTTAGTATCGCACATCAAAAAGACCAACAAACCAGAGTTATACTTTAATACATCACCCTTCATTACTCTACGCGAGGTGTACATCATAAACTCATAGTGCATTACGAGTAATTCTGCTCTAAATATAAATTCTCATCGTTCGAACAATCGATGGCAAAAATCGGGTAAACAGTAAAAGAGCGTCGAAACGTACATGTACCTCAGCCCCAGGTGTTTCGACAGGACTGCTGTCACTGGCGACGGAAACGTCTATGTCGCCAACGTCGTCTCCAGTGTGGGGCAATGATTGGAACAGACACATGACGTACATCATTATCGACTTTTTATCCGGTACTGATGTATTAACATCTGCAATCAAACACGACGTTGGACCGCGACCGCCGATGAAATCCACGGTTTGACGGGGATAAAAGCGGACGTACCTTCTGGGTCCAGAAGTCGCTCAATACCGAGGTGTTCCTGAGCAAGTCGAAAGGCATGGTCCAGCCTGGCGTTTGGATGCTTGCGCGCTATATTGTTGAAATCGAACAAATGCGGCCTCCATCTGTGTAGGATGGCATTAAACGCCAAACCGTCGGACCAAGAGGTCGTGAAGTTCTTTATGTCGACCCCGGAGTAATTCTGAGATGCGAAGTTCAGGATTAATGGGAAGATATAAATAAGATATTAATTGTAAGGAGAGGATCGAGGACGAGGAGGAATGGAGTATACCTGCGAGTTCTGCCTGCACCAGGCAAGAAGGGTTTTCTCCAAGTTGGTTTGCTGTAGCTCGGTCATCAGGTCCTTCAAGTGGTAATGCACCTGAATGGAAAGCACTGGAATGTATTCCCAAGCCCAAGAAAGGTGTCGCGGAAGGGCACGCGCGAGGGATGTGCTCGATTAAATTGAAAAAGACTAGAGTCCGCGCGGAGCGTCTAATTTGTAAATAGAGAGTTAGGCAATTTCATTGTTATCGCCGAGGCAGGAGGATTTTTAACGATAGCTTATCGGATCTATTGCTTTCAGCGATCTCGAGTATTCCCGGTCTTCCAACCTACGAGATTAGATGCCATCGCGATTCGCGCACACATACAAAATCCTGCGTACTACCGAGCAGACTTTCATGCAGAAGCGCGTGTAATAATTCACGATCTGTTCTACGTTCAGGATCGATCGAGAAAGCGGCTTTTCGTGAAAAACTTTCAAATACCGATTCTCTGGGATACCACACAATACTCTCTCGTAAATCCAATAGTATAACCATATATTACCAAAATGTATTATATATATATAATATATTATTATACCATAACGTATTAATTCATATATACATAAACGTATATTACACGAGATATAAAAAAATCTTAGGAAAAGCTTTTCTCGCGCAAGTTACCTGCCAATGTAGAATTATGCTCCAGACCAGGCCAAGGGTTAATTTGGGATTACCATCGACGATGTCGTTGCTGCTAATATTTACAAGTTTTACCTGCAAACGCAAATCGTTAGCTCTCGGAATCATTCGAAACGTCGTTGGGCAGACGCTTTCTGCCCGGACGAGGCAACTCACGTTGTTCTGCTCGAGTATCTGCAAGGCCTTGTTAACGTTGTTCAGATGATGGACCCTCATCCGCCCACGTTCCCTTTTCTAAAATCACAACCGGCAAAGGATTCAGGCGAGATCGCGGATTTCGAACGCGCAATAAGGTGATCCGATTAGCCAGATACGCGAGCTCGCTATTAAGGATGAAATACGGCCTCCGTGGGAAGATAATTTGAGGCAGATACGCTCGACTGGAATATACATATCCGATATGAACATAAACACCTGCGGGCCGATACAAATACAGGAGCGCGGCCTGCCTTTTGCCTGGAACGTTCTTACGCCTACTGTGCATTGATAATCGACACTCTTATGCAAATATTCACGATGCACGATGCACGCGCACCTGTTCGGAATTCTATGGCAGTCCTAGCTGTAACCTGCATAAAATGGAATGCTCGACAGGGCAGCCGAGAAGTTTCCGGCTGAAATAGCTCAATGATCGCGATCGCATACTTGTACTCGAAAAAGGTATGGCAAAACAATTTTCGATATTTCACCTAGAAATTGATTTCGACGATTTTACAGGTATACTGCTTAAAATGCAATATTCGTCGATCGACGGTTTTTGTTGATATTAATCGCTTGTATATGGTGTCCAAGTTTTGTGCTCACATCTTGATATATATATTCAGTAGATCGATGGTCGCATTGATCGAAATGTTACTTTTAAAGAATGTGCGGTGCTCTTTGATGTGTATAAATAAATACATATCGCATCATCGCAAATATATATACTAATAGAAATCATAATTTATATCCTCTACAAGGGGATAGATGATCGAGTTTGATTTATTAGTTTGGTGCAAGGATAATTAGCGGTTTTAATCATTGTACTTAATACCAAAAGCAGGGATTACCTTTGCACCGGCCTAATGTTTCTACGACATCGTTAAAAAATCATTATGGCTCTTCGGGAAACGTTCGTGGGCAAGCAATAAGAAAGTCATACTCACGTAAACTTTCGAGGTGAGTACCTCCAGGAGGGAGAGTAACCGATTGCCATCTCTTAAATCAACGAAGAGATCGGCGATGGGTTCGTGATGATTCTGTAGAAAGTAAAGACAAATTATATATCCGTTCCTTGTCCGCTCCGCGGACGGGGATCCGCAGAACGGCTCCGTAAGTTTGTATTAAGCCGCGGGAGCCCAATAACGGAGAATCGAATGAGTGTAACCGTTCGTTACGTTCGAAACGCGAAAAGCAACGAACAGTGAAACTCGACGCGTCGTGAATTTCAACGTGAGGATTGTTGTTATTCTCTATCCTGCAAAGATACCCGTGGCGGGAAACACTTGCCTTCAGCAACTGCGAATTTATCCATTTGGCAAAGGTTTTCTTCTGTACATCCTCACGCTCGTCTGAAAGGCAAGGAGACCACGTAAGAATAATACAGAGGTTTAATAAACGAAGGGGTATAAAGTAAAGTAATATAAAATATAGAATCAAGGAAATAAAGTAAGGGGATTTGTCTCGATTTTTGGAAGTAATGCTCGAGAGTGGAAATAATGGTCAATAATCCAGAGGCAATGATCGGTGAAGTTCGATCGTTACGATGTACCAGAACGAGATTTTCGCTCAGCCAGAGAATCCTCCACTCTTATGCTCTCGCACCCTTGAGTCGAGCACAAATTCACCCTCACAAATTGGATTATCACGCGTTAACAGCATTCCGACAGCTCGCTTCTTGAACTACTCGGTGCGACGCATTAATTCGAGTAAGCTATTACCGAAATGTACGACGGGAGAAATCCTCGGGGCGAACTCGCGATCTTCCCGCGTATCGGTCGATGCGGAAAAAACGCGTTGTCGGATAATACGAGGAGAGATACTCGATCAAAAAGCTCCACTGTCGCACACAGGTGACGCGCGATTAGAAGGCGTGCGGAAATCCTCGTTAAAGTTTTTCCGGATATGAAAGGAAGGTTCTCGATGGAATAATTCGGTTCAGCTCGAGCGGAGAATTATCCGGCAGCCGTCATCGATGCATCGCCATTTCCGCCTCATCGCGAAATTATTGTCGACGTGGCAACGACGGCTTGTCATCTACCGCGTTGACACTTGTTGACCTAAGTGTGGCAGTAAACTCTCCAAATTTAGGTCGGCCGACAAAAAGTTGCAAGTGCGAGCAGTACCTGCCTGTCGAACCAGCCAGGAGAATGTTTCTCGCGCGGAGAGTAATTAGCGCAGGCTGAGAGGGGAAAAAAGAGGAGGGGAGGGGGGAGGGGGGGAGGACGTATTTGTCGAAAACGAAGCGACAAGGAATAGGCTTAATTGGGTTGATCTCATAGTTCGTAGCGCTACTTATTTACATGGACACCGAGCGTGCTTGCACACGCTATATATAATGCCGTGAATAAGACGATAGGCATCTGACTCGAAGCCTGCATATTTTGCGTTCACGACGCATCTTCCTTACGCAAAGGCCTGAATTAAATCCACGTCGTCCCACATTAGAAGAAGGGAATACTGGCATCGAGCACATCGATCATTGGGAGACGTAACGCCAAAATCTTCGAGCTGACGAGTTCTCTTGAACATTCCGGAAAACTACCTTGGCGCGGTGGAATATTTAAAACCCTGACGACGATCCACGTATATATATATATATATATTTCTTGTTAATGAATTCGCGATGTCAATGACTTGGAATGTCGCAAACGATGTCAAAATATTCAACGATGGATTTTTTTTTAAACTTCTAAAAAACACTGTACATTATTTGTATTTCGTGTATGTTTGTCGAATTGAAATGTATCTTTAACCAAATCGTAGTAGTGATTAAATGAAGTACTTTATTAGATTGGTATTCTAACCAATGTTTACACTAGAGAACTATCAAAAGCGTTAAAATAGCCGGTCAAATGTTTCTTCAAAAAAATCCACGATAAGCCACACACGATGTCCTAAATATATAAAATACGTGGCCAGTAATTATGGTACAAAACGAAGCCTATAAACGTCCTTCGTCGCTCCTTTGCTCGTCCCAAGCGGATACCCGATTCGCGACCAAAAATCAAACCGCGCAGAGCGTAATTCTCCTCCAGCGTGAAATTCACTCTCAACCGCCACAGTTCGCATCCTCCACGAGACGAGGCACTCGACCAAAATGCCTAGAGAACATAACCCCGCTTTAGAGTACCAGGGACATTAACGCTGCCAACGACGGATATATGCGACGCGTTAAAACCGCTCGCAGAACCTATCGTCGCAGATACGCGGCGAGTATCGATTTTCAATTTACGATAACGTATTTGAATAAATTCAAAGACGAAATGTACTCTCGAGCTAAATTCAATTAACCACATCGTAGGATATCCTTGGTCTGGGGATATTTATATTCTTTAAAGAACACATCCTCCTAACCTCCTTCAAAATTATTTAATCACGAGCAACGATTCTTGCGGTCACGGCGAGCACGATAATCTTTCCACACGCCAATTAAACCAATTGCATTACATTAAAGTCCCAATACATCAACACACTAATCTTCAATTTCCCATCCCGTCTTATGCAGCTTGGACTTTCGTGAGCATAAACGAGATTAACGGCGCATCGCTCAGGGAGCAAAACGCCATCCCAAATATCGAGTTCCGTAAGTATCTCGAGAATTATAAAAAGCGCTGGCATAATCCTACGATATCTACCAGAGACTATCTCGAAGAGCATAACATCGATATAGACGAATATATAAAACCCATTCCCAATAACAAGAAAATCCCCCTTACTTCTCGAACGAACCTCTTATACCTCAAAAAGACCCATGTCCAATAAAAAGCCATTTCAACCGTACCCCGAGATTTGCCTCTCAAATCCAAGGGCAAGGAGCGTGCTAATCGCGTTCCTATCATCCGCCAGTCGAGGTACAAAGCCAAGAGTCGCTCATTTTTCAATCCCTGTTTCAACAAACCCGTGTGGCCAAGGTAGGAACAAGGGAGGGCAGACGCTGCTGCCACGGCCGAATGAATGAATGGCCGTACTTATCTCCGCCTGGAGAAGATACGCGGACGAGGGCTCGAGGGAGGGGGGGGAATCGCGAATGGCGATCACGTACGCCGAGTAAAGTAAGCCGTAAGATCGCACAAGAGCCCGCGGTCGTTCCTGGCATCGGGCATCGGCCGACGGCGAAGCTTTCCTTACGAAACCGCGGCCGCTTCCGAATATGGTGCAGCGAGTTTCTTGTCCGGTGCGCGACCCTCGGTCTTCCTTCTCTCACGGCCGAGGCACCTCCGCCGAGAGAAGGAGGCTGAGGATCTTATCGGGCCCCGCCAAACATCGAGTCCCGTAACGATTTCCCGGCCTGACAAGGGAGAGTTCGAATGCGATAATTTACGGCTTCCTACGGAAGGCATTGAATCGCCGGGTGGCTCGCGACTGATCGTGGAGAACGATGGCGAGGAGAGAACCGACGTCACTTTCTGGAGGTATTCGACGCTGGAACTGCCAAAGCGGTCGAAATGACTGGTCGGATATTTTTTTAGAAAAATTGTGTTACTTTGTGGCGGTCCATCATCTCGGATTTTTCACCGTTTTATTGGTGTATAGTGTATTTATTATTTATTAGTGTATATAGATCGAGATATTGATCGATTGATCTTTTCTTTATGTTGGTTTTTTTTTTAATATACGTGGTATATCAACATGTTTTTAAAAAATGACAGGTAGTTGTAGTGTTAACAGTATTTCTACCAGGCGAGTCAACTGACTGTGCGGTGGTTTCTTTGAAGAATTGTAGTACTTTGTGACGCGGTCACTTGCGAGATTTCTCGTGATTTTCTTACAGCGTACGGTTGACTCTGCTGAGAACAATAGATCCTATGAGAAAAGCCCTAATATCCCTCGCCTAATTGCACGAAGTTCACACAGAAAGCTGTCACGGATGATCGAAAAAGCCCTTTGTTCGTTATCCTTCTGAATCGTCGAGAGAATAATATCCATTGGCCGAAAGCGCGCGCAAAGGTTTTTATCGAGCAACGTTTACGTTCGTCGGTCGGCGGCTGGAGGGGGAAAAAAATTGGGTAAATTACCGCCTCGGCCGAGTGCAAAGGATTACTTAATGGCAAGACATCTGGAAGCATATGGCGCCATGCCTTTCGGAGAATAACTTTTAGGCCCCGATTTGGTCAGTGCACGGCACTGTTTACGCGCGGGCATCCCGCGCGTTTTCTTTCAAAGCAGCCAATGTAAACGACGTCAGCGGCGTGTAAAGCGTGCACGACGAGCCTGGAAGTACTTTCGAGCTACCGTGTCTCCTTGGTAAAATCCGCACGCGTGAAACTTCGGCGGAAAGTTCTGATGCGGCCATTAGAACGAAAGTGAATCACGCGCGTTAGGACTAAAATGGTGCCAATCAGCGATCCTGGGTACCGTTTGTGCGTCTCCGTCCTCCGCCAGAATGTTGATAATCCCAATGCCCGCGCTAACAGCGGCTTACGTAAGTCTCGAAAGCCGCGATGTTTACGAAACGAGATATCGATGCACCACCAAACACGCGTTATAATAATCGCGGAAAGCGGATGTATCGGTTCCTGGATTAAGGAGGCTGTGCGGAATATCGATGCGGAATCGGGTATGAGGTTATATCCCTGTCCACCGACTTACACTCCCGTCGAAATGTTAATAGCTCCGATGCAGTATTCACGATGTTCGCGAGGGTTGAACGAACCGCAAGTTCGCAACACGTAACACCGTTAACACGTCGATAACACATCGTCGAGGAAACAGTGCCGGCCATCTGAAACCACCGCTAAACTTAGCTAAACGCGCTCTAACGTGCGGTCTCTTCTTCTCCCGACTATGCAGGCATTGGAGCAAATCAACGATCGATGGCGCAAACATTTCGCGAGGGGCCCCTCCCCGCGTATTTCTCGCCCATCATCCAAATGTATTTGCTTATGCCCAAAAATGGCCACCCTGCCCTCTTCGTCCGGCTAATCGCATTCATCGCGTCGCGAGTTGAAATCGTTCCCTCGAGTCGATTAATGACTTTTTCCAAACATAATCCTGTATTCTCAAAGCATCTTAACGCTAAACTTAGCAAAGCGTTCAGAATGCTCGGTTAGCCGTTTCTTAAAAAAAAATTGCTGTACTTCCTTAGAGGGAATTTTTAAAGATTTTCCACGATTCTCCCATAAAGCATGAATCGTTCTATCCATCTATCGATATTTCTTGTCGATAGCTTTTTTTTAAGGATATACGTGGTGTAGGTAAATGTTCAGTGCCAATCTTCTATTTCCAAAAGCAGCCTCGAATCTTTGGATCGCGATCACCGTGATCCATTTGTACACATCCCTTTTGTATTTCTCAGATCTTTTGGAGAATAAAGAGGAACACGTGGCGGCGGATGTTTTGCAACGGCTCACAGTTCTGCGGCTAAATCGCACGTATTATACTCTTCCAGGTAGTCGTTATGGCGGGTGATCGTTCACCTACGTTTCGACGAGACGATCCGCCCTCCTCGAAAGCGTAGGCGCAATACGAGACGTCTACTTTCTTGCAAATCTGGCTGATCATCAATCGATTCGTGTCAGATCGATCTGGCCGTTACGAAACCGATCGTTGGACCGCCGGCGGAGGATATCGAGGTCCGTGCTAGGGCTCGAATATCGGTTACCTCAAGGACGTGGCATTTTTCGCGAGCCACGGCTTCGAGTTGCAGGAGAAGTGATCTCTGCGTTCACGCTCCATCTGCCGCCGCATGAAAATTGCGCGCGTCGACCCGTAGTTCCGTGTCGCTTAAGCCCCCACCCTGATCAGCTCGACGAATTCGTATTAAACCTCTATTATTCTACGTCAAAGGCGGATCTACTTCGTGCCTTTTGCTATCGATGTTTCGCAAAATATGAACGAAGTATGACACAAGCTCAAACGAACACGAGATCATACTTTCTGGCGTACGTTTCTATTCTGTGAGATAATAATTTATTTATTGTCTTACGCATAGCTCGACGAATCGAATCCTTCGTTATCGATACTTTGGAGAATACGAATAAAATAAGATATGAACGCCCTTTTTTTTTAAATTCATTTTTCGGCACCGACTGTTAAGCTCATTTGGCCTATAAACGCTCTTTATTTTCGTCTATGAGAAACGTATTTCTAAGAAACCCCCTTCGATCGCTCAGCGTGCATTTCCAGGCATGGCTTTGATCTAAATTACAACGTGAATCGACTGGTAGAAAAGGGGATAAAAATTAGTTGAACACCGAAGAGCTAATGGCGGTAATTTCGCGCGGGTCTAACCGCGTTCTCCCTACGATCGTCCGAGCACCGCCCAAAAGGCCTTCGCGAAGGAGTGCCTCGAAAGCGCTCTTCGTCCGGTTCTTCATTAACACTAGAATTACCGACCACTATCCCGACACATCTGGGCGCACTAGAAATATCTGTTCAAAGAAGAAGCAGGCGTGGAGGGAAGATAGACTGGATAAATCACGATCATCGTGCATGGAGCAACGAAATATCGTATCCTTCTAGAAAATGCGCCAGCATAATTTTCGAGAGCCGCTAGGATAAATGAGCGATGAGATTCGAGAGGGATTTGAAGGATTGGAAGTGGATATTTAATTCTTCGATGGCTTCAACGTTTAGTGGAGCTGCGAACGCTGAGAAGTGGCGAACGAGGCAGAGAGGAGTGTACCGCCAATGAAGGAGCGATTAAATAACACGGCTTGATTCCTTATGAGACGGACGATGCCACAGGATCGAGAAACTGCGAAGGTCCACGCGATAGGGGAATTAGCCCGGTGGAGTCAGACACGTAAGACACGTGCCTTCGAGCCATTTAATTTCTTGCCCGCCTTTGCCACTGATAATTTGCAAGGAGTGATATAACTCGCGCCATTTACGATTTTCTACTCGGTCTACGGGAGGCAGGATAAAGCCGGAATTACAGAGTCGAACGATTAGCATGGCTGCTCGATTGGACGCATGCAGGTATCTCCACGAACATGAAAAGTAGCCTGGAAGCCACTTTCCAGAGACCCGCTGGATTTAATCGCTGGAAGATACAGCCATCATCGCTGAACATTTTCGCACAATGTTCCATCCAGTGTTCGAATAGAAGAATTCGTTAACGTCTCCGCGGTAATAGCATACGCGAGTCACAAGTACAAACTCTTCGAATAAAACATCCGGATATACATAACGCGTCTACATTTTCAATTCCAATCAACGTGATTCACGGTTTATAAATCGAGCAATAATTTTTATGCTAAATAGCCTTAGCAAGGAGTGCGGAAAAAAGATATACCGCTTATCGAGTGAAAGGCTTTCTAAACAAATCCTCCAAGGATCTCCGCAGGTTCAGCGAGTGCAAGGCTTTTAATTAAAAATCTGCACATCATGCTCTATGCTTCTTCAGTCCATTAACAAACCTAGGATTTCAATTTAACGAACTTCATTTACGATCTCCCGTTAAACGACGAGTACTTCCGCGCCAAATCGTCCGTGAATTTAGGAAGGGCTTCGCCAAGTGGCCGGTCGTAGAAAAAATCCATGCGGTACCGACGCTTAAAGTCGTCCGGAATTTCTGGCCGCTAACGAGGCGATTGTCGTGGCGCGAGGAGGACGCGAAGCGCGCGATGGAGGGAGAGGAGGTTTTCGACTAGCCGGCGGCGCGGCCCTTTCGTTCATTGGCAGTGCCCACTGTGCAAACAAGTAGCCGACCAACCGAACAATTGTTTAAACGAGATGACAATGCGGAGTACCGAGCGCGTGTTACGCACTCCTCTCGTACGGCGCAGCGCGTGTCGTTGGCCCTAAACGCGCTACGAGAGGTTCGCGGGTCAAACGTTCTGATGGGCCGCATAAAGCTAGCGCGTGCCCGTCGAGTGTTTATCGTCGACGCCAACGACGAGCCTCGAGCCTGCGAAATTATGGTCGGGCTACTCGAAAATAACTCGCCCGAACTCCTGGCAGAAGACAATGACGAGGGTGGGTATAAAAATTACGCTGTATACTTTAGGAATCGATGCAAAAATCTACCGTGTTTAGTTACAAATCTGCGTTTTCCATCAAAATGATCTCTCGCGGGAATTTTGGAACGTCTCGTACGATTGTTCGGTCAATGAGACTCGGCCCGAGCGCGGCAATCGCGACGATGACACGATAACGTGACGGGGATATAGGAATACCGCGCTTATTCTTGGATTTTTCCAGATGACGGACATATCGTAGACACGGTGGTTTAAACCACGATTTAAACTGTACTTTCGTGGATCCATGACGGGCGTTTGGGATAGGGCTCGTTACAAATGTATCGCGACCGTAAAATTCTGGGAATGATATGACTCATGGCCTCGCTCGGGCCAGCGATACCGGCCGGCATATTTATAGAAAAGTCGGATAAATTGGAGTGAAGTTGAAATTTATGACATCTTATCAAACCATAGTAATAAAAACAGGGATATCGATGTAACATCTTTGCCGTAAAAGGGCCCTTTAATCCGCCGAATCATTGGCGGGCCACGTGTACGGGTCAAAGATATAGGGGTAATTCGCTTTCTATTATTAGGAGATACGTGCTCGTATCGAAAATAATGCTATCAGGACTCCAAAGCGATGTACGTTAGCCAGAGCGTGAATATGCTATTGAATGGTCCCAAGTGCATTGCGTGTAAGCACAAATTCGTCATTAGTTACGCTCCATAACATATATAGTTTATGGCCTATTAACCCATTGCAAAGCGATTGATTCGTGAACGCATACGCGAGATTATAATTTCAGTGTTCTGAATAGGATCGCGAGCAACGCTGACTCGTGCTCGGATTCTTGTACGTAAGAAAAAAGGTGTGTGTGCGGGAAAATTGATTTTCTCCTAGCCAGGTAACGAAATCGATGCCCCGCTCACGTATTGCTATTATAATTACAACGACACGGCCCAATATGGCCACTGTCTGGTGGCTATCCATCTACACCGAGGCTCGTATCCAGTTATTGGCAGCGCATTTGCATTTTGCATCTTTCTGCCACTTAATTAGTTCGTTGGTAAATACGACACGTGCCCACCCGCCGGCGATGGGACAGTTTCAATCTGGGTTAATGTCGTTAACGAAGACGACGGGGTTTTCGCCCCGGGAACAAATCCTTTATTTCATTATCGCGCGCTTTTCAATTACAGAAATATCGGAAATGGCAAGCGTCGCGGATTGGACGGGAATATTCCGCCGCGGATTCATCCGGGTTTGCACAAATATTCCACGTCGCGTCCGCAAGGTAAATAACCAAACGACTTATCGAAAATAATGACCAATGGCCGTTAATCGAAGGCATTTGTTTACAACGTCCTCCGAGAGTCATAGGTTAATTAACGCGGTGCGCGATATATATACACGCGCCAGTCTCTGGGACAAAGTACTTGTCCGGGATAAAAAGCGCATTAGAATAGGAAGGAAATTTATAATCTCGACTCTGGTACTCGAGCACCATCCGTAAGCAGCAAATATATTCCGCCCTACGACTCCTAATTAAGCCGTTAAGTCAGAAATAATGTTCTGCGCAAAGCGTCGCTCGTTAACAACGAACCTATTATCAGGTTTTTGCGGGAATACTTTATCAACTACCAAGCTGCCTGGGATCTAATTTTCGCTCCACGTCCCGTTGGAAAGTCGAATCGGACTTCTCTATCTGTTTTCATAAACAGCGAGCATTATCGCGTACAATAGAAAGATTAAGTCCCGGAGGAGACATTACAAAGTTTCGTTGCATTTCGTTCCATAAAATTCTTCGCTCGATCCGAATTGCTCCTGGGATCGAAGCAAACTTCTCAAGTTTATATTACGTGGCATAGGGGACATTTATATTATATTTACGCCGGATATCGTGGAGGAAGAAACTAAAGCGTTTCTGGTACAAGAGAAATGTCAACTGCATCTAACAGCGCGTGGCTCTTTCGTCTTTTCGTCCGCAGCGTTCGCGTTGAAACTTTTAGGGTGTAAGCCTGCGTAAAATCCGAACTGGCACTTAAAACTTGTCCGGTTCCTCGCTCTGTCGGGAAAATATTTTATAAGAGAATAGAACTGTCCTACAAACTAAAGTCTGTAGAGCATATGGCCGTTTTCACAGCTCACGATGGGAAACATCGTTGCGCCAGTTACGGAGTCTAAAGATCGTCCTTATGCATCTCGTACTTCTGTAAATCGGACTGACGGATATTTCTGTAAGAAGTCTCGTACGTATTTTCCAGCTCGCACCAGAATAGATCCATTATTTCGAATATTCTGAGTCATTTCTATATCCCACGACATTTGGACTAAACGCTTTGCGACGAGAGAGAGAGAGGGACGAAAATACGCCCACGCTCTTAAATTCGCCTGAATGAAAGAACGATATTTTAAAATACCCACCGCTCCAATCGCTAATCACCGCGAGACAGTAAAATAATAAAACCGTCCCAATAATTCAAGTTCACGATATAATTCGGTCAACTCCAATGCGCATCTTTATAAATTAAACATGGAATCTTCCGTCCCCCGAATCTCTCCATCGGGCATTTAAATTACCTTATAACCATATCGTTACTCGCGCCCAACGAAGGCCTAAATACGGTCATTTAAGATTTTTCGATCGACACGGTACGTGCTTCCCATGCAATCTCGTGGAAAGGTAAAACGTAACTTCCGGGACAGTATATTAACACTAAACCTACCACAACTGTGAAAATGATCGGTTAGACGGTTTTTAGAAAAATCACTGTACTTCTTAGTCGGGTATTTTTCAAGATTTTCCACGATTCTACCCTAGACCACGAATCATTCTATCGATCTATCGATATCCCTTCTCATCAGCCTTCTCATTTAAGAATACACTCGGTGTACATAAATATGTCCAGAAAGCGGCTGGTGGGTTCAGCGTTAAATAACGAAGCATCACCTTTGCCGAGAACTCCAAAACTGGGTTAACGAGCGAAAAAAAAGGGTAGTATTATCCACGCTTCCTCGGCGAGACGATAGGGAATAGAAGTTGACAGACGTTTCCCGATGACGTGCCTCGTATACTCGTAGTACACTACCAGTATACCACCGCACAGCCGGCGTGCAGGTGAATGAAGTTACCCGGAGCGTGCTTCCGTCATACGTACGCGTACGCCAGTATCGGCAATGGCCCGATCCGCCGCTTATCGAGGCCCTGGCGCACCGTTAAAAACTATTCCCCTCGAGACCTCGCCGTGAATGGTCTACGCTTCCGAGTCTACGTCGAGAGGCGCGTCACCTTAATCTAAATGGCGCCACTTATACCGATCCTGCACCGTTATCGCTCATAACGTGCACGTGTGCCGATCCCCCCTAAGCGTGCATGCGTTTCGCGCGTACACGACGGCAAACAATCGTCAGATTAGATAAGCCGCACTTCGGCCGCAGATAACCCCGTTGCCTACTGCCGATGACAATGCTGCTCGAAGGTAACGCTCCCGCTGAGCGATCGCACGAAAAATAACGTGCAGAGCCCAAGGCGCCCAAGGTGGAGCGGCCTCAGTGCCTGCGCGGCCCTCACAGCGAGCTGTCACGAGGAGCTGGAAGCTTTTGCGCTTCCATTTCGCGCCTTTCCCCTCGGACGCTTTTTCCGGCTCGAGAAGGAAAGCGCCGCTCGGCAGGTTCCCACGGAAAATCGGATCGGCCCCGATCGTGGAAGCCAGTCGTCGTTGGGGACACGTGAAGGAACCGTGTCACGTGTCCCGCGACGATCGTCGAAGGCGGCATAACCGCGCGCTGGCACCGGCTCCTACCTATGTAGACGACTTCCATCTTGGTGAGTCCAGACGCAGCCACCGGATCGCCGACGTAATAATATCCAAGGGCACGAGGAGCGCGGTATCACATCGGCCGGAGGCGTGCCTTGTCGAGGCGAGCCACGCCGTGACCGACGGTGACAGCTTGAGGAAATCGGCGTCGAAATTCCGCGGTGCTGCGCCAAGGCAACACGTCGACGAGGCTCCGCGTGCGACACTTGTTGATTGCACACTATCAAGTCCAGGGGGACCACTGCACCGTATGCACGCGCTCGTCACTTGTTCACGCATCGACTTTTGACTCTCTTTCTCTCTAACTCTCTATCTCTCTCTCTCTCTTTCTCTAGCTATCTATCTCTCTTTCCTCCTTTTCTCCCTCCCACTCACTCACTCTCTCTCTTACTCTCTCACTCTCTCTCTATACGCCTCGACGAGCGATGGCGTTCCTCGAATGCCTCTAAGGCGATCCACGCGACGAGAAAGATCGTCCCGACATCGCGCACCACCCTCCCGTACAGTAACAACTCCGATATCGCTCTTCGGCCAGATTAACCGCGAGGCCGCACGATGGCCGCGCTTTACTCCAGAAGCGGGGCGGTGTGCGAAAAGAGCGGAGGCCCGAACACGTCCTTGCCTCTGAACGAGCGTCGATCGACTACCGAAAGCACCTCGCGCCGGCTGAGTCCCAAGCAAACTGGCAACAGAGGACGTGTAAGGCCCAACTTCCCCCCCTCGCTTCTCTCGAACCAGTATACGCCTCCGTCTCGCTCCCTCGATCGCGCTCTTGCTCTCTCTCCCGTCTTTCTCGCTCCCTCTCCTTCGCTCCTTCTTGCTTTCCCTCTGTCTCCGTCTCTCTTCCTCCCTCCTTCTCCGTCTTCCTCGCTCCTTCCTCCGGCACAACGGGGTCCCTCCCTTTCCTCCGCGACTCTCCACGGCCCGCAAAAGGTACCCGCATGGGAAAATAATCGAAGGAACTGCCGCCGTTTCGATCGGATGGCATTCGTATGAAAATCGGCTCTCGACGTTGACGACGGATCCGAGAAGAGTCCTGGAACCGGGCACCCCGAAAGCCAGGAGCTACTATCCGCGGGCTACTCTGGCGGGATTATGATATCCGTGGAGGATGCCCGGAGTTATTTTCTCCGAGGATCGCGGAATTTTGAGTGCGCGCCGCGGGACAGTCGATGACGGAATCGTGACGCGAGAACTTCCGTGAACCCGCCGGACTCCGAAAGTCGGATCGCTTCCCTGCGGGCGGTCAACGGAGCGTATTTCAGGGATCATGAGTCCTGCATAATGTATATGGAGTTTTCTCGTATGGATAGTGTATCTGGGATACATATAAAGCACGAATGCTGACCATTAATATTGATGGAAGTGAGGTCGTGAGGTATGTCAGGGAAATGAGGACTCCAAAAATCGGGTTCCATCGCTTGATAGGTTAAGATTCGCGGTTTATGTATATGAATATAGTTTGAAGGGAAATACGTCTAGATCCGTTTCGTAAGCTGCTTGGCTTATGATACCTCTTTTAATTTATATTTCTAGCATAGTCGAGATACGTAGTATACGATGAAACGTTGTACGTTACATCAGAGTTGGTAAGTGGAATGTATCGAGGCAAAACTTTTAATTTCCTCACCCAAAAGACACGCGGAAATCATAATCCGTGAATGGTGAAATGGGCCCTTGGGCCCCATCTCGCTGACTGTAAGGCCCAATGTAAGACAGGTGAACAGGACCCCAGAGATCGAAGGAAGTATACTCGCGGACAAGACAGGTATACAAACGACGGTGGGCCCAGTCGAACCCACTGACAGAATTTCTATCCCTTTCAGTCCCAACGGGCAAACGTATACCTGCTATGATGGCGCTCGAGTTAAATGCCTTGTACAACGTTATGCCGTATTCTCACTCCTCTCCCTACACTCCACTTAATACTGTTCACAATTAATGGACTAGCACGCAGGATACTCGAAGTACGATTATCCGGTTTGGATAGGAAAATATGGATTTTAAGAGTGTCGTTAGCCGTTAAAATACCAACGCGAGATGATGGAAGGTGGAAGTAAATCTGGTTTAATAAATTATGAAAAGCAGAAAAGTGCGATATGTAACGGCGCTCGTTATATTAAATAAATTGGGCAATTTCCATATATTGGAGCCAAAGCCGCCTCCTCTGCCCCCCTTCGGCACCTGGAGGGCAGATGCATAAGTACACGTACGGAATTTTAATGCCCCTGATCCGATATGCATGTAGGACATAGTGGGTTTATGATAGTAGTATATTTTCAACAATGGTGTACATGCATCAGAGTGTCAACAACCCAGTGCTATCACCATGGAGTTGTTACACATTAACTTCACTGATAACGCTCGGCATGGCAGATCGCGTGCTGAGCACATTGCATTACAAGTTCCAAAGCCAATTAATTTCCCATTTGTCATGTACCACTTCCTTTGTGCCGGCTAACAAAGATCAATCTTTGCGGTTCACGTACACGATCGCTTACAGGCTACAAAGGACCAGCTAAATGTGTCGACGCAAACAACTTTGTAAACTCAATTATGGCCGTGATTATTGTTAGCACGATAGCACGATATCCCGCGAGGTATTTCTTCGATTATTGTAATCCTCCAGGAGGGGAAACGCGGGCCTGGACTCGCCGCTAACCGATAACAATTCGAATCGCCCGAATGCGACAGCCGTAATGCCGTTAAACCATATCTAAACGTTGCTCTGACCATTGTCAACGAAGAGGTAGCCATAAAGGAGTCTTGACCATAGTTTGCACCAGCAAACATCCCGAATCCGTTCCTCCACTGGTGCCATTTTGGAAAATAGCTCTCTACCTCTGACAACGGCATAGGATATACGGAAGATCGTGGCACGAGATTACTGCAATTCTGGGAAATGTACCTGAACATTGAACCGCTCAGAGACCTCCTACGATATTATGCTTTTCGATCTGTCATAGCGAGGAAAACTTTATCCTCATAGTCTAGCGGGCCATTGTTGATAATAAAGGAATATCCACGTGCGTTAGTACTTTATTTGTTTTTTTCCCAAGTTGTAATACAAGCCCGTCGATGCGAGCTCGATGCCTGGACGATATCTACCGATTTTCTAACCGTGCTCAAATCTCTCTTTGAGACCGATGTTACCCTTAACTAGTGAAAGTGAGCGGTGACGCTCTTCGTTAGACTGTTTAGAGCGTGCACGCCATGCACGACTAATGAAAGAACAATACCCGCACTGTTGTTTTCGAAGATTCGGTCTTGCCGCAACGCCGGGGAAACGCTTGGGGATATCGGAATGCGAAGAAAACGTTGCCACGGTAATTTAAAACGGACAAAAACCGGCGGATATCGTGCGAGCAAAGGATAATTGGAATGCGGGGTTAATATCGGATGTACTTACAAATGTCATCGTCCATAATTACGCGCGATTAAGTCTCCATTTGTGTATCGCCGAAGAAGTCCCTTCCAAGAATGTGCCTTTTCGTCGTACGTCGAATTAATCGTATAAAAGCCCGATTTCTCACGCTGGTAATAAACTTGGAGGAGCAATAAAAGCTTCAAGGGTAATTCTTCGGTGCTGCTGGCTCTCTCTGATGACCGAGGGGTAAATAAAAATAACGAACAATGAAACGCAATATCGCCGGAAATTTTGAAACGTCCTTCTCAACGAATGCATGCTGATGAGCATGGCGCGGCGCATTTCCTGCCTCCGGAGATGTAATTTAATTAAAATGTTTCACCGCTACTGTGTGCATAAAGAGTACCATTTCTCCGCGATGCGATAATCTAAATTAATGCGTACGCGAACCGAGGGCGGTAAATTTAAATAGAATTATGAAAACCAAACAGATCGGCACCAAGAGCGCAAGAGGCCGTGCGCGTACCCGGGGCCGTTATTAATTTCGATCATACCGGACAAAACTGAAGTATTCAGGCGGAACGGCAGTTTACTGTTTGCGGCTAATTGAATCGTAGTACACGTTCTCGGGATGAACAATGTTTATCATTTCGACATAATTGACCGCACAATGATTACATCCGTGCATTGTGATTTAACCCAGCCAAAGTCGAGTAGCAATTACGATTAAAGATTTAATGAGGCCTAACGGTCTACTCAATTATGATAAAAATAATCTTTTGCCGCACGGCTACGTGTATCGTTGTTTCGATAAATTTAGGACGATAACGTGCACGCATCGACGGTACCGAGGAAAACGAGTTTTCTTATGTACATTCTAAATTTCCTCGAAGGAGATTTTTTTGTAGAAACACTATCGCGGTACGATCGAGCGGAAGTGCTATCGTGACTGGAGAGACAAAGAAATCGTGTAAAAAAGAAAGTTTAAAAAAAAAATCACCAGATATAAAAATATCTCTCGTGCACTCGCGAGAGTATAATTGTATACTACGACAAACCAAGTTACGAGGTGATAAGCCGGAGTAAATCTTTACATCGCGTTATTTCGTTGGCAGGTAATTTTAGATTTATCCTCACAAGTCCCGTCGTTCGATCTTGATTAAAATTGCAGATTTCGAATTGATATCGCGACCGATTTTTCGGACTGGGCACGACCTTAACCGACGCAGTCCGTCACGACACTGCGAGGTATCGTGATGCCAGCCCTGTGGGCGATCTTCTTCCCAAGAGTTAGCGCCGACGCATCGAATATCAGGAGAGTCCTTCATCGAAAGCGATTTTTTAGGACGCCCGTGATCAATTTTGGACTTGCAATACCAATTAAACTTCGCATATCGTCACGATCTTCAATGCTACGTTCACAATTTCGAATCTCCTACTCGATTAAAATCGCTGTCCAATAGCAGCGGGAATTCTTCTTCGAATAAATAAATATCTCGACGAAAAATATCAAAAAGTATATTACTTTCGGAATGGAATTTACTACGAAAACTACAACTTGTTCTGTCTCTACGAATATAATTATTATATTACCGCGTAACCAGTTTTGCCGTGCGCCAAGGAATTTTTTAGCGACTCGTTGAAACGTTAATCCTTTTTTTCGACGAACAAGTCGAAAGGGCACGTTTCCTTTGATATCCTGACGCTAATGAATAATCCTTTTTACAATCCGCTTTTATACTATCCTCCGTATTCGCTCACCCCGAAGCATCGGCCGCGCTTTGCATGTACTGTTTTATACGGGGCTACAATTCCAGCGCAAAATGCGTTTACCGAAAAGATCGTGCGTATTCTAAAAATACGCCGCGGGCCAATGTTGTAACGAAAAAGAACAAAGGGGAGCCTCCTTTAATGGAGCGCATTCTGCGAAATGCAATCCGTTGAAAGCACATTATACTCCATAGAGGGAAAGAGCACGAAAATTGTGCAAGCTTACAGACGCACAAAATCGTATTTATCGAGCAACGCGATTTTCATATCAACGCAATCTCGACCCCGAATTTTCTCGATTCGGCATCCTGCATTATATTCGATATTAATTAGAGACCCTTTGCGCATCCTGCCCGATTTAATTTAATTTACGTACCTGGGCAAACAGAGTTGCAGGTAAAACACGTAGTTACGTAATTACGGTGCGTCAAAAGCGTCTCGGAGAGGCCTTTAAGGTTTACACTCAAATACTTCAAGCTTCAACGTCACTAAGTTCATCTTATATTAGCGCATTTCAAGACGATTTTCTGAAGAGCCAGCCTCGTTAGGAAGGATACGAAACTACGCTTCAGTTTGTACAAGTACGCAAAGCTCGATGCCCCGCCCACGAAGTGGACGGTGTAACGAGCGAAATATTGTCTCCCATTTTTCGCATTAAGCGCATCGGTCAGGCCGTACTTCGGTCCATGGCGATCATTCCTCCGCCGCAAATATTTATTCAGGGTTGACAGCGCGTGTGCGCGCGAGTGACGAGTATTCGAGCACGTGGAAAAAGCCAGCGACACGGCTCTACATCGTCGAACGATTTTGGGAGGCTAATAAAACGTTAATATCCGCCAAGTGGCAGGCGGAAGTTAACCGTTTGGAGGCTCGACGAAATGTCATCGTTGCTCCTCCATTAAAACGAGCAACAATACTTTATCGCGGCCAGGGCACGTACACGCGTATCAGTAACGATATTGTCCTACGCGACAAAGAGGAGGACGCTTCCTGTGCAGGCCAAAGCCCCCGCCGAATTTACTTAGCAACATTTAATTTCATTTCATCGATTCACTCGACGATTAACGAATCGCTCGATCTGGAATGAAAAGAAATGCACAACTGGAAGCCCGAGTCGACGTATTCCAGTGAGACGTCTCGATTCCGGAGGATAAACGAAACGGAAAATTGCCGCGTTCTTCGTCGTTTACTTATGGGTATCGAATAACGCGATACGATCGCGAAATAGTCAGGTCCTGGGGGGGGAAGGGAAAAAAAGAGTGAGGTAAGTCGTGACTTCACGCAAGTGCGTCGCGTGTGTCGACGATTGCGATCGTAAAGTACGCATTACGGCTCCTGGTAGCGAGGTAAAACGCGGCGCGAAACGTGATCGCGTTGATCACTTCTATTTATAATTACGTAAATGACGCTCAGCACCGTGGATCTCGGCTACCGTGAATGAATGAAGTTGTACTACATACGCGCGCGCAATGGGATTCGCGTTGGGAATCATCGATAGGAGCGCTAGGAGTCTAAGATAGTGCGGCGTATTTGTCGATCTATTTAGCCGAGTGTCCAGACAAGAGGTATCTTATCTGGTGCTTGATGCGTGCCAAGTCGAATCGATCTGGAAGTCACGATCCTAATCGTAGTTCTGCTCAACTCTTTCAGCGCTTAGTTGCGCGAAGTTAAGCGTGTGCTGTGGGATGGCTACTTTGTACGACGAAGTATCATACACGCTGGGCTGCTCACTTTTTAGGACAAAGCGTAAGGCTGATGAAAACGTCGTTTGAAAAGTACGTTGATTTCAACTGAAATAATTCGAGCAGTGACTGCAAGAAGCTTATCGGAACGATTTATTTCATTGCGCAATAATAACACGAGGAATATAAAATGCGTTCGTAGCCCAAATTGAATGGATGTTGCGAGGAGACATATATGCGTTCGTAGTCCACGTTGAATGGCTGTGTGAGAACACATATATGCGTTCATAGTCCAAATGAAATAGTTGTGTGAGAACCTATATATGCGTTCATAGCCCAAATTGAATGGCTGTGTGAGAACCCATGTATATGTTCATAGCGCTCAAAGGGTTAAGCTAAGTTTCTAAAGGGTTGTCCTAAGGTTCTACCTTTGGTCGAGGATATCTGCTGCTCCAAACTCTCGCACTGCCAAGGCGCGTCCTCGACTTGGACGATCCAACGTATCTTTCTTCGCTGCATCTGCGGGCAAAGAGTCCCTTACCGATCTTCACGCCGAGCAAAACTAGTTTTGAAATATATTTCGCGCTACGCAACGAGCGTCACACTGAATGAGATTAGTGGTACAACTCAGATTTAAAGTCGATCTGTCCGTATCGTGCGATTATTTTTTATGGATAGAGGTTTGCCGATAATGCGAGCCGAAGCGCCGTAATTCCGCGAGGGACTCAGCCTAGTTTTCTTATAATCTAGACCAGATTTCTAAATATTTATGCGCGCCGGGAGATCGTCCGAATGTTATTCGAAGGGCTTATCAGATTTATACGTCGTCGAACGGGAATCGTGCGATTCGATCCAAAGACGGTTTATTTCCATGAAAAATGATTCGAAAGGACGGGGCTCTGGGCGGATCTTTTGAATGGTTCGAGGCAAAATAGCCGACGTGCCTTTTAACAGAGATATCATCCGGACGAATGTAAAGCATCTCCTTAGATAAGTACGATGCTAAATAGGAATAAAACGACCTTTCTCGGAGTACGTTTCCCTTTGGTTCATTTTCCAAGGAGAGTAACAAAGTTTCACACAATATGAACGAACCAGAACGCACGGTCGACAAAACGAATCCGATTGTCAGAATCTCAAAGAATGCTCCTTCGTAAATACCAACGCGTTTTAGCCGAAAATTATCTCATCCCACGCGCTACAGATACATTAACACTGAACCTACCAGCCATTCTCCAGACACATTTAAGTACACCAAAGACATGCTTTAAAAAAAAGAAAAGAGAACGAAGGAAAAATGTCAATACATTAATTTATCGATGCATACATCAAAATCGTGGAAAGTCTCAGAAATTCCCCTCTTTTAAAATTCTACAATTTTCCAAGGAGGTCCTTGACATTTTGCCCGCTTCGAATAGGTTTAGCGTTAAGGAAGCTCCGTGCGATTTTAATGTCGGAGCAAAATCGCGAGGCCGACGAGGAAATCGCCGGTCGATCGTCCAGCGTAACGAGCTTAACGCATGCCTCGATAGTCAAGAATAATCCGAATTATGCAACTTAGGCGCCCGCCCATTGCGTTGACAGTGTAAACATCAACTCCGCTTGCGACAGTCGGCCGGTGACATAATTCCAGATATAGTTACCTCGAAGACAGAAGAACGACATCACCGAGTCCTTCCCTGGTTACCGGCGCTCTTCACGTTCCCGCGGACAATACTCGTGCAGCACTGACAATGATTCGACTGTCAACGGAAGTGACACCCGGTGCCGTGACTATCTGGCGGTTCGTTGCATCGTCCATGCGTGGCCCGCACGTCGACTTTGCCGTAGGAATTGTCAGGACGCCTACACGAGCGGAATAATGCCCTCGTGTGAGAGCATCCGTGACCGTGCCATGACGCTGGAGATACTCGCAAACAGAGGAGCGCGATGCCCTTCCGCGGATTCCTCGGCGTTAATAATTGAGGCTGCGCTGTTCACCGCGATACGCCTCTACGCGGATAAAACTAATACCTCGGAGAGCTACGGTGGTGTGGTGGATGGAGGCTTGTATGCGGAAGACCCGGGTTCGAAGCTGGGACCATCACCTCTGGTTTTTCTGTGCGACATGTACACCGTGTAGCTTTGCTACTTTGGAGCCTATCATAGAGAATAGGGCCTAGCTCGAATGAGCTTAGCAGTGGGTGCTGGAAATGAATTAAAAGAAAAAGAAAACTAATATCTAAGAAAGAAACTTGGCGTTATTATCTTAGAGGCTAAGCACTATCAGCTCTGGTTTTTCCATGTGATATGTATTACTATGCTCTGGTGGTTCGAGAGCCACTGTAAAACAGTAGGGACTAGACTAAATGATCTTAGCAGTCGGTGCTGGGAATTATAAAAAAAAGACTGATACCTTGAGCTCGTGCTTAATTTTGTGTTAGAGCCGAACAAGCAGCCACGCTGCATTTTTTACTGAGCCCCTTTGAAATATCTTGGCCTTAAGAAAGCATGAGGAAAGGTGATCGTCGTTATCCTGGGAGCGAGGAATCGTGGAATGTTGGAAGGAAGATTCTTGGGACGCTGTGGGACCTTCGCTTTTAATGGTTCGATATTATGAATTAGCGGTGATTGAAGGTGCTAACGTGCGATTTCCTGAAATGATCAGAGTCGTTAGAAGTTATTACAGTGACCCTCGTTCGTAGAGATTGTGAACTGTTAGCGGTGTTAATACTGTTGGAACATCGTGGTTCTTATGGCCGTAAAGCGCCGTGAATAATGAATATTAGTGTATATAGGGGGACGCTGGTTTTGTTGGTACCGACTGGTCGTTATGGATTGTCCCTAATTAAACTTCGTAACGAACGATTTCCTGGAATATAATCGTTGTGGCTGTAAGACGGTACAGTGCTCCAGTTTCGCGGCTCGAAAAGTATGCGCGCTTCCTGATGATAAAGTATTGTGACATGTACAGGATGGTTTATTATTATGAAAGCTATTATTGTCAGACTTCGATTTCCTTGTTTTATTCTTATCCGAATATTGACGAAGAATCATCCAGAATGATCGCAGAATTGGTCAATTGTTAGCACTTCAATTTTATTCAACAGACGAATTATAATCATTGGAGTCATGACCCAAATGAAGGTAAAATCCTAGAAATTACGAGTCATTGTGATGCTTCGGTGAAAAAACGTTCGTTCACAAGTTCATGCTGCTTTTACAATTGGTTTTCTTGCGTACAAATTTATAACATACATTGGTGTTACTACTGTATTATAAACGCTACGTTTTTACACGGAGTTGAATTTCAGAAAACTTGCGGGCACTTGCGCGCCTATCGTTACAATAGTCTGCTAACCAGACCTGCGCGGAGACCATTTAACATACGGCGTCTACCACGAGGTACGACCTTAACCTCAGAAAGTATACAGAAATCGTCACAGCTCTCAGAGCACGTCTAAAACGTCGTATAGATATATAACAATTATCAAGAAAAATGTATCTGATGTACTATCTGAATGAACAGGGAGAGCGGGTGTATACACTAAAGGTGATATATTTATGTATTATTTATTTATACTCGTCCCTGGATACAGGTTCAGGTGGATTAGTTAGGAGAGCGACATTTCAGAAGAAATGTTTACATCAGCATTGCTTTTTTATGCTACGAGTACAGAGCTGAATATTGACTTTGATTTGCAGAAAGTTGATCCGGATGGTAAACCAACGTTTTCCGCACATCCAGGTAAGACGTACATATTATTAAAAGATTTAATAGACAGAACGAGGGATGACAATGTTAATATAATTTCAGCACGATTCTCACCGGAGGACAAATATTCCAGAGAACGAATTACGCTGAAAAGAAGATTTGGCTTACTACTTACGCAACAACCGTTACCTGCGTATTAATGTTTATGATAGATACGAGATGTATTTGTAAAATAGAATGGAAAGATATATTTTGTACGAAAGGACATTCCGACGTTGGCTGCAACTTGATTTACTTGCTTGATCTGTATGTTTTTAAGCACTGTATCTACATTATAGTTATGTGTACATGGTGTTCGGATGAAATAAACTGCTGCTAAAAACAGAAATAGTCCGTGTAATTTAATTGACAATCAATTATTCCTTATATTTCCTACAAACATAATTTATTTACAATTCAACGACATGACATTTATATAAAAAATAAAAGTTATATTTTAATGTATCGTACAATATTTCTTAATTTGGATATGGTACAATTTTATTAGAAAAGTGTATTAACAAGATTAAATAAAGTCATTTAGAATATCTCAGTGGGTACTAGTAAAAGAGGTCGGAGGTAAAATCAAAAGTTTTAAAACGATACGTATTGGTGTGCTATTGCAATAACATAAACCACTGCAATCTAAAACATCATACAGATTTCTAAATTTAGCTCTAATTGCTGAACATATTATTATTCATATTAAAAATAATGTACTAAAAATCATAACAATTTACCTTAACTGGTATTATGTCTATATATACACATATATATATATATATATAATTAGGTGCACATTATAAACTACATGGGCATATTTAAAAATTTTAACTCAATTTCGTAGACAAGTTGGATAGTCAAAATGCATAAATGCAGAAACAATTCCAACGAAAAGAAAACGCATAATCTATTATATTTTGCATATGAAAGTACAAACATATAATCGAGGGTAATATATTTTATTACCATGAAAGACATTACAATGCATTGTGACTGTAATTGCAGTTATGCATTGCAATTAGTTTAATACGAAAAATTCATGTTTGATGAATGATGTGATTACATATAAAAACTGCAATAAATGTATGATTCTTCACATATCATTTTTCAGTACGAAACATAAAGAGAAATATACGTGTATCCCTTATAATCCCGTAATTATCTATAAATAAAAAGTATAACAGATAATAATCTTTAATAAAGTTATATATATATATACACATTATTTGTTCAAACTGCCACCATCTCTCAACAAAATTTCTACACATTATTTGACAACGCAATTTTAATTTTGATCATGCATTGGTTTTATCCACTGATACTGTGACCCATAAACAAAACAAAAATAGATATTTCACACCATTGGGATCCTAATAAAAACACGTTGTGTACTAGGCTATGATTAACATTCGATTTTCGACATTTTCGCAACTTAGAATACATACAAATATCAGGCATTGAGTATTATAACATTGACCTCTTTCGTGTTTACAGGACATAATCTAACTATCGACAAAAACTGATATTAGGCAACATGGCAACATAAAAATATATTTTACAATTTATACCGTTTTTGTTGATTGATGAAGAGAATAATACAATATAATTTGTTCCTTTATTATGTACTTACTGTTGCGCAAGCATTTATTAAAAAACACACTGTTTTTATACAATTGTATGTTGTAACATCACTGCTAGTTTGCTTTAAAAATTAACATCCTAAACTATTATTGAACTTTATGAGTATATGAAAAAAATATATATACCAATTTTGTAGCAGTGTGATTAGAAACAATTCACTAGCAGGAAATGTATTGCTAAAAGCTTTCAAAACCAATAAAGTACTGTATGTACATGGCATAAGATACCACAAATATAAGTACATAATTTTAGATTTTGTTGAAAAGCTTTTTCTATGTTTTTCACGGATAAATTTAAGCAAAATATTCTTCGACTGAACGGCCAAGTTATGTTATAATTGCTAACAAACCATGCTGTACAATAAGTGACCTATTGTAACTTTAGGTAACAGAATGTATAAGTTCATATATTTTTTGAAGTAAATATTTTCATATAAATTACAGTACCTCTCTCTTATATTTACTGCTCACATATTGTCACATTATTACTTCCCTTCTAATGGCAGAACGATAATTAAATTAATAATCATAAATAGAACTTCACAGGAAGAGAGATGAAAGTTTGATTTCTGGATAAATGTTGTATAAACATGCGGTATAAATTAAATTCGTTATTCATCCAGAAATCAAGCTTTTATCCAATGACACGTATATTTAGTATTTAGAGTGCTTCATAATTTCTGATAAAAATAAAAAAATATATTGAAAAACCATTAGACTATTACAGGTCATGCAAAAGAAAATCCACAGACGGTCCCAATTAAAATGCGCAGAATAACTTGCACTTCATAACGCTGCAAGCACATTATGCACTTATAGTATTAATCCTGCCACACTTAATTCGCTTCCGAGGATGCTGTTGGTAAAACGTGGACCTGTTGTGCTTTACTAGCATTATAAACTTGCCCAGGACTGAATGGCTCTAATCTTGGACCAGAACCTACTTCATTTTTACGAACGATGTCTTGAAAAAAGTGATAAACATTATAAACGCTAATGGAAATATGTTAAAATAATTAAATATATTACGAACATCTGAGCTCTCAGTTAACTTGGATACACTTTGGTATCACAAACTTCAGATTCAAAATAAAAAATAATTAAATTACACTCTGAAAACTTACCACTTTTAGATTCAGTAGCTGGGATATATCGTGATAATCTAACAACAGGAAGTGGCAAATAACCGCTTGTCAGTGGCATCACGTCCAACGTTACGCTTTGTTTTTCCAGGATCTCTAGGGATACGATGCCTGCTGTCCGACCACACACTGCCCACATGGCTTGATCAGCTAAAACCTCATACATTAACTGTGGCGGAGGATTTGGATTAAGGCTAGGTAACATGCGTGTCACTGTGAGGTAGAGATGGCACATGCTACCAGCTCGGCAAAATTCTCCACCACTCCCACCAGCCTCGACCTTGGATGACACTGTGAACAGAGTCTGGAAAGCATGGTCATAAGTAAAAGTCGGTATTCCAATATAGTAGTTGCTTTATGTAAACCTGACAAATGTATGCCTTACAATATATTAATATCGTATAAAGTTTGGCCAATATATCATTGATGATCCTACAAAATGGATGTGTCATTCCACGTTTAACAGAGGATATATAAGGTACATGTGTGCTCAAAATATTTCGAGGACAAAACAAATTAAGAGAAACTATGGAACAAAGATGGAAAATAATTTTAGATCCTTACCACATAATCTGTAATATCAAAATTACACCTGTAGACACTGGATGCCCTTTCCATTTTCTCTAAATTATGTATGTGCAAAGGATCATCGTTAGCAAGAAGAGTGCACTGATCTTCATTACCGCTAACTGGTATATATTTTACACGGAAATCAGTCTTTATAGGCATTGTAGACTTTTCATCTTTTCCAATCTCAAGTTCCCACATGAACGATACGTTCATTCCGTTTCCTATGATTAATCTCTGTCCAGCTACAGGATTTAAACTTTTAAAGTTAATGTCTATTGATGTAATGGTTGTTAGTTCTGGTTCAGTCAATTGCAGAAGCTGGCTCGTCAATCCTGTTACAACTACTTGAAGAAATTTTCTCTGCTTTGCCGTATGGAGCTTCATACTCGACATTAAAGGTGGACCAAAATGCAATGGTATACTTTCCTCCGTGTCCCATGGACACTGTATGTTTATCTAAAGCAACAATTGTAAAATTATCTTCTACGACACAAAAGCATTTGAGACATGTTCGATAAAACAAATACTTACTTTATGCTCCATGGACAAAGCATCCTTTTTTGGTGGCAACTCAGCTAGAACCTTTAACTGTAGCTTTATTGTTTGAAATGGTTCACAAATTGGCAGTGGAATTTCTATTTCCTTAAATATTATCTTTTCCGTGGTGCTTAACCCTATCATTAATCCTCTAGAGGTGCGCAACTTTAATTTCATTTCTTCGGTTATCTTAACGCTACCGCTCATAATAATCAGCTCTACATCTTGAACAAGGCCCGCCAATAAATCTCTAACGCATTGCAATGAAATCGTCGGTTGTGTTTTTGCCACTTCATAGGAAAGTCGAGGATTCAAAACGGGTGATAAAAATTCTAACTTCTCCTCAATAATCAACGACAGCTGGCCCACTTTGTAAAAACCAGGTTGATCAACGCGTCTGGTTAATGTAAAAGTATTTACATCTGGTTGCACTATAAACGCATGGCAGGACAATGCCTTACTAAAGTCACCTTTTGCATTTACCGAAGGTTTTCTGTGCTTTGCACTGTCTGAACGTCTAACAACAGGTTTTGTGTTCCTACTCACAACACTAACAGCACCAAGACTTCTGTCCTCTTTATAATCTAAATAAGAATATACTTGTAATTGATGTAAGCTTGGATCTGAAGGTTTAATATCGTCTATTGTACACCTTGATAATCTGAAACAGGTTAAATTGTATAAAGTAAAATTTTTTTAGAAAGTCACAATTATATTTCTGTATAATTATATAAGAAAATACATACAACTGAACTACAGGTTCTGCAACTGGCTTAGAACCTTTTTTCTTGTTGGATACTATAGGCTTTTGTATTTCCTCCACAGAAATAGATGCACCAGTGCACTTTACTGCCCTTGGAAATAAACTCTGTACACTGATTTCAACATTAACCACACAATCCTGCACAACTTTATCCATTATTTTAACTTCCATACTGAGTATTATGAAAGCACATCCAAGCTCTGTGAGTAGTGGTTGAGGCGAGGAGATCATTTTCATATATCCTAACATTTCTTCAAAATATGTATTGCGCACTGTTATGTGTAATATATCTATACTGGCGATTGCTGCACAAACTTTCGTATATTTCTCTACGTCATCCATTCTCTTATAACACTGTGCTAATTCCAACTGTGTTTGTGCTGCCAAACGGCTCCAGCCTTCATCTGTATATGTTTTCAGAGCATCCGATAAGAATGCTACTGCTTTCTGATTTTCTCCAAGTTCGCTATAGAATCTTGCCAATTCTTTTCCTATCAACCTGGCCGATCGAATGCGACCAACATGTTTATAAGTACCCATAGCAAGCTCTGCATGTTCAAGATATTGTTTCTTAAATGCTTCCTTGGAAGAGAGCGCCTCTTTCAACTTATCAGTTGGTGTCAGTTTTCCCTCTACCTGTGGTTCAGAATCTCCAAGACCTGCTATAAGATATACAACAGTGTGCAATTGCTCGCTAGTAGGTTCGCTCCCAGGCATAAGACCACATAGTTTTCCTAAGTCACCTAACTGGAAAATATGGTACTACTGCGTAAACTTGTATTACACAATGTGGTTTCAAATCTGCTTTTATTGTATATTTTTTTACTCCATTCATAATATAGTCTAAGTATTATGTTTAAGCAAATTACCTTATCTCTCGCAAGAGCCCACAAACTAGCTGTATGTAAGGAGCAAAGATCTTGTTGTTGATTGTTGTCCTTACTGTAGGATGATAACTGACATGCTTGCAATACTTCCAATGCGCAAAGAAATGACCAACATTCAATAGACCCCTCAGGTCGTTGAACTTCGAGGATTCTTAATTCACTTAATGTGTTATGGACAAACGATAAACATCTCTGTGCAACCTATGTGAAAACTTTTTTATTTAAATTGAACTACATATTATTAATAAAGGTTCATTGTATACAAACCTCCCATGGTTTATTAAGCGATAGTAGCATGGCACATTGTCTACTAAATAAATAACTTCTAAGATCTAGGAGCGATGCTTTACATTCGGACAAAAGAAACCTTAAATGATGATTTGTACCATTATTCAAATTTACACCTTCCCAGTTATTCAAAGAAGTTTGAAATAGGCTTAACCATCCAGGTGTATCTGGAAGAACTTAGTACATTTAAAATTGCATATAATTCAGTCAATACGGGGTTTGAAATTATAGAAATGTACAGGGATGAAAAAACATATAACTTTAATACTTTACCTCCTACATTAGAGTTAAGCACAAACTGTGTAAATAAAGCATCCAGTTCATCATATTGCACCAAGGCCTCATCATATAAGCCTAACATTTCTAGGACAAACGCAAGTTCTTCCTAAAGAAAACAATAAATTTAAGGAATATGAGATATTAAGAATGATATAATTCAACAAAGATTGAAAATTAACATCAATATTAAAAAAAAAAAGTATGTTACCTGCAAAAGAAAATAGTGGCAAAAATTCCAATTAGGATGATTTCGATTTTCCCTTTGTTCCCTTATGATATCCCCAAAACGAGAAAGTGTTCTGTCATATGCAGTGAGCATTAAATGGCGTATACGACCTATTAAGCCTCTCCACGTTTCAGCTGAACGAGATTCAGACTTGATTGGATTAATCACGGAGAAGCACCTTGTGTAAAATATTCACGTATTACATTTTTCAGATTGACAGTAAAGATACAGAAAGATAATGTATGCTTAAATAAGCGTTAAATAAGTAAGCTATTCAACTAATGAAGAAATATGTTCTATGTCAAATAAATTGAAATAACAAAGTCCTAAACACCTGTCTCCGTTCTTAGAAGCAAAATCACTGCGTATTTTATCTATAACGGTAGTCCTAGGCAAAAGTTTATTAGACTTTTTTATGTCATAGGTTTCTACCAACACAATCATAAAATCTTGAATATGGTATGAGCCCAGCATTTTTATCCAAGCATCTATGTTATCTCTGACCGTTGCCTTGTATGTATCCACATCCTATATTGAATAGCAAAAACATAGAAAATAAATTACTTATATCTTTATATCTTAGAATACCATTATTTTAAATTTTCATATCTGATCAACTACCACTTACTGAGCATTCAGTCCAATATATGTGAAATATTGGTAGCTTTATAAGATGCCAATCTTTTTCATTGCCTAATATATCTCTCGAAAATGGTACAAAACTTGCCCCTAGTTTAACTTGTTTAATAGGTCTACCAAATGATCTACGCCATTCTATCGTATCTGCAGGTATAGCCTGAACCAAACCATTTTCCAATGTGGAAAACAAGTTTTCATCTCCAGCATCTACAATGTAAAAATACATCGTCCTTTATGTCCATTCACAGAATTGCTTGCAAAAAATATATGAAACCATTTGCAAACACAGATACAAACATATAATTATTACAAAGTAAATAATGGATACGCCCTGCATGAAAATAAATTGTCTAAGTGGTGTAACAAAGAATTGCAAATTATTCGAAATACGTCAGTCACGCAGATAAATATTTAACCTATTTAAAAGAGCATATGTTATTCACAAACATGTATCTATCACAATGAAAATCGTGCTTCTAGAAAGGGCAATATGTTTGTACATATATATTTGCATAAGGAATAACAGCGCCGTTCTCTGATTAAAGGGTAGAAAAAAAAAAGTAGGAAACTTAATATCATGCAGATTGACAGATCGACGGGGGCGTCAATAATAGCGCTCGAAAGTGTCATCACTGAAAGGAGGTTAAACGAATTAATATTACACATGACAAACTCACAGGTAATGATCGGTTTGTTTTCCATGGAAGTACTGGTCCTGCGTTCACCACCCAGAGACGACCCCCCATTGCAGTTCATTTCTAAAGACCGACAATTTCCTCGCGAACCTGCTTACAATCATTACAACTTTACGTCACTGTTGTCGGTCTGTAGAAAAATTTTTTGCTCCCTCAATACGATGCTCGACGATCGGACGATTAAAATCTACGTTAGGCTCTATGAAAGAAACGTGCCAACATTGAGATTCAACGACGTGAAAGAATGTTAATGCGGCACCAACATTTTATTTCGAACTCCCGGACCCAAACTCCGTCGAGGTTGGAATTGGAATCTTCGTTTAATATGTCGTTTAATATCGATTCTCAAATGGAACGATCTCGATACCTCGCGCTTGCCACACGTGCATGTTTATTACTATGACGTACAATCGTGTTTTATTTGGTCGAAAAATAATGCAATTGGGAATACCTCTAGAGCTTCATATTTTTTAAGTTTATTGTAATCGGTACATATCATTACTCGAAAATGTGCGCGATCTATAAATTACAAAGCATGACAAAATGTACATTAATGCCCATAAATGTCTGGTGCAGTATGTAATTGATCTACGAACGAAAAAATATATTTTTGCTACTATAATAATGTAAAAGCCTCGAAAAAAGCCTCTCGATTCCCGTGTATTACTCTGTCAAACAAGTTTAAAGTCGTTAAAGTTCATTATATATTTTCGTTGCTGGCTATAAACTTTTATTTAAAATTTTCCTAACCACTAAGGTAAATCTAAAACAGGGGAGAGATGTATCCGAAAAGAATAATCAAGAAAATACCAGGCGATATACCGACGACGTCAAAGAAAGAGAGTCAGGGGTATATAGAGGATTTAAGCAAAAAACAAATGTTTGAGTTGCAAGAACTTTTAGAACGACAAAACAAAATACTCGCCAATAAGTAGGTAGGGTTTAAGAGAATTACGATCGTGCTAAGTTTAATTGTATCTGACACATTCGTACTTTTCAGAAAATTTATATCAAATCTTCCAGATAAGGGGGAAAAGATCTTAGCTTTTCGTGATAAACTATTGAAGGAACTTGATTATAGAAATGAGGTCCAAGAAGCAGCTATGTTGCTTTCTAGGCTTAATATTGCGTCAGAGGGTAAAGCTGCTATGAATGACTTAGAGTGGACCAAAGAGTACAACGAGTCTGCAAATGCCACTAAAATCGTAGAACTAGATAGTGATGATGAGGAAGATCCATTAAAAATATTAGCACAGGTTTGTTCTTTTAACATAATATGTGTGTCTTATAAGTATCTCCATATAATCCATTTTACAGCCTACTGGAACTGGTGTTCATAAGAAGAAAATTATTCATTTACCACCTGAAGAAACGTTAATCAAACCAGAAGACTTAGACGAAATTGAGTCATCAACCACTGAAAAAGTTCTAGATGTGGAGCATGTAAAATATATAGTTGATAAAGTAGAGAAATCGGCAGAACAAAAGAAAAGGGAACCGTTCAAACCATTTAAAACAACTAAGAGCAATATACATGATCCAATGAAGGAAAAAAAGAGAAAGAAAGACAAAAATTGGGAAGTTACAGCTGCTACACCACCACTCATAGTTCACGGTGCAGCCCAAGTTTTAAGTTTAAACGAATCATTGATCCTGCAAAAGGAGCAAGTTGAAAAGTTACAGGTAATTAACAATATATTTGTAGTGGATAATCGTGTATTGAATATGAAGTTTAAAACAAATGCACTAACTTAAATTATATTTTACTAAAAAAATATAAATAATATTTTAGGAAATTCAAGCTAAACACGCAGCTGAAAAATTAGCTGAACGAATGGGATTACACTGTGTTGGAAATTTACCTGAAAATACTGGTAAATATCGTTTAACAGGTGAAAAGGAATCCAGTTCCTCTTCCAGTTCTGAGGATGAAGAGGAACATGAAGTGCATGACGAAGAAGATAATGACAAAGCAGGAACTGTCGTTTTTCCAATGGAAAGTGTAGAACACTGATTGTAGCAAATAATTTATAATGTATAATATAGATTTGTAAAGTTATGTAATAAACGTTTCTATCATTTGACACAATTTACATGTAACTTATTTAATACAAATATTTATACTGCAGAACAAAGACGAGTAGAATATTTACAGACAATATTAGGGAGAATTAAAAAGTTATATTAAAATCTTTATGAAGCTTTATTATATTTGTAACGTGTATGTCAATTATATCCAAAGCTATTAATAATCTCCGTGTATGGTGCTGTGGCTTTGGCAACTGCTTCTCCAGCTTGCTTAGTCAATTTCTGAAAACAAAATATATTGATCCAATCGTATACCTATATTTTAAGCTGACAAATAAATTTTTTATATGGAATATGTCTGTACCTTGAGCTTGTCCCTCTTTTGAACTTCAAGAATGGATCTAACGCGTCTCTTGTTCTCCAGAGTGCGCACCACAGCCTTGTACTTCCATCCTACTTCGTGTGATAATCTACCAACATGACAATACTGAAAAAGAAAAAACCAAAGTATAAGTATTAAGTATTATTATCAAATACTTCAAAAATCTTGTTTACCGCTCAAACTCAGCTAATAGTGGCATCAAGGTTTATCTAAACCACATTCAGACGCAAATTACCATACCATCATTGTAATGAACAAAAGAGAATATGCAAATAAAAAATCCTTTTGAAAAGCCCATTAAATACATTAAGAAATTAACAATTCTTCTTTGTTGTACTACATTTATCTTACCTTTCTACCAGGCTTGAGACACATCACTCTCATTGCACCAGGAACAACAACACGCTTCCTGCGGTCATATGGTGGTGGACAACCTTCATACACCTTCAGTCTCCTAAGAGCATCCTTGCCTCTTTGTGTCTTGTGTGGTATCATACCTAACAATAAAGTTATACTTGTACCTTTGCACAGAAGTAAGGAAGCTATACGAGCAATACGACTGATATTCTCATAAAAATAGGTGGTTTCATGATACAATCAAATAATGTAGGTAAGATGTAAGTAATCATTGGTATATCATAATCTAATATAACAGTTTAATAAATTATAAGAACACATACCACGAACTGTTTTCCACAGAATCTTACTGGGTGCACGAAAATGGAATGGTCCACGTGCTGGATTTACATTACATCTTTTACGCAGGAATGACATGAACTTCAACTTGTTCCTAAAAGTGTACATAGCGTTAATACATTTTCATGATATTTTAAATTCAAGTAATAATAGCGGACCCATAATTTATAAACCCGTCACAAAGCCCAATTAATCAATCATTCTTATTGTTATTGACCATTGATACAACAACAAAACAAGATTCTTTTTCATCATATATATATATGTGTATTCTATAACTATGTTTTGTCAATATAATTTTCATTATCTTTTAACAGCTATTTCAGTCAATAACATATCCATATTTACAAACCTGAAAAAGTTACCAGAGATATTAAGTTGTTCACTGCGCACGACAATTACTTTATTGCCCTGCAGGATTGTCTTGGCAATAATCGCTGCCAAGCGACCAAGTAGATGGCCACGGCCATCGATTAATATTGGCTGCAAGTAAGAGATTATTAATATTATTATGTATCTCCATTTCCAAAGTAAATCAAACAACGCATATGTTCACCCGGAGTAGAGAGTCAAATAATTTTACATGTACACATGGTGATGACTTTATAAGATTCCATGCAAAAGGCCAAAAATCGTATTCCTGAGTTCTATACTGCACAATCCCGGAAAGTATCGCACAAATGCAAACGAAAAGGAATTAAACCAGGCGTATTTACGTGATTCTACGACACGGCGAGGAAGGTGAATTGACGAAACACGTGTATGGCGTAAACCAAAACCGCATAGTTTTTTCATAACTCCTCCGTGGCAAATTATGTTAAACGATCGCGAGAATATATCCATGCACGTAGACGAGACGTAGCAGGGATCGTAGCGCGCCTATTTTTGCAACGAAATCTCTTCCTGTCGCTTTAATTAAGAAAACTCGGGAGACGCACCTTTTCACTGAAGCCAGTCATTTTGTTACCCTACCGGAAAAGGGTCCTCGGACATAGAGAACGCGCGATGTGCCACCGGAAGACACCACGCATTGCACTCAGTGCAGCCAACATTGGGTATCCTTTTTTCCTAGATATCTATGCGATTTATAAATGAAGCATCAAACGATAAAAACAAAAGTGTATATCGTATCATTTCTATTTTATTTATCTTTATATCGAATTAATTAATAACAGTATTAAGTGTTTGTATTTGATGAAAATTATGAGAATGTATAATTCTAATTATGCAAAAAATCATAATTATATCTGTGTTCTAAAATTGGACCACGGTTTTTACAGACTCATTGGACGCTGTTAAATAACCAGATTGCATTATTTATTTTATAAGGTAGCAGAGATGTAATAAGAATATGTGTTAGATTTTCTGACTACGTTTTACATACCAAAGAGCTTTTCGTGCTACTGAAAATATTTTTGCTTCAATATTTTTATATATTGTTTGAATATAGAGCTTAGAACAGAAATGGCAAACTTTTGAATTGATTAGAAATATATACTAAACAAACTAATTTATTACATGTATAAAATATATGAATCTCTTATGTCGTTGATAAATTTTCGCGATAGCATGACTGGTGTTATGCGGTTTATAACTTTGTTTAATATAGATTCGATTTTCATATTTTGTTATGTCTATACTTCTAATATTGTACTATTATGTTACACAAAATACGACAGATTAAATGTAGTCGGGTACGTTTTATAAATCAATACCATGCTATGTAATTTTTATTTAACAGAATTCATTGAAATATATTATGAATCGACTGCCATGTACATTTGGTGTATGTATATTTGTTTATTTCAGGGTTTAAAGAAGACGAGGTAAATATAAAAACGATTTTAATATTTTTTTTTATTTATAGCGGTGGGTTTCAAAAAACTGTATTGTATGCAACAAAGCACGCTAGTCCAAAACTGAATGAGTTTTAAACTTTACATAAATTGGAGTTATAACTATTGTAATAATTAAATTCTGTTGTTTAACAGAATGCATATATACAAAATTATATTAATTCTGGAGATTAGCATACAAAGCATGTTAATCGTTGTATAATGAATCAAACCATTAAGAGTAACTATTTTTAAATTAAGATAGTCGAAATTTCAAGTTGTTGAGTCTACATGATATGACTCTCTTATCTGAGACTGTATTAAAAAAATATTCGTTACAATCTTAATTATCAATATTTATATTATCATATATATTCAATAATCTTAAACTAATATCACAATGACTCGAAACAGTCGAGGCTTCCAATATTTGTGCATGTATTCTTAACGTATGTTAGTTTGCTGGTTGCGTAACTGCGTTGATAATTTTTTTTCTCTATTACATAATACGCATAGGTTTATTTTTATTCTATATAAACCTGGAAAATGTCTACCTGCAAGTATGAAAAAGTGCTAAAATTGTAAGACATTGGTTCTTAATTCTGTAATAGCATATAAACTGTATGTAAAAAGTTACTATCTCATGCTATGGATTATACAAAGCACATACTTTTTTTTTATATACTATCTCTTAATAAAAATCGAATTTTTTTCTATCATAATATATACACGTAGCATTTTATATTTTAAGTATGGTTATAAGAAGCGAAAACAGTGCCATTAGTACTAAATCAGTTTGGTTGTACAAATCACTTGATTTCATCTTATACACTTCTGCATTACATCAAAACTAGTAAATAAATCACAATGTTCTACAAATAATAATTCAATACGTAAAGGCACTGCCGCATTTAATACAATTTATAAAGTATTAAGAATAAGTACTGTATAATTTTCAAGTAGTTAACTGTTGAATATTACAATGAATTATATAAGTTTGCATATACAACGAAATCTACCGCAAATAGTATTAAAACCTTTTCATAGGAGGACTCTTTTTCCATTACAATCCTTATTTAGTAATTTACAAATAGTATGCATATACTTTTTCCAGGATTTAAAATAATATTCTCGTATAACGCTTCATTTAGAAGTACCAAAAATTAAATATAAAGAAAATGTGTATTTTAAAGCTACAATGACATTTATCTTTTTATGTGATCTGTCAACAATATAAACAAGTGTATGTTTAACAGAGTTGATTAGTGGATGTAAAGACAAATAATAAAGGTATCAAGCAAATGTCATTGTCCTTACAAATGAGTTTCATTAGTTCTATGAAATCTATAGGTTCGCAATCTACCCAGATACATAACATTATTTAATATAAAATCAAACATTGTGGAAGATATTATATTTACGTATCACCGTGAACAATTCTATTGTTTGCAATTATTCTTAAGACCATAGCATGAAAGTGGCTTTTCACTTGTCAATTGACATTTAGTTAACAGGAAAGGTGATATACTTATTGAGTTACTTTAGGCTAATATTTACTGTACAAGACGGGCAACTTTACATCTTATTGCAATTATAACATATTTTTATCAATTCATTAATAAAAAAACTTTCGATGCACTACTGTATAGAAGTGTGTTTTATCTTGTTTTCTTAATAATAAAATTATGTTTTGGAAGAATTTCCAAAGATGACGGAAATATGATTAAAATTGGTATGTGGGGAAACAACTTCTATTTGTTTTCTGTATAACAGCACATAATACCACAGTGATTATCGGCAGACTTTGCATGTCAGTAGTAACATTACATATTTGTTTAGCCAAAATTATGGTGATTGTTTTTAGGTGATTTGAAAATACAGCACTTTGTCAATGAAGTATAAGAGTATTATAAGGCAGATTACACTGTTTCCGCTTATTATAGAAATTTCTTTTGCTATTTTCATCAAATAGGACTGCAATCAAGGATGAAAAAATAACACTATTAATGTGTTTTATGATAACAAAAGTATTTAACGATGTACTTATGCTGAAGCAGTGTATGACAATCTCATATATATATATATATATATATATATATATATATATATGTATATGCAAACATATTGTGTGTATTTATCCTGAGATACTCAGGCAATTGGCATATCTAACTGTAGTTATGCTGCTCCCTGGATACTATTAGATATTTGAAAAAACCGAAAATTGTTAAATAATCATCTGACATTTCCCTATAGACTCTTTTAACGTTCATCAATACGTATTTTATTACTATTACTAGCATAGGAGATGCTGTTAGGGTGATTCTAGAAGAAAAGCCCTTGCACGCGCTGTCATTTTACGAACACGCCCCCTACTACTTATGCTGATACCAGGTTCTGGTATACTTTCATCACTCTCTTCCGCATAGTAGCGTCGCTTAATCTTACGGCGATTTCTAATTGGCGCTGTATTGCTTTCATCGCTCTCCTCATTATAACGAGGTCGCTTACCGCTTCTTCTCGAATGCAATATGCCACCCCGATTTTGCAAGTGCCTAGATGTACGCATTCTTCTCTGAGATCTGGAGGGTTTGAAAACTTTGTCCGAGTCATCACTATCTGTCTCTTCCTGATTATTTACCTCATTTTGCGACTGCTCTTCCTCACTCTGGCTTTCTGTATTGTTGTTTCTACCATTCTTAGTCGTGTACTTCAAATGATCGTCGTGTTCTTCCAGTGGCACTAACTTACGAGACCTTGTACTACTTTTATGAATCACCTCCTCCTCGCTTTCCTCTTCGGTTGATTCATGCGCCACAAACTGCTCCTCGTCCTCGTCCTCTTCCTCCTCTTCGTCGTCATCGTCGTCAGGTGCAACAAACGTTTTAGGTTTGGGCTTTATTTGTCTGTTATTTTTACTGTTCTTTGCACGATTTTTGCGAGTTTGTTTACCACGTCCAGTGGGCGTATATACGTCACCAGAATCACTGTCTGCACTTACGCTAGTCACTGTCTTTCTTGCTCTAGTCCTTCTCACAGGTGCACTACCACTACTCTCACTTTCGACAGAAGCTTCAGAGTCACTAACATCACTGTCGCTTTCCCTTTTCTTTGTAACGGCAGATCTGGGAATTCTTAGCTTTATCATGGGTCGAGGTGAATTATTCGAACGTTTAGTATGACCATTTGTCATTCGAGATGGTCCTATTAAACATTAAATTGACATTGATACAGATGCAAATATATAAAGTGAAATAGAAAAAAAAAAACGGTAACATACATTTAAGTTATGCATAAAATAACAGGCTATTGCATTATTATATTGCACATGAAAGGAAAATAAAAATATACCTGGTGCAAAGACATTTGGACTTTTCTTCTTTTTATCTTTAGGTATGTTGTCTTCATCGTCATCGTCAGTATTTGCATCATCATCATCATCATCTTCGTCATCAGAACCGACAGACTTTGATTTAGGTGGTCCTGAATAAAAGAACAATTGTGTAATCCTACAGATTTAGCTTGTAATGCAAACAAAATTCACTATTGCGTAAAACACATTTATATACTTTGTTGTTCTATAAATTACCATAAATTAAAAAGCGTAACCTACCAGTACCGTTTGTTAAACGAAGTTTCCCCTTCTTCCCTTTTGGCTTTTTATTTAACCTTGTACTGTTATTACGTCTCCTTGCAGACTTCCAATTTGAGATAATCCTCCGCATATGTTCTTCAAACATAGCTGACAGCCTTATTGTCATTGAATAGATCTGCATAATTTTTAATGTAACATTATGATTTTTTTAACAATTCTTCCAGTCTAATAAAATTAAAAGAGAAATACAAATACCCTTGAGCGTTTATTAGTATTATAGTTTCTACTGTTTGAAAATATCAATTTCATATCTTTGGCAAATTCCAAGGGAGTTTCATAATTTCCCCCTAGTAAATCTTCCTTTACTGTCCGTAAATCCATCGGTGTATCTATTATCTGATGATAATCTGGATGTTCTAATCTATCAACTGGTTCTCTATAAAGACAAGAAACAAATGTGATATGTTTTAAACAACAAAAAAGAAACTAGACCATCTTTCCATGATATTATTAGCAATACTCTAAAAAGAACTTATCAGCATGTGCATTACATTAAAATTATTTACATACCTAAAGGGAATTGAATCTTCGCACTGCCACAAACTTTCTAATAACTGACGACATGCTAGTTTCCAGTCTTGTACTACCTCCTGAGATCGTAAATTTCTACTTGAGGTTGACGACCTTTGGGTACTCGTTGAAGGCTTATTTTTTGAATCTTCTACATCTATTTCTGATTCAGAAGAATGGTATGTATCAACTAATTGGTGATACACAGCCGGTACATCTAATTCTGTAGTCTCTCTGCATAATAAATAATCATATATTGAGTTTGTATAGAGTTTTTCAATCAAGGTGTATCGTAGTGTATTAATGTGAATAATGCAGTAGTAAAATCAGGTTTGTATCATTAGAATTAATTTAGTATTGGTACAGAGAAATATCTTACTTTATAATACGTAGACATAAATCTGTAACTATCCTCGCATGCTTCACTATCTGACTATGCGGTTCGTTGAATTGTTCAGCATTTGTTGCTAAATATCTGACATCAAACTGTGCCGACGTTATCCTCCTATAAAAGTGATTCTCGAATCGGGCTTTTATAGTTGATAAATCAATGGGATATTCCACAACAAATGCATAGGCAGGATAAATATTGAGATCCACAGGAGCCACGAAGGGTTCTGCGATAGCTAGACTCATCACTTGATCTAGTCCACGTATGATTCTGCGACAGGTTGCCTCTCTGTCACCCATTGGCCACTCCTCTGCATGAGGTTGATATAATATTGCTTGTATTTCTTCTGGAAGAACAGGAACAGCACCTCCAATTTCTGCAGGTAATCCTTCAGCACGACAAAATATTGAACTATTATTATTGAGACTTTTTCAAAAGAGCAAAATTCATGTATTATGAATTATTTACATTTTTACAAATATGCAGGTTCGCGTACAATAAAATCTAAACATCAAAAACATATTGCTTTTCTGTACTCATTGCAACTGCCACTTACTCTCTTCATCAACTGGTTCAAGATCCCATGGACTCATTCTTTCAAACTCGCCATTGTCCCACCTTACACGGAAACACATGAAGAATGATTCTGGAAAATCCTCATCTAATGGTTCCATAGATTGTATTTGTCCCATCCACCACCCATCATCTATCATACAACGAAACCTGTCACCTTCTGACCAACTACGTGCCAATGCTGTATCAAATGTTTGACGTAGAACCAAAAAATCCAACACATCGGCCATGTCGTGATATTTGATAGTAAAATTTTCTCCAGTTAAACGTCCGTCTTCATCCATTAAGGCTAGTTTCAAACAACAGAGACGTGGAGGACGTATTTCATACTTTATACCTACGACTTTTACAAATTCTTGAGCCTGGAAAAATATAAAATTTCTTGTAGCTGTATGGTATTTGAAGGATTTATTTTACATATAAATAATTTAAAAGTTAAATTTATTTACTCTTATGTTCACTTTATTCCATGGCTCACATCGTGGCCCAAGCTCATATACTTTTTTATTCCTAACAGCATCTAAATAAAATTGGTGTCCTTGGCGAAAGTATACTATCTCGTCGCCCATTTGTGGATAGTAAGGTGCTTTTCTTGGTATAATTTCTGTAAGCCATTCCGAAGGTCTAAATGCTTCCGGGACTTCACCGATGCCATTAGGCACCGTCATTATCTAATCATTTGAACAATAAGAATTAGAACAGAAATAACAGTATACTTGATAAATAAATTTGTGCTATAAATTTTTAGGCTCTATACTTACTTTTTTTCTAGGACGTCTACTTCGTCTTCTATCTGTCTCACTCGGTGGCGTGAGAGATCTCTTTTTCACTGGTTTACGTTTGCTACGCTTTGGTGGTTCCAGATTCAGACCATGATCTGCAATCCAATCTGAATATTCGGTGCTAGAGTCGGAAGTAGAGCTATCAGAACATAGATCTTCTTCGTGGGCAGTAGAATCATTACTGTTGCTGCTGGCTGAACTCCCCGACGTACCCCCATTGTCAGGATTCTGCTAGATTATAAATACATTTTTTAGTTAACAAATCAATTGCAATCTCATATTGACAACACAAATAATTTTGTTTATGATACACATCTTGTACATGGTATACCTCAAATTCCTCCTCCTCTTGTTCTTCACCCCGAGTTGCTCTTGTTCTGTATCCATGCCTTGTGGCTCTATTTCGCTTACGATTTGCTAATCGACTACCTATATTGCCCTGATCTGTTGTAGCATTGGACACAGGTTGTGGCCTCCTCTTCATTTCGCGCCTCCAATTTTCAAGTTCCATTTCTGCCATAGCATGACTAGCAAAGTTAGACAATCATGTTATTAGTCATATGCTAATGTGTTTTTGTGTACACTGAAAAAAGAATTTGCTAAGCCATTACAGTGCCGTGTACTGGGTCTCTCTAACAGCTGGATTCATGGGCCTTGCAAGAATAGGTTTGTTCCAAGGTGTTGTGTTATCCCTTTGCCAGTTACCACTACTTTGCCTAACTCCTTCAACATCCCCGACTCTTCTCAATCCAGGTCTGCTTCCACGAGGACTAGCTATTTGACGAACTGGCTGCTCTGCTGCATTATCTTCCCTTTCATCACCAACGGCTTCCGCACCATCCACATTTATATTCTGCCTTTGTGCCAGAGCTTCAATTAATCTATCGATATTAGATCGTGGTTCTTGTACCGGAAGACCTTCTATGACCTCTTGCATACCTATGAGGTATAATATAAAAATGATATAGAATAACAAAATTACTTATCAGAATAAACTTTTATAAATTAATAAAACAGCATACATACCACCAGCTCCAACTGCAATATTTGGCACTAACTGCTCCCCTCTGCAATTTTCCCTTCCTGGTACCAGTCTTTGCAACGCTGGTGGATATGGATTTCCATCAACATCCACCAAGAATGGTGGAGGCATTAAATGTGGTGCAGTTTGTGTTTGTTCATCCAAAACATAATTATTTGTATCTCGTATTAAAGGTCTATAATCCGTGTGAAAGAACAATTCTTTCGGTATCTGCAGAATCGTCAGTTATTTAGAATTCAAGGCTAATAAGCAAATGGAAATTATAAAAACGGTATATCAGGTTGCTTACTATTTTTAATCTCTCAACACCAGATCCAAAGCCATATATTAAAAGGTGCCCATGAGAATCCGTTGCTGCAAGCATTGTACCGTCTGGAGACCACTTTGCATCAAAAACAGCACCATTACCTTGCCCCTCGATAAAGTTTTGAAAACAAGCCATTGGCTCGGTGTTTAAAACATCCCAGATAATAAGTTGCCCATCATGTCCAGCACTTAATATGACACGGGGATCTATTGGATGAGATTCTAGCACAAAGACTTCGTCTTTATGACCACGAAGTACTTTTATTAGTTCACCTGACTTTGCGTTCCATACTTTCAATGAACTGTCATTTACAGCTGTAATAACCCATTCATCGCTGACATCCCAACTGACCATCGTGACCTTTGCCTTTTTATTTGTATCATCATCTGTTTCTGTCTCCCTACAAAATTAAAGTAAACAAAGATATTAACTTTATTCTATAAATATACATTCAAGCTGAAAAAAATATACGAAATGTAATATACCCAGCTAGTTTTGTTGTCATAAGCAACCGTTTATGCATCCATTGCTGCTGTTCAAAATGCCATACATTTGCAGTACCGTCTTTGGAACCAGAGATAAATTTTAATCCACTATGGGCCCATTGAATGCTGTCAACTGTGTCTGAATGCGCTTCAACTTCCAAAACTCTACGTGGCCCTTCATCTCCTATCATAGTATAAACTCTCACATGATGATCAGCGGATCCAGCTGCCATAAACGCACCACCAGGGCTGAATGAAGCACATATCATTTGTGCTTGACCAGGTCTCATTTTTTCGTGATACTGGATGGGCTTAGGCCTGTTAATAATAAAAAGCACATTTCTCAATTTAACTGTCAATATCAAAATCAGGTATTTAGTTCAAAACTTACTGAAACACTGCTCTTTCATTTGATTTCTTTGTGTGAGACCAAAATGCTACCGAACCATCTGTACTTGTAGACACCAAATAGTACACTCCACTACAAGAAATAGGACAAAAGTTGACGGATGTAATCATGCCAGAATGACCAGATAACACCGCCACCTAAGAAGAATTAGGAATTATTAGCCATAAAAATGGTTTTTCAAGATCAAATAATTATTCATTCCTTACAGGAGACATGGTTTGAAAACACCAGACTCTTAATATTCGGTCCAAACTTCCAGCTGCTAATAGTGTATTATCAAAGTTTACAGCAATATCCATAATCTCAGCAGAAGCACCACGAAACGTAGCAAGTAAACGACCATCCACAGAACTCCAGACTTTGACCAATAAATCATCTGCTCCGGTTATAATATACTTTCCAGTACGATCATATAGCACACAATACACTGCAGATAAGTGACCCAATGTGTGTCGATATAGTTGCATTTTACTATAGAACTTTGTTGGTATTGCCTCCCTTCGACACAAAGGACCTGAATTTTCTCGTCCCTGAAGTACACGTACTATCGGAGAAGAAAACATATTACTAAAAGCTATTTTCATCTTTTTACATTCATAGAGTATCGCTTTAAATCTTTACCTATACTAGGCACTGATAAACTACATGGTAACTCCAAAAATGGTTTTCCACCTAGCCTGCCAGAATAAGAAACAATGCCACGTACTTGACGCAGAAGATCTGCAATAATTCGATATGATGTAATAAAATGTTATTGATCATAATAATCTTTGGTTTAAAAAAAATTAAATTATACCTTCGTGTGTACGTAACAAACATTGTCTGCCCGCTCCCAGAAGCGATATCGCTCCTGGAATACATGGGGGCACTTCCTTTTCCAACACCGGACCAATTCTGGCGCATATTTGTAACAAATGAGATGGTCCGATGTGAGGATATTTCTTTTCCTTTAAAAGATATTGAGTATAAACGATTATGCATACAGATATTAAACACGAACGAAATGCACCACGGTATTGTTATATCGCTCGGTACGATTCGTGAAACTGATTTTCTTTCGTGTAAACGTACTCCAGATGGTCGAAGATGACAAATAAAATCGAAAATGTAATACGCGCGAAAAATTCAAATGAATGTTAAAGTAGTCCCTGCCATCAGCCAATGAGAAAGTTAAAGCGCAATACAACCAATCTCAGCGCCACACTCGTCGTGCACGAGACCAGTTTCTATAAATAAGGTTCGGGCATATATATTCATTGATCAGCTTGGCCAAGATGGCCGGAAATCGGCGTTCATTGGTGGAACAGATCAAGGGTGGGGATGACTTGTGCAACAACGGAGCTGCGTCGAGGGGTAGGGCGGAGGAGTGGGATGGAAAAGGGGGTAGTACCCTAATAGGGGTACTTCGTACACCGGTATTATTATGTTGAACCACTTTACGATGCAACAAAACGAAACATGTTGTAACATTGGGTCGAATAATATCATATTTCTCATCTCAACCATAATATATATTTTTACACGTAAAACGCAATCACGAATTATGGGGGCGAATTACTTACCAATTCCTCAAACGTTTGACTATGCACGCGCCCTTCCCAATCGAGTCTCTGGGGTAAAACCTGATTGAAAAAATGCGAAATATTGAAAATTGATCGATCGATCGATCAATCATGTCGGAGGTGGAAACGGCAATATTTATCGAGAATCAAGGTCGCCGACCTTGAGATTCTAATGTTTTGACAAGCAGAAACCACGTGCAAACCATGTGGAGCCAATGGGTATGTATAGTGTCACCCCGGCAAAACGTCAACTCAGACCAATCCTCTTACCTTAGCTCGCTCCAATTCACGCTTCAACACCTAAAACGTACATCTCCTGTCACACTACGTTTCGTCAGCGTCCCGTCGTTTCTACACAGTTAATACTTACCGTCGCGGCTTCTCGGCAGGGGCTCGCCGCCAGGAATTTCGCGATCAGGAAGTACAGCTCTGCAAGAAAGAACGCTGCTTAGGAACGAACCGCACGCTCGCTTCGTTACGGACTGTAAGGCCGCTTATCGCTCTCATTCTTTACCTGGCGCTATCGCGGACTCGTTCCTGGATACGCTGGCCTCCATTTTGCCTGGCCAATCGATTATTATTCACTCACAGACAAAGAGAAACATTTACTTTTTCGGGTCATAGCGCGGCAATAACCATTTCAGATTTCATTTTCTCTCTCGCGAGGTCTCGACCGCGAGACGCACACGCACGCTCACCTCCTCAACGGAAAGTAGTCCCCCCCAACGGCCGACACATCGTACCGTACTAATTCAGGGCCGTGATGTTTATTCGAAGGGCCATGGCTTGTATGCTACTGCGTATATAGTTCGTCCTCTTTTTATCACTCTTTGATAGGACGGATTATTCGCTATTTCATCCTTCTATTGCCGGAAACGACACCGGATGATCTTACACCGTGCGAGAATTCTGATAAAACTGCGGGTTTGCTCACGATATTGGCGGACGGATGGGTAAAACTTGTCTCTGCACCATTGTTGGCGGTACATTCGAAGTTTCGCAAAAATTGCGAGCCGCTTTGAGCCAAATACATTATGTCCTTTTAATTTGTTGAACGGATAATACTGTTTTGGTAGAACGATGTGGATTGTAATCTGAGAATGTCTAATGATATTTAGCGTACGTGGGACTTCAACTGTTGTATATGAATATCAAATGTAATGCAATATATGTAAAGAGTTATGATAAAGCAAATTATAAACAAAATAGGAACAATTAATAATTAATTTTTTTAATTAAAAAGTCCACTTTTATTGTGAATTTTAAACTATACTTGAATAAAAAAATCATTAGCTTGTAACAGAGTTCGATATAAATTTAATCGTTTAAATGACAATCGTATTTAGAAGAATTGAGATAATTATATCTTCACAGACGGTAATCCTATTTATGATTATAAAAGATATTACATAATCAGTATGATGTGTAAAGTACATAAAATTTGGAAGGTGAAGTAAATAATTTCATCGTCAGTCCTAATAATTTACGCTCTTGAATTAAAATACATTCAGCCATGGTACTGCATTGACATTTGTATCGAAAGGCGAAATAAGAAATGTGCAAAATCATTATAGGTGCAACTGAAACGATATATACGTTTATATAAAAAACGGCATAAAATATTTGTTACGTTAGAAGCCAGATATTCAAAATGGCCGCTAAAGTACTCGAATTGTACTCGAAATCATTCATACACGTTGCACAAAACCTTTCGAAGGGCCATAGGTTTCCGGTAACATTTCGTTAAGCATGGCAATATTCTAATATGTAGCTCGTAGAGAAAGGAAATTTTGAGCAATGTTGCTACTATTTCGGTGCACAACGATCATGATGTCCGTTGAGCCTTTGATAAGGTTAAATAGGGACGTGTCAATAGGATAACGATTTTTAAAAGTATTTCGTCATAACTTGTCACATGTGCATTTGAATTCCTCCCGAAGACCACATTTCTTTCTTTGGTAGGAATTCACCTGAAATTTTCAAATTTGTATGTAAAGAAAGAGAGTATATCTAATAGCAGAGTATTTAAAATGCACAAAATGCACTATATTCACGTAAAATGTTGTAGCTTAGCATTGTGTAACACCCATTAATTTGAATATCGCTTTGAAGGTTGTATGATGACGTACTGTTTTAGTGTGATAAAAGTTTATTTGTAAAATATAATTTGCTGCTACCGACCAGTCTATGAAAAGGCTTAGCATTTGCTCACCGGTGTCCTAGAGGTACGCATTGCAATATATCCATTCTGTCAAGAATACTGCTATAATGTCTTGGATAAGAGAAAATACTTTAAACTGGCTGCAATTCTTGGCCGTTAAGATAATAAAAACCGGGCAAGTTCCAAAACACGTAGCGTTCATAATGGATGGCAATAGACGTTACGCGAATAAAAGAAAAGTGAAAAAGATTGAAGGGCATAGTAAAGGGTATGTACAATAAAGATTTATTTTTTATTCAATTTTCATTCGATTTAAATGTTAGAAAATCCATGTTTTCCAAGCCATTCTGGTTGAAAGAGAACATATAGTTTTATGAATGATCATCGTGTATATCATGTATGAAATTAATAGAAAATTGTATGATATTCAGGTTTGATAAATTAGCGGAGACTTTACAATGGTGTATGGATCTTGGTATACCAGAAGTTACTGTTTATGCATTTAGTATAGAGAATTTTAAAAGGAGCAAAGAGGAAGTGGATGAACTTATGAAACTTGCTGGTGAAAAATTTCAGCGTCTTTTAGATGAGAAGTAAGCAAAATATGTTTCAACATTATGTGTGTGCAATTTGTATGATATACATAAGATTATTGTAAAAAATAACAAGTACTTTATTTTAGAGAAATATTAATGGAACATGGAGTGTGTATTCGTGTAATAGGCAATTTATCCTTAATACCAGATAATATTCGTAAATTGATAGCTGAAGCTATGGTACTTACGAGAAATAATACTAAAGCATTCCTTAATCTAGCATTCGCCTATACATGTACGTATAACTTTTTTTAACACATGTTATATAACCTGCTGCCTTGTTTATAATTGCGGTTAATGTCACCTTACCTTGTACGATAAGTACTTATCAACAAAACTTGTAGCAAGGGATGAGATCACCAATGCTATAAAAGATGTGCTTAAGGGAGTAAAAGCAGGTGATATTTTACCAGAAGATATCAACGAAGATTTAATTTCAAAGTGTTTGTACACGTATAAATCACCAAATCCTGATTTACTAATACGTACTTCTGGAGAAGTACGATTGAGTGACTTCCTTATGTGGCAAGTAAGTTTACAATTCTTTATAAAAATTGTGACTTGTATTATAAATTGAAAACATGTTTGTAAAATCTTTGCACATTGATATAATTTCAGATTTCCAATACATGTGTTTATTTTGCCACTGCATTATGGCCTGATTTTAGTATATGGGACTTCTTGAGTGCAGTGTTTTACTATCAAAGATGTTATCCAGATTTACAAGAAATAGCTAAAATGCAAAATGTAAAACCTAATGTACATAATAATAGAATATCCGCTTATATATTTAAAGTGCACCACGAACGGCAGATGATGATTGAGAGAATGTGTCCATCAGGTGTTCAGTCGTAAGAATAAAACAGTATGATTAATAATATGGCTACAATAAGATAATCCAGGATTCAGATGATCTTTTTGGCCCAATCTATATTGACTAAACAGGTCCAAAGTATTTCTATATATTTAACATATCCTTTATTTTTTAATTCCATATTGGTCAAATATTAAAAAATCCTTTATTATATTTCATATGATTATACAAGAAATATACGGCAGGATATTTTTTAAGCTGCAACTAGTCACATTGTGAAAAAGAATAACTACAAGTATAATTGTAAGAGAACTATAAAAAGAATTTGATGTACAGGCATCTTTTTACACCTATAAATCTTTAAACTCAGGGCTAAAGAAATGTATATACTTTTAACATGTACAAAGTGTTTCAGAAAATACCTGCATTTTATAATATTGTACATATATTTTAATGAAAATAAAACAAAAAAGGAAAAATTTTTGATACATGCGTGCAAAAATTAATTTTTCTGGTGCAAGTAGAACTCTTCAAAATTTGATATTTGCTTAAAGATATTGTAATCAAATATTGATTTTCTGAGACATTCTCTGTATAGTAATGCATATCAATTGAGTATTTTTTAAAAATATTTATTACTACCCAAGCGTATTTATTTAAAAAATTACATTCCATATTCGTATATGTTCGTAAAGTATCCTCTGCTAAATGTCTGTGCTCTGATTGCACGGGAAGGGTACAATGTAACATCTATGTTGAAAATACATAACAAATGTTAGGAACATTAGCAAGAATACAAAGAACGCTTCTTCCATTCTTTTCAACAATACTTATAAACATATACATAAGTTTGTCACATGTTGATATTCACACCATAGTATACTATATTTATTCGATTTCACATGCCTGTGAATATTGCATGTACAGTATATACATATAATTGTATAATATATTGGCTTTATATTTATAATTGCACATTTTCTAAAAATTTATATTGATAAAACCTTATAATAAAGCCATCATTAAACGATTTATTTTTTAAAAACGACACATTGAATAAATAAACTTAAATAATGAGAGAAATCGCTATACACAACAATGAGTAATAAACTCTGTCTGTTAAAAACTTTTGTGTCTACCTTTGTTTCTCTCTGTATATATTATACATTGTGATTGTAAAATTATATTTATATATACAATTGCTATTTATTTTGAGCCTAATTAAAATGGGTTTCTACTTATAAATACTTTATTTCTTTGACCATTTTCATTTTGAATTATATGGTGGATGGCGTCTTGCTGATGGTTGTCTTTGCCTAGCTAAAAAGGACTGACCCTGTCCTGAGCTAAGAGCTGCTAAACGTTGGTCTAATGCAGCTCTCTGGCTAGAAAAGCCCAACTGATAAAAAGCTGTTATCATTAATTTTTCCTCCATTTCCTGGCATGCCTTTGATGCTTTCAAAGACCGCTCCATGTCCTTGATTATCTTATGTTGTTCCAGTATTTGATTTCGTAAAACAATTACCTCGTTCGGAGAGGAATTAGTTTGTTTCGGGTCTAAACACTTTATAATATTTTTCACTTTCTCTACATGTTTCTTATGACGATCTTCAAGAGCCATGATCATGACTTCTTTCTCGGTTAACTTCTCTTGAAGAGAACGGGCTTTATCTTTTTGTGTTTCCAAGGCACTTTCACGTTCCTCTAGCTGAAATGCCAATTGTTCTCTCTCTACTTGTATCCTCCTCAGTTCATCCTGTAATTGTATCATCTTTTGACCTAAGCTACTATTGTCATTTTTATTATCTCCATTTGTCTGTGCCCCAAGAGTTTCCTCCAACTTAGTTTCTAATTCAATTATTCTCTGGTTAGCCTTACGATTTTGACTTCTAAGTGTATTTAGACGTTCTTCAGAGTCGTCGAGTAATGCTTGAACTGTAGGTAACTTCTCCTCGCTTCCCTTCTGTTTGAGTTTCAACATCTTATTTTCATGTTGCAGGCACAATAACTTTTCTTTGATCTCAAGTGGAATCATTTCCATACTTGTAACCGTATTATCAGCACTAGGTTTTGTAATACTTTCTGCGGCTTGCAATTGGGTACATTTTAATTCTTCGTTTGTTTCCTTCAAGGCATCCCTTTCGATAATCAATCTTTCCTTTTCTCTTTGTAATGTATTCACTTTGGCTTCCATTTTTTTCCCTTCAAACTCAAGCCGATCGCATTTGTTGCTTTGTTCATCCAACTTGTGATGTGCCTCTGCAAGTCTTTGCTTACACACTTCCAAGTGATTGCGTAGCATCGCTGTTCTTGTCACTTCTTCGTCATAATCTATTCTACATTGTAAGTACTCCATGTTCTTATCTTTTAATATTTTTACTTGTCTTTTGAAGTCACTTAAATCTTCCATCTTCTTCTTATAAGATTCTATAGTCAGTTCATATTTTGCTACTTTGTCAGCGGTTTCTCTAAGTGCATCCACTTCGTCCTTTAACTGATTTGCTTCCTCTGCTGCCTTTTGCAAGTCCTCTTGCCTCGACTGTAACTCTAGCACCTCCTTTTCCAGTAATTCTACTTTTACTCTATAGTCATCTCTGGAAGTTTCTACTTTAAATAGTTCATCTTTTAGAGCTTCCATTTGTTTCCGCAAACCGGAGTATTTCAAAATAGAACCAGATTCCTCAGGATTTTCAAATTCGTCCAGCCTTCCCTGAAGTTTTTTATTTTCCGATATTAAACCAACTTTTTCTTCTTGTAACAAGGAAAGCTGTTGATCCAGTTCATGACATCTTTGAGCCAGTTGCTCCTTCATATCCACCGCCATTTGAAGCTCCGTCAGTAACCTTTGTTGTGCACCATCCGCAACATCCATAGTTTCAAAATTAAGACTAGTACCCAAGCTCAATCTAGGGCCGTGCATGCTACTTTCTAATTCTTGAATACTTTGCATTATGGCCTGTTGCACGGTTTCCTCCATGCTCATAATCCTCGTTATATACTGTTGCTTTTGGTCACAATTAACAGCACATCCAAGAATCAGCTGTAACAAACGGCGCAATTCGTGGTTGTCGCAGTGTTCGCCAATTTTTGTTGCATCAGGCTTAACATAGCCGGAAAGCTGCTGGTTCAAGCATTCTATGTAATATTCCATTACAGCCTCCACGATTTTTTTGAGATTACTAACTCTTAGGCGCCAATTTGCACCAACATCAGTTTTGATTTTTGCACGCCAAACGGCTGTGAACCATTCCGGTGCAATTTGCACCAGTACCTCTGCCAGTGCGACACCGTCACTTATATCCTCTGCCGTAGAATGAGGAGCTTGCAGATCAAATGTGTCCAACCATTTGATCAAATTATTTATCTGTTGGTCCTCCATTATTGCTCTTGCTATGAAAATAACACTGTGTGTAAAGAACGGAGCTTACACGGTGTTTATCCAAAAGTTCGTCGCGTATGTTTTGTCCTTATCGGCTCCAACCGGAGAGAATTCCTTTCGTTAAACATTTACTCACAAACGGTAGCATTACGATCTGTTTCTCTCATATCCCATCGCGATCGTTATTGTTACAGATAAAATCGTCTTGTATGCCACTTTGACATTATTTGGTCAGTCCAGAATGTCTACTGTGATTACTTGGAAAGGAGTAAACTTAATGCGCGTTTACACGGTTACTGGCGACCATCGATTTAAATAGCATTCGTACCACAGGGTGGTTTCCAAAGTAAAACTCACACTTCTACGTGTTCAATCAAAATAATTGATAAATAACAAACGATATTTACATTTCATATCCGAACTGCTAGCCCTGTTTAACTTTCAGTTGATGGAATCCTGAATAGAGGTTATTGACACAAAGTCGGCTTTAATCTAGATCTACCTTTTCTTTTTCCGACATGAAAAACGATGAAAGGAGTCATTGACGTATGGCCTATGAATGAAAACATCGTTGTGTGCGAATGTCATACCATAAGGTTAGTAGTAGTTTGACAAGGAATACGTTTGGTCCGTTGACAATCTTTGTTTCATATTTATAACTTTTTTGTAATGTTAATGTAGACAAATATGTGGTTTAATCCGTATTGACGGCATATATACATTTGCTATTATATTGCAGGTAGTAAGACTAGCAAAACACATTTTATAAATTATACATATAGTAATAAATACAACTTGTTGAAAATTTTTTCAAAAAGTACTTTACACAATCGTTATATGGGTAGATAGCAAGAAAGATATTCATATAGCCATGGCAGAAATGTTAGCGAACGGTCTGATTAGTACAAATGAAAAGGAAAATAAAAGTGCACGTTCTGTGTTTTATAAGAAACCAATTAAGAAAGATAATTATAGATTGGAAGTGGATAATGAAGATACTCCTCAAGAAGTACGACGCCAGCGATTATTGCAATTTCAAAAAAAGTATGCTTGTTTGCATAAATATCAACAGATCTAGTTTGTTCAGTTCCTACAATTCTACCTTATATATTTTGTTAACAACTCTTACTTATATCCATATAGATGTAGAGAAATTTCTTTTAATGCCGGAAGAGGTATAGTAGAAGAGGCTTTTAATTCCGAAGATGAATATGACGATGATGTGGAATTTTATGAACCTGAAAAAAAGAAATATTTCCCACACAGACGAAATAAGCACTATGCAAATCAGTTGATGATGTCTGAATGGATGTTTGAAGTACCTCAAGACTTTGTGGAAAAATGGATAATAGTTCCATGTCCACAAGGAAAACGTACTTTAGTAGTTGCGTGCAAGGTATATCTTGAACACTTTACAATTGTACAAGTAATATTGTTTGCATTTTCCTTGTTCAAACTTTGCAATGGAATATTTAGGGTATAACAAAGGCTTACAATAGACGTGGCAATAGACTTGGAAAATTTTATTCTGCACTTCCTGGTGGCAGCCCCAGCGAACACAGAGGCAGTTGCACTATTCTCGACTGTATATGGATTTCTTCTAAGAAGACATATTTTGTTTTAGATGTTTTGGCATGGTCCAATCAGTCTCTTTTGAACTGTGATGTAATATTACAAGAATATCAGTATTATCAATACTCAAGATTATCATGTATTAAAAATCATATTTCATTCCAGACAGAGTTTAGATTCTTTTGGTTAAGGTCGCAGATGCAAGATATAAAAGAATTGCAAGAGAGGGGAACGTATAGAAATACATATCCCATTATACTTCTACCAAATATTCATTGCGATGAAAATATAAATGTTATGTTGTCAGACCTTATCCTTTTACCACCTTTGGATGGCTTGTTATTCTATCACCGTGATGGGCAATACACAAAAGGTCGTACACCACTTGTGACATGGTTAAAGCCTTTTATGTTATCCGAAATACTTGGAATTTCCATACCTCCGCCACTTGATGAAAAACCTGATGGCTACGTAGATATTAGGCATTACATACGCAGTAGTATAACAAAGAAAAAAAATACATCAGATGATTCGGTGAGTAATACTGCTAAATCAAAATAAAAAATTTCATTTTTATAATCCTTTCACAATGATTTTACAGATGCAAATAGAATGCGACGATGTTTGCGATGGACAATGAATGATCTTAAATGCGGTGACGATCTTCTGCCTGAAGTGAATAAATATGTGACTGGCATAATAAATTTATGGATGTACATATACTTTATTTGACAAATAAACCATTGTTGAACATATAAGCTGGAAGGTACCCTTCCTCCGATAAAGCAATTAATGAAAAATCAAACATCAAAATGTAAAGTATGAAGCGTATCTAAAGCTTTTTCATTAAAATATAATAAAAAACGGTTCATAGCTTCTGCAGTCATGACTTTTACCTAAAACAAATGACATTTTAGTAACATTATATTTATACATATGTGTAAAGTCTGTGTAAACGCATTTAGCATGCATAAATATGTTACATAAAAAAACTGTAATTATTACTCTGTTTTCCATTATTGTTAATGCTGGCATATTAATTCTATGTAGAGTGCACAATCCCAATTGCAAGCCTGCCATTTCAAACATTTGCGTATACAAAACATCACGAAATTTTTCTATATGTTCCACTACTAATGTTTCAACGCCAGTTTCGTCGTTTTGATTTACATTGATGCTGCAAAAAACATTTACATAAAACAAAGCATAGAAAAGGCTATTAAATATGCTTTCTAAAAACACATGACTTAATACATTATAAATAATTGCTAGCATACACAGCCAAAGCCTTCGATAAATCTTTTATACGAAATTTTACTGTAATAGTATCTGTAACAGATAGCCCAGGTACTATGTATTCCATGTGGATTTCATCTTTATCCTTTGGTTCCTTTTCTTTACTGCTTTGTGTAATTACAATAGGTATAAGCCACATAAGGTCATCTTCTTTAGCAGGTAATGCAATCACCATACAATCAAACATACGGCTCAATGTATTATGTACAGCTTCTCTCCCACTTTTAGTGCCACGACATAATAGCAAAGGTAATCTTACAGAATTGGCAGTATCAGATTCACCTCTTGTGCTCCTCCACGATACCAGTATGCCTTTGTAAATACATTTCTCAGTGTCTTCTTCACGGCCAACAGTCTTGGCAAAAACCTCAATCTATAATATTGTGATATAATTAATAATGGTAACGACCAAAGTTTACGATTATTCTAAATACCACTAATTATGTGTTCTACTTTAATCGGATGAGGATCCAGTGGACTAGGGCGTAAAATTACATTCTCCATATTAGTAAACTTAGCATTGTACGTCATGTCTTCCTGCGACAAAGTACTCGCAACCTCTTCTCTTAATCGTTTGGCATATAATTTAAAATGTATTTCATCTCTTCGGAAGCCGAACAAAGTGGAAACGCCAAACACCGTCCATGTTTGGCGCAATAACTCTGTAAAATTGATACAAGGTCCAGTGTCAAGTGACATTTCCAATAACTATATATGTCTTTGTAATATCGGTTGTATCAATTCAAAAAACGGATACAAATTGAAAATCCTCTACATTGCGCATATTCATTGGATTTTTATACACAAGGATATAAGTAATCCGTTTCAGATGTACCAAATTTTCAAGGCACTAATACCTTCAAGGGTACTCCAAGTTTCGTCTTCTTCAGCGGGCGCAGCAACCAGGCTGAATCGGTGCCTCTCTCTTATTCTTAAACTACGAGGCGTATATAAATTCGCCCGACTTGTGCCCGGAAAAGCATTCTCTACCGTAGTATCCATTTTACAGAGAACTAAATTACAGACCAGACCTGTTCTACAGCAATCTCATTCGCCAAACATTCGAAAAGTCTTCATTGAGAGGTGCTTTTGAATATCCATGATACGGTTTTGAAAGTTTACCGGACGCGGGCTCGTCGCAGCGTAAGGCACCATTTACAAAGCATATGGATAGGCACTTGGTGAAAAGGATCAAAGATACACAGTTGGTTACACCAACAGTGTAACTTTAAACTACTGGTTCTAGAGAGTCGTAAAATAATCAAGCCTTCATGGAAACGTGTATACGTGTAACATATACGTACGCCTGTATATACATGGCAGTGCGGAATATTTCGTTAATCGTGTAATTTTTTCCGAGATAAATGTCGGCCAATCTATACGCGAATAATAAGTCGTTCTGTAAGTTCAGTGTAATTCTTCCTCTCCCGGTATAAGCGCATAAGTGATCAATGATATAAGTGAACGTCACTGTGTTTATATTATCTCCCGCGCAAAAACACCAGAAGCTTGTTATATCAAACGATAAGCCCTTTTTTTATTACAGCCAGCCAAGGAACATTTTGAAGACTGAATGCCTGTACATTTAAATAGGCATGGGAACCTTAGAAGTATCATTTCCTTCTGGTGGGCCGGCGAAATTATTGAAATGGAGAATCAGAATAGACACTATGGTATCGGTGGGTAGAGTTCTGTTTTTGTATCAGAATCTCGTCCCCGGAACCGAAGATGTCAAGGGCCCTGAGAAAAAGTATAGGGCCACGACATTTGGCCGTGTCAAAAAATTGTTAATCAAAGAAGGCGCCATTATAGAGCCTGGGTATATATTTCTCTTAACCTCACGCGATTACTTGCCTTCCATACTCGACTTATTAAACATGCATGGATAGATAAATCGATCATTACCATTTGAAATACGCATGTACTACTTTGTGATAAGTTATCTTTGTTATTTCTGTGGAAGAATCACTCCTTGCCCTTTCCTATCGAAGCTCCAAAGTACGTAGAATTGTAAATTAATGTATGTAAATACCACAATGTACGCCGTTACTTTAATGTGCTAGCGCATACATAGGTATGGACATATATTCTTACGTGTACAAAATGCGCAGTATTTGCAAAGGCCATTAGTATTTCAGGCAAGTAATAATGACACTAGAAGGCTGTAAACATCCTACCGTGATGAAGGATCTTTGCGCTGAATGTGGTGTTGATTTAAGAGTTGAAGGAGGTAATAGTGATGGTGATAGCTTGCCCATGTCCCAAGCTAGTGTGCCAATGGTACATAGCATACCTGAATTGAAAGTATGCCCAGAATTGGCAGAAAAGATTGGCAAGGAGGATGAGGAACGTCTTTTGAAGGATAGAAAATTGGCATTACTCGTAGACCTTGATCAAACAATAGTCCATACGACAAACGACAATATTCCTCCAAATATGAAGGTAAATATCGATTGCTGGAGTAATGAAATAAATATTAGCGGTATTTACTATTTGCAGGACGTTTATCATTATCAGCTTTATGGACCAAATTCTCCATGGTATCATACCCGGTTAAGACCAAATACCCGTCATTTTCTCTCAGAAATGAGCCGCTTATATGAGCTACACATATGTACATTTGGAGCGAGGAATTATGCACACACGGTAGCAGCTTTACTAGATAAAGACGGAACATTATTTTCTCATAGGATACTTTCGCGAGACGAGTGTTTTGATCCAGCATCCAAAACAGCTAATCTGAAGTATGTTCATTACATTGTACATATCGATCGGGACTAAACGTTGATCCTTTGCGCTTCAAATACTTGGAGAGCAGAGGGTTAAACCATGTTTGATAAAAATAACAAATACAAGTAGTTTCTACATTAAAGTATTTAAGTAGCGTAGCTCTTTTTGTACATATAAAATGCAGAAGGGTATTTTATTGAGTGATTTACTATAGGGCCTTATTTCCATGTGGAGATGATTTAGTGTGTATTATAGACGACAGGGAGGATGTGTGGCAGGGATGTGGAAATTTAGTACAAGTTAAAGCTTATCACTTTTTCCGTCATACTGGTGATATACATGCTCCACCAGGACTAGAAAAAAATGATTTACCACTTTCGCCTGAACCACCAAATCTTAATGAACCCTCCATACAGAGAGTGGATAATGAAAACGGTGTGTCCGAATTATCGACTGAGGAAGTTGCAAAAACTAATAACGAAGTAAGCAAGGAAGAGATTTCTCTAAAGGAGGAAAGTGAGTCTGTAATTGCAGAAACACAAGAGAAAAATGCCGAATCAAATCTAGAGGATAAAAGTGTTGAGCCAAGTTCCAAAGGCGAAGGTGATATTAAAAATGACAATGATCCAAAGGCAACGAATCAAGATGAATTACCCGTAGAATCAGACAAAAAGGTGGAGGAACCTGAAACTGCGGTTACTGAAAATAAAGTTTTGGATGAGGATGACGATGATTATTTATTATACTTGGAGGATATCCTTAGAAGGATTCATACAGAATTTTACACTAACGTCGATCAAGGTACGGGGCGTACATCACTAAGAGATATAATACCACGGGTACGAGGACAAGTATTAAAAGGAGTTCACTTGACATTCAGCGGCTTAATACCAACTCACCAAAAGTTACACCAAAGTCGTGCTTATAAAGTTGCAAGAGCGTTTGGGGCAGAAGTGGCACAGGTAAAAATTCTGCACCTCGTACACTCTGGTTTTTTAGCTTAATACACCAATGTGTCACTTCTTATTAGGATTTGACGGATAAAACCACTCACCTAGTTGCCATAAAACCAGGTACAGCCAAAGCAAACGTGGCAAAGAGAAATGGCAATATTAAAATTGTCAACTCTGATTGGCTTTGGACTTGTGCTGAACGATGGGAACATGTAGATGAACGTCTCTTTCCACTTACAGCGAAGGTAGTCACGCTCTAATCTCGAATCTTGGAGTATCAGCGCAAAGCCATATTTGGACACGTTTATCTTCTTGTGTTACTTTAGCTGAATTGGAAGGTATATAAATTTTTAGGGTCGCGCATCCAGAATACCACCGCCTCATTGTAGCAGCCCAGAACATGTGGAAGAACAAGAGACACTAACGGATAGTTTTGCGGATAGCATAAACCCATTAATGTCCTTTACACCTGAAGAGATAGAGATTATGGATAAGGAAGTAGAGGAAGATATGGAAGATCAAGAAATGGATGCATCAATTTTTGATGCTGAAGATAGTATGGAAGAGTGCAGCACGAGGATACGTCGCAGAAGCTCGGAGTCTGAGGAATCCGCGAATTACGAGCGTGCGTTATCGCGATTTGCGTTACACGACCTTCTTCCTTATCTTCACTTCACAGAGGTCAAATATACCTTGGTCTTTTTTGTACAGAGGACGATATGTGCATGTCGGTCAAAAAAAAGAAGAAGCTTTCAAATGACAGTAGCGACGATGAAAATTCTTCAGTTGAAAAGGGAAACAATTGTCGGGACGATGAGGACGATGACGACGATGATGATGATGATCCTGTGACGCGTTTCAGGAGAGGGGAAGATTTACCGGATGATTTGGATTTAGGAGATAATTCGCAGGATTCGATAGATGACCTTGAAGCAACAGATAATGAAGATGAGAGGGAGTGGAATGCAATGGGTGCTGCTCTTGAAAGAGAGTTTCTTTCAGAATGAGCATGTGTAAACAAGATTATGCAGAAGTTAGCTTTTGGATCTATTACGCCATTTGAGGTGTCTCAGATTTCACTGCATGATTGGTGATTAAACGATGATGCCGATATTGTTGGGTTTATGAAATTCTGGTGCAGTCAGAGTACAATTTTTTAGCGACATAAAATTTTATAAACCAGAGGGTAAAGTTCTATGGATAAACTTTGATTGTGCGTCACCTCTGGATAGGATATGGTACATTTGCTTAGTTACTCTTTGAAAGAGTAATAAATCATAGGACAATGATTAAATTATAAATACACAAAATGGACACGACTACGCATCCCCATCGTGGAAGGTACGACTTTTAAAAATTCCTCCGAACCCCATTAAAAATAAAATGTATTTTTCTTAAATGTTTTTCTCTGTGCCGTTTGTGATCGTACGTACCTTTTGTATTAAAATCAGGATGTATCGCAGTTTCCAAATAAATTACGATATTTGCTACCTAAAAGATTTTTCCGCTGTCCGAGTTTATTACATATTACATATAGCACATTGAAATGAATTGACTACACTGCATATGGTTGGGGGTCATCCGGATCTTCATAATATTTCGGATAAGTTTTCTTGTCCGTAATATCCTGCGTACCCTCTAATCGTCCTCTTGGCGGTGCATCCTCATAATTAAATGCTTGATCGTGTTTTCCATATGCATCGTTAATTTTGTCTATCTCGTCCCTAATGGAGTAGACAAGATTGATTAGATTTTTATGTAAACAAGGTTATCGAACTTTGAATTATACTGACAATAAATTAAGTACGTGCATACCTGTATTTTCCAGCAATAACTTTTTTGCCTGTAATGGGATCCGTAACATCTCCTAAGGGATATACAACTTCTACAACCTGATAATGAAAGGTACTCCGATAAATAAACAAAATATATGTCATTATAGTTACTAAACTTTTGATGTGTAAAAAAATACCTATATAACTTCTAGGTATAGTGCAACACATGAAATTTATTCATAATCTAGTACGATTTTCTACCACAGTTTACGTACCTTGTGGGATATTAGTCGAGATAATTTCTCTGGCAACGATTGTATCAATACCGTATCGCCTGTTTTGCACAATCCTTCGGGATCGTGTGCGTATAAGAAATGGTATTTGTTGAAATACTATAACGTGACAATGTAAAACATAACCTTTTTGATGCATTACTTTATTCCGGAAATACAGTGAAAATTGATTGACCCACCATCAAAAGATATTTATCGAGTTGCGGTGTCTGTATTTGCACTTTCGCTGCATTCGTCTTCGACGATGGAACGCATTTTCCAATTAAATATCTGCCAACATTTTTCCCCACAACCCTGTATGCCATTGCTCTTACCGCTTGGTATCACGATTGGCTGCGTATAGTATACAATTGTTTACTTTCGCGCTGTGGAATAGCATTAATCATCGATTCCGATTTTTCCTTTTCTCATCACTTTACATTATTCTATTAAATCATAGAGTTGAATAAATCTCAAGTTTACAGCATATTATTTATAATTATATTTTGTCCAATGATGTAATAAAAAAAAAAACATTTTGAATGGGCAGCCATCTATCGACTAAAGTAGACAATTGTTCGTTCAGGAATGACTTATCGACTGAAAGTACGTCTCGATTATCGCTATCTACTAAAGATTCAGCTGAACTACCAGCAGGTGCTAATCCAAGGTATGCATGTAGGGTTACCTTTATGCAAGGGTAGTCATTGCAGAGTTGAAGTAATAAGCGGTTGCAGGACTAGAAGTTCGATGAAGACATAACTCTGAGCGTTACACTCGGTATCCAATCATCCTTATGGTCAGGGATGATTTTATCAGAAGAATATATTCAAACGGCATAAAATATCACAAACCTGGTATATTTAATACATTAATTTTCCGTTACTTTACTAAATTTCCAATCGTTTATCTTGGAACCAGAAACAAATTTAACTACACAATACTTATCTACCAATGTCGCTTACATACTTATTTTAATCGATGTTAATAAAGAATTAGCAAATTTTATTTGATGTCCAACCTATTATGGCAGAGAATTGCAAATAGAAGCTCTTATAATTAGCTCCATATTTATCAGTCGTTCTTATCGAATATCTGTCTATGCCATATGGGCGGAGGAGTAATACTTAAATTGATTAAAACCCCAATTCCGGGTACCTCGGCGCAGGGAGGGAGGCAAATGCAGGATACAATGTACCGGCGAGGCTTTCTATCGTCGGCATCGCCGTACGAGGGATTCCACGGGGCAAAAGGGCTTTAATAATAATTAATCTCCAACTACCAAGTGCGCAACTCCAGTTTTCGCTAATGGGGGGCTCAATTACGCGCTTCCTTTATTAACAACATCACGAGCAATATTCGGTATATCTGCGTATATTGATGGGGACTCAAAGCTCCTTTGAATGTTAAGATCAAATCAAAGTGTCCTTGTAAGGTACCTGCGCTTGCTCTGAGATTTAAGCCGTTCTCTCGATATCGCACTAGTTGCCTTATGCTGCGATCCAAATTCACGTTTTATGCCAAAACATGAAACGGACGTTTGCACATAGTGCACGTATTTCTTGAGCTAATTTGTTAGCCATTTTTTACGATTTGCCAGATACATATGTATTTCTTGAAGTGATATCTATTTATTTACACTTACGCTATATATAAATATAAAGTAACCCAGCAGATAATCTTTCCCTTAACTATTAAAATACTGAGATATTCTTGCCTTTGCAAATTTATATGTATTGTGTTTTGCTAATAAATACGTCCAACTAAAGGTCCAATTAACAATAGTTTATCCACACCCTTTTTAACGGATACCCCGACTGTCGAGGTTGCGAATAGCGCACTGTCGAGCTTCGCTTTATGGCTGCAGAGGATACATAGTAGAATAATTTGTGCGCACAAGGAAGCAAGGGATGGAAAAGATTGGAGAAAGGTTTGCCTTCTGGTGCATGTACATGCATTATGTACATAGAAGTACATTAATTCCCGAGTACCTAGAGCGTAACTCTAGTTTTCGATAATGGGGAGCTCAATTATGGTCTTCCTTTGTTAATAACTCGACGAATAATAATCCACGTTGGGCGCCGGCGAGTTTGAAAAGGGTAAATACGTTCATCGGCCAGCGTGGAAAGTTATCGCTCACGAATCGTACGTGCATGTGGGCCCGCGTATTTTTTAAAATATCGAATGTGGTGGAGAAATCACGAGCCGAAAGTAATTCGAATGTAATGCCGCTTGTCGAAGCGGAAATGCACGGCTCTGCGCGCATCACTGGTTAATATAACGATGCCCTTTTACAATTTTGGGAACCGTGTCGAATAAATTTGCGATATTTTTCCGCTAAGTGTTTGCGGCTTTTTCGGAAAATTTATTGCAAAATCGATAATAACGGCTCGATCATCCCCCTGGTATTAATAATCCTGTTATTTTTTTTTCTTTGTTCATATCAAAGAATAATTTTATTTATCACGTTATACATTTTACATTATTACTATATCATTTTTAAGATTCATCATTTTATTCAGACTTTCCTTGATGTACAAGATTCTCACTATCTTATACTACGAGTACAATATTCGTAACAACGCATTATCACATTCATAAACAATTCAAGACAACCAGATTCAATCAATTCAAATCAATACAATTATCCAAATATTTCCTAACACGAGTCACGCGCGACATAGAAACATCCTAAAAAAACTCCATACCAATTCAACCTCAACCAACGATTACAAAGGATTATGCACTAACACAGTATACTTCAAAAAAAAAAAAAAAGAAGCAGAGACGATTAAAGGACAGATCCCTTAACACTGTCGCAAAATACATCCCTCCGAGACCCAAAGGATCGCCAGGCTCCTTTCCCCCAAGGATCTCTCCTCACTAAAGTCTCGTAAGAAAATAAGACGTCTCCACAAAAAGCACGATCCTCTATCCCATCCGGGGGGGGCCGAGATGAACTTTAAAGAAACCTGTCCTCCTCGTCGTACGTACCGCCGGTCCAGACGTCGCGCTGGACGAAATTCGAGGCTGAGATACCGCGGAGATATAAAGATAAAGACGGCGGACGGGCAGGAGGGGGGGGGCGCCTTTGTGCAAACATTTGCAATCGGATCGTAGCCATGGGCTATTGGTTAGGCGAAATATCAGCAGATGTCGCGGAAGGATTCACGAGGAGGCAAACGGGTGGGCGAACGAGTTTGGGGGAGGGGGTGGATGCGGATCAAAGGCCGGATATTCCGAAAATGTATTACTTTTATCTTTCGTTCCTCCCCGTCTCGCGCATTACGCGTCTGGGTGCGCGTACACAGCGACGCGACCGACTACGGTTCCCGTTGTTATTGCGGAATGCAAAGGAACGGAGGGATTCACGGATGATCGCTTCGCGAATCGACGAGGACCGTCAGTCGGCTGGGAAATTCCATTGTTGGGGGAAAAAAAATCGGGAGCCCGGTGCCGGCGCAGTTTCTGCCCTTACAATGCATCTTGATATCCCGATCGTCGCCCCGGAATTTTCCTCGCGGGATAGGCGCATTGTAAACCACCCAATCTGGATCCGACGCGGCCGACGAGCACCGAGCCGAATGGTCTGAGCAATGAAAACCTAAAGTGATACGGACAAACTCTTTATCCGGCTCTCCGTCTTTCGGCAAATGACGCGCGTAAAGAATTTTGAAGTAACGCGCGGATACATCGGAGGGAAGAGAAACGTGGGGATGTACATTGGGAAGGGTGGAGTACGAGGGCTCGATGGAGGTCTGCTTTATTCTCTGGCCGTTTGATTGTACGTAACGCGGAGGATAATATTTGAATGAATATCGTGATAATCGTATAAATATCTTGGTATCCAAAGTTGATATAGGATCTAAGTAGATAGATAATATTAGTACCTAAGTAGACTGCAATATCGATATCATCAAATTCACTTGTTCGACATTCCGTGCGATTCGAACACAAGGCCGGTTAAAAAGTTTCATCAAAAATCAGCTCTCCTGCAGGGCGATTTTTTTTTTTTTCATGTTCCAGACCGTGCGTAGTCGCATTTACATATAAATATGATTGGGTACACTTTGTGATCTCATCACTCGCAGCGGTGCAATCGGCATGTGGGAATAAAGTGCATAAATTAAGCCGGCGGTTCTGGGGCGCACATTACCCGGCCATTTGCGGAAACGACATAGACCGACGTAAGGCCTTCGATTTGGATAAATGATTCGAATAAATCGTTTGTTCCTCCGAGTTCTGACCCATTTCCACCGCGTCGGTGTATAAATCGGCGACCATTTTCCACCGATAGACTCCTTTCGCAGCGTCATCGCGGACGACGAGTAGCTTTCCGGTTATCGATGCGGATTCAGGATATTTCCGAATATCGATACCAATTTGAGAAACTTCCACGTATCAGCAACAGCTTCAGTATTACGAGGTTATAACGCCTCGATTAAAACCGCGCGATTTCTCAAAGATCTGGGCGCGGAACATAAGATTTTTTACTCCATTCTCCAATATAAATGTATAATAAATATATATAAAATTCCTTAGACAATAAAATCAATTTTCGTAACATACTTTCACTTGTGTTCAATTAAAAAATTCTTCCCTATTCTACTTTAACCTTTAGTATACCTTGACACGCGTGCTATACATTGTCATACTCAACACTATACATTTATATAACATCTCTCATTCGAACAAAAGTACAAGTCCCCCACAGCGGTTAAACGTAGGTCCATTACACCCCAAACTAAGTTATTCCAGCATCGATCAGGGGCAGGGGGGGCCACTTGTTCGGTGACAAACGTCCAACGTTTGGACAATACGTTACAAACGCACGGCCGAGTAAATATATTTATGCTCGAAATGTAATGGAGCTCGATCAACGTGCGACGAGTCGATTTTCCACGCTCTCAGCCATAGAAAGGTGCCGAGGGAGAGGGGGGAGGAGGGCCATTCGCGATTTTTCACGGGCGCTGATTCCCGCGTAAACAGATCGTAAAGGGCATTTCCGGGAGGCGCAGCTGGTGCCAAAGGGGGGAGGCTAAAGGCCAGTATATTTACACGTGTAATCGTTCCCTGATTTATGGGGGATGAAGAGAGTGGCGAGGGTCTTTTGACGCCCCTAGGTACGACGCCCTTTAGAGTGCCCGAATCGATCATCGGGAGAGGCGAATCGACCGTTTCCCACATTCTTCTTCCATCCATGATTTAAGGCCATCTCGACGGTGGCGATTTCCTCCGACGATGCTCCGGGTTATATTTCAACTTCCGGGAGATCTCTCGTTACGCTTTACGGCCCTGGGTGTTTTACGAAGTACAACGCGAGATGATCGCGCCTAGTCCCCGTGTAACAAGATAAACATCGATCATACCTGCCCTGCTCGTAGTTTCGAATATAAATCGGGCGTGCCTGTGTGCCAGAAAAATCTAGACAAACTAGCGATCGCGGATTAGGGAAAATAAATAACGTCCCTCTGCGAGAGAAATAGCTCGGATCAGAGAATCCCGTGATGCCTTGCGGTGGATTTGATGACGTCACGAAAGTACACCACGGTTAGTGTAACGATCAAAAAACGATGCAGCCCTAAATTAATTAGTATCCAATTCGTGCCAATGTCGTTTAAGCTTTCGAAGCTCTCCACTCCCGAACGCTCCAGTCCTTCGTTTGAAAAGACGCTTCGACATTAGCTGGAAGAACCTTGCATTCCGAGGCAAGCAAATTCGCACGTGTACATTGGGAATTCCTAACCTCCTTGCTGGTGACATATTGAAGACAATTCGCGAATGTGGTCTTAACGGGCAGTACTTTTCACGCTTTTAAAGCTAAATTTCAGAACGACATTGTGCGTGAGAAAATCGATTTTCAATCACGTGGTGCGTGGCTCGGTGATCGATTAACGGTTCATCAAAATTTAGGAGTAAACGAAAATAGAAAATATATAATATCAGGTGGTGAAGTAAGCCATATAAAGAGAAAGGCGTGAAAAAAATTGGACACCGTGGTAACTGAATCCCTATGCGTCGTCCATTCATCCCGCAATACCGATTATTTATTCACACCTCGAGCCGACGTCCGCCAGACGAAACGAGGTTTATTTCGAAGCGATGATCGAGGAGTTAGCCGCGTCAGCTCGTTCATAAAGCGCGCTGTATTTATTCTTCACGAGGGCCGCGGCACTTCGGGGTTTCAAAGTCGCTAGGACGGGGCCAAAGTTTGCCGATCGCCAGTAGGGTCATGGGCGAGCCGGCTTATACCTCAAAACACGATAATCCAGGCGCGGTTCCCGAGGGATTCGACGGTGTTAACGGCCGTGTGACAGGATGTCCCCGGATGTTCGACTTGGACCCTCCCTTTCCATTCTGCGGGCTTTGTCCCGCGCCACGGTCCTTCCCTGTTTTTCTCCGCAGCCCTTCAAACCCATTTTCACTCTGGGTAATAGCTTTTTAATATCGGACGCTTTTTGATGCAGCTTGCGTTTTAATATCGGCTCCTTTTCGCTGCTCTCTGCCTTTTAGTATCGGCCGCAGAGATCCTGCAGTGGATACCACGTCGAAGGTTCGAATTTCAATCCCGATAGTCATTGATGGACAATTTTTTACGTGATATGTATCTGTGTTTTGTTTATTTATTTATGTTCCTTTATTACATCTTCAAGTTCTGCTCGAATACTGTGTATATAATTAAAGGTTTCTTTGTTTAAATTCGTCCTCGAAAGGAGACCAAAGCAATGTTTAATTATATGTTTTTTCATATTTTGATTTATTTTGTGTGTGTGTGTGTGTGTGTGTTTATATGTATATTTATATTTGTGACGATTCTTAAATTTACATAAACAGTAGGTTTAAGGACAAATTGCCGTAGCAGTCGGCGCTAAAAACTAATTAATCGAAAGAAATTGTTGTATTTTCGTACTGACTTGTAGTTTCAGACGTGGATACATAGAGTGCTTCGATTCTGGTCGTTATCCGTTTTCCGCATCGGAGAATGCGGCAGACGCGTGTCGTGGAAATACTGGCGCGGTTTCCATTTTCGTACCTTCTTTGCCGAGCGAGTGTAAGCTATGAATGGAGTCCTCGATCCCCATTCAGCTGGCTTACATTGTGAATTTACACGACTTGATAGTACTGTTTGAGAACCGTGATCGAGCTTCCTTGCCTTTGATACACAGTAAGCCAGGCGGTGTGGGGGACAATGTTTTTTCAAGTGGCGATACATCATTCGATTGCAAAGGTGTTCCACCTTCGTCTCTTGTTTTTCTACTCTTTAGTATTATACTTCCATTCTTCCTAGCAATCCTTAGGGCATACAGATATCTTGTATACATTTTCAAGAAAATATTTTATCATTTATTTTCACGATGAAGGTTATAACATGCTTAACATCCAAACATTCAATTCTCTAGAAACGTTTTGTAAAACATTCTGATTTTCTTCTGCACAAAGAATTATGCAAAATATTCTAATCTCCGGTTAAGTGGTGCTACGTTTCCACGGTGGTTCAAGATTGCGGGATGGAATGCACACGAAGCCTAATCGGGCAAGTAGCCCCTCGTTTCATTTGTCGCTCGTGTTTAACAGGTCGGAAGGCCGATAGTGTGCGTGGGGAAACCGTGAAACGTGGGAATCGTAGCAATAGCTCTAGTAACGCTTCGAGAGCACGGTCATCGGTTTATCAAGCGCGAGATATTGCATTTTTCCAACGCGCCACGCTTATATGTACGCGTATAATTTAGTAATAAAACATCATAGTGGCAAAATCGATGGAGGGCAAGTTGAGCGAGTAATTCAGCAAAATGGCCTATGTTTTTTTTTCCTCGTTAATTCACAAGCCTCAAAATAAAAAACGATATGAAAACCAATACATATAAAAAAAACAAAACATTATCGATTATTCAAAGGTATTAATAATGAATTCACCAGTGAAAATTCTCCTCCCTTTGATCATCGAGCGTGCGGTTCGAATAGCTCCTTGAAACTGTTAAAAACATCGTCAATTTCCCGGAGCCAAGTTTTTTCCCTCCAATTCTCCTTATCGATCGACAGGTCCTCCGCGCTAATAACGCCGTAATCTTGCCGGTAGGCTTTTAACAGGTAGACGGAGGTCTTAAAAGAGCACGGGGAAGACCGTAAACCGACCCTGTTTCGGGAGAAGGGGATTATCGTTGTAAAGTTTCTATCTAACGAATTTATGAAACGTTACACTGCCGAGGCCCCGATTTAATAACCGCGAGTTTCGGCCTCCTTCTCGTTTGCCACGGTAAATTCGCCGCCTTGGCCGCGGCCCTTAAGCCCTTAAGCGTTTTATTCCATTTTGAGAACGCGCACTGCTGTGCTTAACTATTTTTAAGCGATGTCGAGCGTACTCGACAAAGGCGCAGAATAAATGCGTCGCTTGGAAACAGTGCCAATTAAAGTAATAAAAAAAAATGTGGAAAAAAGAAAGGGGATACGATTCGAGAACGATGCATTCACCCCAGTATTTCCTTTCGCTGTCCTCAAAATATTCTAAAATATGCAACAATCACAAATACGCTCTTCTGTCCCAATTTTACTTTAAATATGCAATCGCAAACTTGTTCCTCCACGTAACGAGTATACTCGTTGTGGGACAAAAAACTCCATCTCGTCACAACGAGTATACTCGACATAAATATCGAACGGGGTAAACCCCGCGGAGGGAGGGCGAGGCTTTTTGCCCTGCAGTTCTTCTCGGTGCAGTTTTCAGCCATCGATCATCGAGGACGTTCGGTTAAGAACTTGTCGTTAAAACTAATTTCCCTCCAAGGCCTCGATATTTTACATCCTATAAATAAATCCAGGGGCTGAGGTTTTAAACCTGGACTTTTGCCGCGAAAGTACGAACATTTGTCCTGCGTGCCACCGTACCTCTTACCAGAGAATTTCTGTTTGTTCCTTCAACTTTTGGCATCGACTGCGAGGGCCGTTTGAGCCAGGAAAAATTTAGGGCCGATGGCGAAAATTCAAATCTCCCACTTCCTCCTGGAAAAGGAAATTGTATAAAGACCAAGCTTAAAATATTAATTTATTCATATCATCTTTCGTATCCAGTCAACGCCAAATATTACGTTGAAACAACGACAGCTCCATTCGATCCAAAGTATGCTTATCACTTGGAAAAATCCAGAGTTTAAAAACAAAGTAGCAAATTCACATTTCCTTCTCGAAGCTTCGAATCTCCTCGTCGCGGTAACGTTAATAAATTTCTTGTAGATCTAACAAATCCCTTCATCCCACTTTTCGTTATCCACCACTATCAAGGAGATATTCAAGTACAACCCTTCGCTGATAGCTATTTCCCCTTTTTTTTCGACCTCTCCGCTATCCGCAATCCAACTTCGTCGAAGAGTACGGACACATGTTTCGCCGCGAAAAGTTCCTTGCTTGACCGTCGGGCGGAGGGCAATTTATTTTTATAGTCGTCTTGAGGATGCCAGACACGAGTATTCCGTAGTCCAGTACTTTCCACCCCGGCCAAGCCGCAGGCGGATGCATTTAAATCGCCTAATCATTTTACGAGGCATCGGTATGTTTCAGGTTCGCTTCACGGATACGTCCTCCTCGCCTGGTACAATGGTTAACCTTTATTTGCGGGGCCTTTTAAAAGCGGTGGTTAAGGCATTGCTCGTGGAACGTACGATCGGGGCTCGAATGGAGCAATAGATTAAGAAAAGGCCAACTTACGAGCTGGTAAAATGGACGATACGAGCGGGGTCGCGTTTGTCCGGTGAATTACGCTTATGTGAATTACGATCAGCGGATTCGGGGCTTGTAATCCGCCCTTCTCGCCCCCGCTCTTCTCCTTAATTACGAATTCGATGCTCCTTTTGTGCGGACGCTGGTCGAAGATCGTGATTCCGTAAGCGCAGGATTTTCTCAAGTGGACCGCGATACTTTAGCCGCTTGAGCGCCGCGAGTCGCTGAGGAAATATGTTCGAAAAGCCTTTAACAACGCGCTTGCGCTTCTTTTTTCTCCCCCTTTCATTTAAATTTCATACTTGCGATTTACAAACGGTCAGTAATTTTTTTTTTTTCCAAACTGCACGACTTTGACAGTGTGGAATTTTTTCGAGACTCTCCATGATTTCATTGCAGCGTGTGGATTATTATATGGAGTTACAGACGTTTCTTTTTCGTTCTCCGTTCGCTTCAAAGATACACGCGGTGTGTATAAATAGACTTGAAAAGTGACTTAGTAGTTATACGCAGGAAAATCCCTGAGAAAGATTTTCGGTCCACGGAGTCAGGGAGGGAAAAGCCTTGGAGGAGGCGCGTGGATCTTGACGTTAATCGCAGGGCACGTGTACACGGTGCAGGTGATATTCTCACGGTGGCTGACATTTATTGCTCCGGAAGTAATGACTTCCCTTGATACATAACAGACCATTATTTACGGATCTGCTTTGACTGCGGACTTTGGAAGAATAATTGCCGAGACGAGGCGGTAACCCTGCGCTTTGCAGTCGTGCCTAGCGTAACTCCTCTCGTTTGTTAAGACATTACACGCCTGTACGACTCTCGAGTGTAATTAACATCGAATATCTGTGCGGCAGACGCGGAACGACGTACCTGGGGAAATCCTTGTTGAATCACAAATGCACAAGTATCGACGTGAATGATTGCGGATCCAGCAAAATAGGAAAAATATTATGCGATCCAGCCATCTATCGTTAGAAATTAAATATACAAATTAAATACACTACTCATTAAATCTGATGTTACAAAATAAACATCTTTACTTAGCGCGATATCCGCTGCATCTAAGTGGTTTTTAAAATCTTTTTTACAAAACCCAGTCAACGCTAGAATTATCTATCATAAGTCAATATAAATACCTACATATAATCATACGCAAAATCATAAAAAAAAAGCACGTAGTAAAACGTATCGCATAATTTTCCCAACAAATCATCGACCATTCCTTTTGCCTCCTTCCACGCTTCCAGCTAATTTCTAACACGCAACGCATATTCGCTATGATCTCCTCCGATTCAGGATACATCTCAAAGACATCCTTCCTTCGGTTCCGCGCTCCTCTCCGGCTTCATTTTAACCTCCGCGATGTAACTCGTGTTCCCAACCAGGCGCGACCGTCATTCGTGGACGTGCTTCTGCGTACGCACACACGCGAAGCGATGCGTGTGCGTGGGATGACGACACGGAGGACGACGACGTCGACTATGCGTCTGTTTCCATGGCAACCGCAGACGTGGGGCCAGGGCTGTACGCCTTCTACAACCCCCTCGATGATGGTTCGAGAGGGGCCGCCGAGAAAAGGGGCTGGCCGCGGGCGAATTAAGAGTTCGAAAGGCTTCTATCTCCTCTTTCTCCGTCCTACTCTTCGACCTCCCTCTCCTAATCACGAGCCTGGGCGTAACTTTTACCTTCATTAGCCTAAAGCAGAATCGTGCTGCTCGTTGGCTATTTTGCGGTATCGTCATTCCTTACTGGCGCGTTGAATGTATATATGGTGTTGGTAAGAATATGGTTTATTAACAGGATTGAAATATGTATATAGAGCTATGGAAATTATTGGTGACAGAAAAGAGTTGAGGTTAGGTACAGGATTGGGCGTCGTACTTCTTGGCTCCCCACGAAACTCTCTGTCAAACGCTCCACTCGCAAAACTGAATACTCTCTCTGCGAAACTTCTGTGAAAACTTGACTGAAGAAACGAAACTTACGCCTACGTACGCCGTCTTATATACTAAAATCGCTGCCGTACTCCATGGCTCTGTTTGGGGATTTTTTGGTTATCCCTATTCAGGTAAACACCACGGCTTAGAAATTTTGCATATCGCATATTTCACCTCTGAGACATGGGTTTGGATTTTAGGGGAATTAACCGCTTTCCCTTAATTCGCTTGATTAATTTCTTTTAGGTTAGACATTCAGGATAGATTTTTTTTCAAAGTTTTATCCCGTTCTTTTACGTGTCACTTTATCATCAGCATCGATGACCAGAATCGCCTGTTGTAACATCTAGGTTATGTATTCTTCCTGGAGCTTTGATTACATTTACTTCCTTTGCTTTTATCGCAGCTCCCCTGGGACGCGAGGTGATGAATAGAAAAACTCGATTGGCCCAGGAATGATAATCCGTAATTCATTTCTGTTTCCGCTCACAGAGAGTGTCACCCTCCACGATTTCAAACCATTCAATCCGCGTCCCTTCCGCTCCGAGCTTATTCTTCCCCGATAACGAGGTGGCGAGTAATTTTTCCTCGCTTTAGCCTAACCTCGCATCGCGCTGCGGGCAAAAAATTCGACGAGACGTCCCGCGGTGCTCCTGCGCTTTCGTGTGCCACCTGATACGGTGATTTATCAAGCGGCTGGAAGCACCGTAATTAAGGGGTTTTGTACTGGATAATGGGAAGGGCGCATTGGCCCGGCGATTGCGGCGGATCCACTGCCTTCGAATCAATACCGAAGCTCGGTGCACCGACTTTCGCGTAGGTCTGCTCGTTATTTCATTTTCGAGAGTGCACCGCCAAGTTCTTTCAGCCTAGCACCTACCGGAACCCTTGGCGAGGGCCTGCCTCTTATTTCACGGACGTTAAATTTCCTCGAAATAAGCTCGTTACCTCCTTACCAATACTCTTCGCGGCAGCAAATTTTCAACGAGCAACGCGCGTATATTTCCACCTCTCCCCTCCTTCCTAAGATCTCGCACCCTCGTTCCCAATTAAAGCTGCTTTTTGCGCTCTTTGCCAGCATGTTTGAACGTTGTTTGATCAAACATCGGCTCCGCTTGGTTAGGACGAAATTGTATTCTTAGGAAATTGTGGAAAGCGAAGAGCGCCATAAGAATCGTAGTGCTGAATCGGGGAGGAAGCCACGGTCGGAGGAAAATCGTGATCAGGGCCGATTATTACCGAGGATCGGGACGGATTTCGTAGCTCGATGCAAACAGAAAGGGACAATGCCTCGTGGAATGGGGCGCGGATATATGAGATTGTTACGCGCGTATCACGTGGAAGGCACGTTGATTAGCACGTGGCCCGTCGGATGCTTTTATTTCGTTTATACTGATGATACCATTGTCGTTGGTAGCAGGAATTCGGACGGCTCGATGACTCGCAAATTGTTTATGAACGCGGGGTGTAAATCCAGCGGAAATGCCACTATGATAACGCAGTCATTACACTGCTTTTTACGCCTGCATTTCGTTTTTGCAATCACCATCCATTATCCTACCGAAGCGCGAGGCGACATACCTACTGAGCATTGCCATAGAGTGCATTGTGTATTCCGTGCCGCGGGTCTATTAAATTAGCTGCCCTCCTCCGCACGGATTTTTATCCACGTCAGTCGGCAACGAGTGAGCACAAATTGAAATGATACGCGTAAAAATTCTCTATAAATCGCCGGGGACAAATTGGACACCTTTGTCCCTCGTGGCCGTACCTCATTCACCCTCTACCGTGGAGCGCGAGGACGATAATAATTATTCCAGCGACGCGCTTCGGGCGTACACCTTCCTAAAGTACCTCGTACACGCTCGTTACATGTACTTATACAAGTTGCCTCGAGTTAGCTTCCGATTCCAATATTAAACTCTCGATGCCAAGCAGCTTCCCTTTCTTCAACACCCGTTATCCTTAAAATACGCAATTGTCTTCGCGAGCATAGAGTCAAAGGTAAATTAAAATCTTAGTCAAAAGATGAAAAAGACGAGCACCTTGTACAATACAACATGTCGATCCTCTTCAAGTGTATCTAACTAGAATAACACATTCAAATTAGGTATTAAATCAAAGGTGTACATATATATCAAAGGCCATATGATATAATACACACTCGCATCCTGAGATGCGTTACCAACAAACACCCAGCTAAGCAGAGCTCTTCCCCTTGCGTGTTCAGTTATAGTCAGTTATTCTCACACCCTCCCCCGACGAACCCCGCTATTTATACACCGATATGATAATAAAAGGACGTTTCCTCCAGCACCCAAACGATCCAGCAGTTCGACCACAGCCAATACAGCTTCACGGCTCGTTTACAAACCTCGATCCCCATCCCCATCCGCGGACCTCCCTCCCTCGATTCTCCACATCCAGCAGCCGAGGGCTAACGAAGAAGGCGCTCGACGAGCGCCAAAGGAACATCCAGAGGGATTTCATCCAGTGGCCACGCATCCCGTCCCCGGGTTCATCGTGCATCAACCGGGGGGGTCGAGCGGTACGTGTCACTTCTTCCCCGTGGACGCCATATATCATCGATGCGGCCGGAGCTTTTAAGCTGTCCCGAAAATACCGGGGCCGGTTCTACGAGTTATTAATGTGCCCGCTCCTTATAAAGTACTCAATTTTCGTTCTGTACGCCGAGGAGAAATATTAGCCGTAATACGTTGGAACCGCCGCAACGAAACGCGGCAGTATATCAGACGCGGCGAAAATTACACCGGCGACGAAGATGTTAATATCGGGGAACTTTATCGCGAGGAGGTTAGAGGGAGGTAAGAGCCGGCGCGTGGCGCACTGGAACACATTGTTTTGACAAAAGGAAGCGGAGAAGGAGGTGGAGGAGGAGGAGGAAGAGGGGGGAGAGGGTGGCTTGGGGCGAACTTTACCGCGGACGATGCAAAACTCGGCCCAGGGCCGGCCACGTGGGCCGCCCTTCGACGGTGGATCGTATATCACGGAAATGCGAAGTGGCCGTAGGAAACGACTTAATCGCACCCACGAGGAACGACGCTTGATCTCCCTTCCGGCGCCGCTCTGTTTTTACTTTATCCCCGGCCAAAGTTGGACGCCGGGATTGCATTTGCGCCCGCGGATGCTTTCCCCGAATCCTGGCGGGCCTCGCGCGCGAATTCAGCCGGGATCGCTGCTCGCTGATGGATCGTCCCTGGTGGCCGAAAAAAAAGGAAAACGTATGCGCGAGATGCCCGGCAAATGGATCGCCTCGCGAGGGCGAAGGAGAGAGTTTTGAGGATGAATAGAGTCCGAATAGAACGATCACTTTCTCGGTTGTACGGCCCGGTGTACTTGCATCGTATGATGGAGTGCTCGAAGAACCGATCCTGCGCGTCGCCTCCCCTTCGCGTTGGCTTCTTCCTCCTTCTCGCGGAGGAGGCGGCTGTTTCGTCGATACCACCGTGCACCTTTAAATACCGCCTTGCGAATTGGATCGCAGCGGAGAATCGCGTGCTATTAATACTGGAACTACCTGTCGCCTTCTGGAGGTATTTAGCACACCGTGGATATAAAAAAGAGGATAAAGAAAAATTTCAAGAGATAGTACAGTAATTAAAAGCATCGCGATAAAATCCTCTAAAACCCCCAAAAACATACTATCACATTTTTCTAAAAACTGATCAATCCATAATTTCCATAATCTCCATATCAGCGACAGTTTTATCCTTAAAAAGACCAACTATACTGTATAGCATAAAAAAAAATACAGAGATATTCAAAGCGTATGCAAGTAAACTTTAAATATTCCTTTCTTCAAAATATCACGCACAGCATTAATCCATTCGACCGTTAGGCTCCGCGGGGCTAAACGCTCTCTGAAATCGTTCGAGGTGAAAAATGAACGTGGCAAACGGGGAGGCATTGGCCGAGGAAAACTTGACGGCAAGCCCGCAATTTCGTGGGCGTCTTACCTCCAGGCGGATCGATACCGGGGTTTTATGCTCGTCAATAATTGCAGCGCCCGCTGAGACGTTGCATAGAGAGACGACGAAAAGTATCAATGCCCACGCGGTCCCGCGGCTTATTCACAACTGGTCTATAGCCGTAAACTTCTCGGCGGATCTCAGCGGCGTCCCGGGCGGAGGATCGCGATAGAATAGGCGAGACATACACTTTAGGCAAACTTTTCATCGAGGCGGTCTTCCACGGGCCGGGCATTCGGTTTCTTTCATACCTTTCATTCCTGGAAGGAGCTTGTTTATAGCACCCTGTAGATATCGTAAAATAGGAAATAGCCCCCAGGAGGCGGGATGGAGTTTTTCTCGGGACGTGATTGGAGTTAAGACAAGTCCTTCTGTTCCGAGCGTCTGCCCTCGGTCCTCGAGAATAAAACGAGGCCGGCGCTATCGTTACCGAGGAGTGTGCCGAAAGAAGTAATGTGATTTTTGAGCACACATTTCTTCTCGCCTTCCTATCCACGGCCATATGCTCGGCCCCTAATTGTAAGCGATCGTTCTTGCTCGATCCCCGGTTAAACGACCGGCGTACGGACGGATGCGATTCTGTAATTCGAATTCGACCCTCCGCTCATCCAATTCCTAGCCCCTTTGCCTACGTGCTTTTACCCCTTCGCGAATGATTCCCCGAAATTCTTCTTACGCGTTGAATCCTTCTAGCACGTGTAATGGATCCTAAATCACGGCTGATAAAACTTAAACGATCGACACTGCGAGTATTCGTGTTTGCAGCGATGAAATACTCATTTGCCGTTCAATACTCTTCTCTATAGTATACGTAATGGATGTTGAAATTATGACTGGCATAACTTGAACGATCATCATTGTCAAAATTCATATTTGCACCGATGAAATATTCATTTACTCTTGAATACTCTTCTCCGTAGCATGCGTAAGGGGTACTAGAATCACGAGTAACGTAACTTAAGCCATCGCCATTGCCACTATTCATATATACACTCGTATGTCTCGTGAATCGAACATAAACGTGACCTTCGTCACGAGTACTATCGGCACCATCGTTCCCCGGATATATTGGATAAAAAGAGGATGGGGATAAAAAGGACAACGTCAACGGATCGATGAAAAATCCGTCGTCATATATTAGAGAAGAGCCCGATTTATTAAAGAAACGACCGACCAGCACTTCTGACTGGCTCGATGGTCCGAGCGTCGAAGAAAGTAATGGTGCGCGTATGCATTGAGGGACGCTTTCGAGGGATAATCCAGAGGGGAGAGTAATGTTCCCGGATCCGCTAGGACAGAGGTACAGGGAGGAAGATTTAAAAAGCTATTAATAAACCTCCTCCTCGCAACGCATCGACACAATAACCCTCTCTCGGCTGTTATCGACAGGGCCAACATTAATTCCTCTCAACGAGCCGGAGTCGAGTCAAACGAGCGGCGGTGCAGGGGAGCCTTATCGATACGTCCATAATTCCAGAGAGGCTCGTCCGCTGGACGCGATTCTCGGTGTCGAGGAATTGCTGCCCTCCTCGGGGCTCAGGATTTCCACCAGGAAGGCCCAGATTTCGTCGATCGACCTCGTCGCCTCGGTATCCTTCGACGCGCGACACTTGCATCACTGCTGTCCCGACAATCTGAGAACCACGCTAACCGGTTGGAATCCGGCTTAGTCCGAAGATCGAGGGATCGATGGAAAATTGTCCCACTGGCTAAGCGGGATCTAATCGATCGACGTCGAAGGGAGCATAAGGGATAACGGCGCTTTTCCGGGAATTTATCTTAAACGATAAATCCCAGAGGCCAAACGAGGTTAACGGGCATTACTAAAAGTCAGTTCCAGGCAGTACGGTTTAACCCGCCGCTTCGAATAGCAAAGCTCATTCTAAATCACTTTGGCCGCTCGCATTCGAATTTAAACGAACAAAATAGAACAGCTGGTCATTACCGTCCTTTGATCAACGGCTCGTACCCACGGCCAGTCCTACTTTCCGCGTGAAAACGGACTTTGAAAGATAGGGCGAATCGGAGGGGAGCCTTTGAACGGGCGAGGATCGAAACGTCTCCGATGGCAAACTTCGATTCCTCCTTTCGTCTCGTCTTATTTATTGAGAAATTAGGAGGGAGGGAGGAGCGGGGCGCCTTTTTAGCGATGCTCCGAGGGAAGATTGCTTCGAAGGGACAACGATCGAATCGTTTTCCATGAAAAACTTCGAATTCCCATTTCATTTTGCTCCCAGGAATTCGGAAGGCTGAGTACGTAAAGCGCCATCCACTTCTTTGCGTCCCGTTCATAAATAAGTGTTGCCTAAGAGTATTTCCGGTCAGGTTCCCTCGAAATGCAAGACGATCGAATTGTCCTCCAGGAGGAGCCTCGAGTCCCCCATTCGCCTCACCGTATCTTCCAAGAAATTAGGAAAGCGGGACAAATAAATGTATTTTCAGCGAGGCTCGCCCAAAATGCAAAACTACCAACTCGCTCTCCTAGTCCTCCCTTTCCTATATGAAAAAAGAGATAAAATCAACATAAATAAACCGACACATCTCCAGCAAGGCTCTCTCCGGATACAGAAGAATCAAAAAACATCAAAAAACAAGAAAAAAATCATTAAATCATTATACCATAAACTATAAACCAAAAAACCTTAATACTATAAACAAACCGAGTTATTCTCACCAAAGCTCGCGCAGGCCTTCCATTCGCTATTTAAAAACAAGAAACCCAAAAATCATACCAAATAAAGCCCGCAATTTTCAGCGGAGCCGCTCGAGATCCAAAACGACCGCCTCGCTCTCCTTCCGCATTTTTTCCCGAGGAATTAGGAAAGCAGGAGAGGAACGAGGCGCGGTGTTTCCAGCGAGGCTCGCGCTCGCCAGGCCGCGGTTGCGGGTGGCGCGCGTGCCTGGATTGGACTGCGCGTGGAGAGCGGAGCGCGCAAGCCGAGGAGCGGCTGGGGTGGCACAGTCAGCCCCGGTGGGGATCGTCCTCTCGTCGGCGGCGTTGGCGGCGGTGGCGGTGGCGGCGGTAGCGGCGGCGGCGGCGGTGGCGGCGGCGGTGGTGGTGGTGGTGGTGGTGGCTCAGGGGAAGGCCAGGAGCGCCGGAGTTGCCGAGAGGCAGGGGTCGGCGCGTGGTAGGGGGTAGGGGTGGCGGCGAATCCCTCGAAACTCCGACGATGCTCTCTCTCTCGACTCAGTTCCGAGAGCAGAGTCGGAGCCGAGAGCACACTCGAGGCCTCCGCTCGTTCCGCGTTCCCGTGCCGCGCCGTCCTTCTCCGCCCGGTCGACGTGCCCAGTGCCGACGTACGCCGTGTCCCCGGTCTCCTCCTCGAGGATCGTGCTGAGCAGAGCCAGGGCCAGAGCCAGATTCGCGCAGGGACCCTGGACGCCCGTTTCTGGGTAAAGATCCTCGAGAGAGAGGCTGCCAAGAGGCGCGCATCGGGTGCCGCTAGTCGAGGCTCGATGACTTTCGAAGCTCGAGGGATCTTTCCCTTCCCGAGGCGAGGCGGGGCCTTCGCGTCCTCCTCGATCCTCTTTCAGGAATCCCAAGCTCGCCGGGGAAGAGGCCACGCGCGCGACTCGCCGCTAGCCGCGATCCTGGGAGGACTCTCCTCCGAGTGCCTTTCGCCCCGCGCTAGGAAGAGGCGCGTTTAATGGGATCCGCGGGTCCTTCGTCGCGGAGGGATCGTCGATGCCGGGACGCGGCCCCTTTTTTGCCTCGGGCCACTTCGTTCTCCTCGTACGAGCCGACGTGTCACGTGTGTCTCGACGCCTCTCCATCGGCCTCGATTGCGCTTCTCTCCGCGATCTTTCCCTACCGGCCGCTCTTTCCTCGGTGGTCCCTTCACGCTCGATTTCCAGCCTCCGGTTTTTCCCCCTCGAGCCGAGGCCGGGAACGAGGTTGCGCCCGGATTGCGCAAAATCCCACGCGCTTTTTTCACCCTCCGGCGCTGGGCTGCTTTTGAAATTTCGAGCCCTCGTCGACGATCCTCGACGTCCGCCGTCGTTTTCGCCGCGCCGCGCCAGGCGTGGGTTACGAATTTTCCTCCTCCTACCCTCCCCCCCTCCCCCCTGCCCTGATCCCCGAAAACACGGATATACGTGCGTACGTACGAGTACCGAGCGCCGATTTGACGTGAATGGGATTTACGAGCGGGGCAAGCCGCCGGCAGTGAAGCACACGGATATTATTAAAACAAACATCGTCGATTCGTTATCGGCACACAGAGTATTTTTTTTCCCCTCTCCCGCGGACCTCGTTCCTCTGGAAATAATGCGATACCCCTTCTCCCGACTCTTCTCTCTTCCTCTCTCTCTCTCTCTCTCTATCGCTATATCTCTCTCTCTCTCTCTCTCTCTCTCTCTCTCTCTCTCTCGCCGTTGGCCGAATGCACCGCGGAAATAGCACGTAAACGCGAGCCTGGCTGGGACAAAGCGGATGGTCCTATACATATGCACGAAGGGACTTTGTGTATCACGCTTGCGGGCCGATGATTACAGGTGGGAATAAACCGATAGCAAGATATACCCACGGCAAAGTGGCGAGGGCTGTTGGCAACCCAGTTTCCTAAGTTTCGCGTACATCGCATTGACCCAATCGCAAAGATCGCCCTCGGACGTCCGCGATTCTTGCACCATGCCCGGATACTTCCTATCTTGCTTGTTCCGCTCGAAAACTTCGCGAAATCGCGCCTCCTCTAGAATTGTCCTTCTCTCTCTCTCTCTTTCTCTTTCTATATCTCTCTTTCAAACTGTTCATTGCTAACCTACACTCCCCCCTCCCCAATTACTAAGTATCAGCTCTGAAACGCTAATCCTTTCTCTCCGATTTTGAACGATCGACCTTTGAGCGACCTTCCCCGATTCATTTCGAAGAAATCCTCCATCCCGAATTCCGGAGAATCCTAGTTCACGGTACACGTGTTAATCCCCAAAGCCCTCGACGAGGCCCGGACTTCGAAGGTGCTCCCCTCGAAAATCCAAAGTGTCCTTGGCGCAAAGAGATCCCAACGCGGATCCTCGATCGCGAACCGATCATCCCCGTGCGTCTTTCCACTCATCCCAGGATTCCCTCGCCATAATCAACGCGCGTCGAGCCTCAACTACGCGCCGATAATCACTGGCGATTCTTCAAGCTCGTTCACCCGCTCAGGAACATTAATTTACAAGTAGAGACAGTCCCCTGGGACGATCAATTTAAAAGGCCCCACGTTTTCATGAAAACCCACCGATGATTTATGTCCCGGCCTAAATACGTGATATTCGTGGAGAGGAGGGCAGGCCAGGGGCGGAGGGGGCAGGGGTTCTGGCGCGAAATGAGGGGCGATACCGTTCGATACTTCAATTACGCGTGAATCATTGGATCGAAAGGCAAATGTTAAATGACTCGCGCGCCATTAAGCCATCGATTGTGGAATATCATTTTCTACGGATGTTGCGGCGGCTATATCGATCCACATCGGCTACCAGGGGGGGGGGGCGGTTGGGCGAGAAGAACGAGCAGTGATTATCTCCGCGGTAATTATTTTGATTTCGCCTCTCGACGGTGGTCGGCTTTGAGGCAACGCCCGTCGCAAAATCGGCGCGCCAGGAGGGCGTACTTCCGATCAATTACATCCTTGTCAATTACAGTATGCGGAAGATATAATGAGATACGTTTGTGGGGCCACAGTCGTCGAGGGTTTAATCTATCGTGATTTATATCGCGCCCGTTAGGCTGCCAGGGCGTATAACCGGCCGCTGGGATAATTTATGTTCGGGCGCACGTTAAAATCACGCTAATTCGTTAAGCGCCGGAAACTCGCGGCGGGGGAAAATCCTCCTCCTCCGCGTTTCGGACAAATAAATCCACCCTTGATCGAGGCCCTACTCACCCTTCCGTTCGACCCTCTGCGCCCGAGAGGCGACACTGGCCCGCCTAATTTACTGCGAAACCTCCGAAAACGCCCTGTCGTTAGCCCTTTTTCGCATCCCTACACGATAATAATCAGAAAAGTGCATAATAGGAAAATCGCATCGAACCTCGTCATCGTAGATCAAAACATCATCTCCAGTAGGCGATCTTTCGATTTTCCGAAAAATAGTTCGAAGGCAAGGAAAAATACCGCGAAAAAAGAATTCGAGGATAACAGTAGAATATCGTTAGCCTAAGTTTCTTCTTGTCCAAGATTATCCTTATCATCCCACGCATTAAGATCGATCCAAAAATATCGGATACTATTCCCACGTGAATTCCTCCTCCGCGCGGTCTTTACAGTTCCGCAGGAGAGCTCGATAAATCAGGGAATTAAGGTGCGATCGAGGAATTCCCCGCGATCGGGAATCCTGACGGATCCGAAGAATCCATCCGAGTCTCCGAACTCACTAGCATCCATCTTCGACTCTCCGATCTTCGATCGGTCCTCCAACTTTCTCCCGATCGTTATAATGCACCTCGGTGCACAGCCCTCGGTTATGCATACCTTCTCCCTTATCCATATACCGGCTGCTCCCGGGCCTCTCAGCCTCGAACTTCGCTAAGTCCTCGATGTCGAACTTCTGCCGGAAGATTCTGGGGGTCGCCTAATTGACCGGATGCGATACATTCACGAGGAAAGAAATCACGAGAGCCCGCTTCGCGTCTCTGCCCCTCTCCTCCTCGATCCACCGATGATCGAGCAGCGCCGCAACGCTTTTGTCGCTCGATTGCAGAGCTTCGAGGAGGCGGATCTTCGGCGAGAAGGCGGGGGGAGCCTTCCTCGGAGCGTGAAGTGCGGGAGATTCCGCGAGGAAATCGCGGGATGGACGATAATGGAGGTGGTCGTGGCGCGTGAGGGATCGTCGCCGGGGGCCGCGTTTAAGGTGCGATTCCGTGCGACAAGGTGCCACCGATGCTGAGCCACTCGACGTGTCCGGCGCACGAGGGGACTCTGCTACGTGGATGACAGCTGGATATTTACGGAGTGACAGTGAAGCCCTGCGAGAGTTAAACTGGATAGCGGAGGCACGATCGTGATTAAGTCGGTGGTTAGGTGAGAACTACTGCGAAGGGTAGAAATCAGTAGTGATGCCGTGATGGGCTGCAGCTCGGGATCGTTCTACCTGGCCACGCTCCTCGTGGGTGGATTACTCTCGATCGTCTTCCTCGGAGAGATATCCTGCGCCACGCGTAAGTACAGATCCGATGGTTAATGTGGACCTTTCGGTGTTTGCATGCTACTGTTTTCCTGAATGCGTTTAACACTGAACCTATCGAAGCGGGTGAAATAATCGATCATACGCTTTTTAGAAAAAATATTGTACTTCGTAAGAGGACATGTTTTGAGATTTTTCATTCTACAGCACTGTGTGAAACATTCTATCGATATCTGTGCTTGATAGTCTTTTTCTTTAAAGATATATAATAGTAGACAAATATATCCCGTTAGTGGCTGGTAGGTTTAGTGTTAAACCGGATGCGTTGGCAGCAGCGTCCCATGTTTTGCGATCTTAGGAGTTGTATTCGATCGTGGCTTTGACGATCTCGAAAACTATCCTTGTAAAGTTTGAAGAAGAAGTAAATTATCTTTCACTGTGAATATTATCTTTCTTTTTTTTTTACAGTGATCTGTATACAATTTATGCTGGATATTAGTCGTATATTTAGTATCATCGGAATATAGAAGTCGAGCAAAGGTATATCGATATCCACATTACGTGGAAATTTCACTTACGTCCTCTTCGAAGTGCCACTGGAATATAAAATACACAAAAATCAATATCAAATCGAACGAGGAAACTTTTTGCCACGAGTCAAGTTCAAAGGTCAGTGGTAAAGCGTCTAGGCAAGTATCGGTCTGGAATCGACCTAGAAAATTCTCCCCGCGCTCGATATCGACCCGCTCATCCTCACACTTTTCTCCACCACGTGGCAATCGCTTAATAATCGCGGCCGATTAGCATTCCTCGCGAGGAAATCGCGGAGATTCCGGGGCGTCCCTCGAAGTCTCTCATTAAACAGGGCGCGGGGAAGAAAGGGCGGTGTCTAATTATTTTCCAACGAGCGGAGGGCTTCGCAAGCGTGGCGAATCGAGGTCATCACGCATCGACCTTACCCTTTGTTATTCAAGCTTAAACCTTCAAATCCCTTGGCTACTACCTCTATAAACGTACATTCGTAAAAATACATATAAACATGTAAATACAGTTTTTTCGATAGTCAAATATTAGGTCCACAACTGTGCTCCCCTAAATTAGGGTTTCATTGTAAAAAACTGGTTATACATTCACGATACAAAGTATAATACCATTCATCGTTGAACACAACGACAGCAAAGTTGTACATCTAATAACATAATACGATTACACGCAATTATATTAATATATAATGATACATAACGAATCACTCGTTTACCCTTCTTTTAACTCCCGCTATAAACATGTTAAAGCGAATACCTCGACTCACCCTGTTACGTGGAAAATTATCCAGAGATATTGATTTAAATCCAGAGCTTTCGCGCGAAAGTTCATCACCGTGTGTCCAACCACAATTACCACTATCGTGTTCCAAAATCGAGCAATCGCATTCCAGAGGAGATCTATAGATATAGGTGTCCACACGCATATTCAGACAGTGGTAATAAAGTAAAGAGAGCGGACGAAATCGGGCGCGAAAGAATACGACAAAGGGGGGTGTAACCAGGCAGGCTGGAGAACGAGGCGTGATGAAATGGCCCGTTTAGTCGGGATATACGGGACGCATCGCGAAAGGGACGAAACAACGGTGCCCGCCACCTCTCCGTGACCGTGGAGCTCGGTGGACCGTGGGACTGGCGCGAATTCGGCTCGAAGGACGGGAAAGCGAGAAAAGGGAGAGGACCTTGCCCGCCGTTTTTCCTCCTTTCCATCGAGGAAAGGCCGTTTAGGAGGGAGGAAGGACGAGGGTCGAATGGCCGCTTCTTCCTTTCCTCCCTCTCCCCTTTCTCGCTGCGAGACACACAGGATTGTGCGAACGAGCTCTCGCAATTATTTCCACCCTGCCCGACCTTCATATTTTGAGGTTGCTTTACGAACTTTACGCATCGTCGAATCGTGGCTCCCTAGAGATTTTCTACGCCCGGAACTGCGTTCTCTTATTCGATGCTTTTGTTTATCCGAGCGGTGCATCGACTGTATACGAGTCCGCGGCACTGAAGCGATTAAAATAGGAGCAAGAAAGGTTCCTGCAAAACGCGGTGTAGCCAAGGAACAAGAGCGGGGGCAAATCTTGGCATTACCGGTGGCCAAAAGTCCGAGCTGGAGGCGAAAAAGTTGAATTCCAGGCGCCTGTCGATCCCTTTTTCTACCCAGAGTCGAGATTTCGAATGGAACGTCGCTACGCTCCGTCGGACAGCGCTACAATTATTCTCATCCGGCCCCTTACGTTGCCAGTCCTCTGGCATTCCGACGACTCGAATATCATAATCCGCCTCGCACGCCTCGCACGGAGAACATCGCGACTTCGGGACGCCTTTTTGTCCCTCCTTGAGAACGGAATGCGCACCCCTCTCCATTCCACCCTGCTGCCCCTTCTGGCACCTTTAAAAATTATTATAATTACGCTCCCGCCCTTTGAGAATTTTGCCCCCGGATTTTTCCCCACGCTGGCGTAGAATATTCTACGGATGTAGCCTCTCCCCTTTCAGGACGTACCCCTCGGCTTTGATCCTAATCGTATTCGGTTTGCGGTTTACTTTTAACTCTCCCTCCCTCTCCCATAGCACGACAAGATAATCTCGATTATTAAACAAAGTTCCTCTCTCGTGATTTTCGCTCCACGATGGACGAAAGTGGACGGAGCTGTCCACTTTCGTCTCCACCGCGATACTTTCCACCCTGGCGCTATCCATAATGCGATGCATTATTCGCCCAGCCCGAGGGGTGCCGCTTTAAATCCACCCTCCTGCATCCTCTCGAACCGCCCGCAGCCCTCGTTCCCCAATTTCCTTCTCAGAAGGCAGGTCTTTCAATTTTTGTTTGCACCACGTAATAACCACTCTCATCCGGTCTCCTTGTTTCGCCCGAGCGCATCCTGCATTTCCGTGATGGGAGGAACTCACCAGGGGATACTCCAGTCCGCGGCTCTGACTTCGTAAATCGTCTCTCGGTTTCTGGGTCATTTTTGCCTCCCCATCGGCACTGTGGCGCACGTCCCGCTAACGATTTGCGGCTTCTTTCTCCGCGTATAAGGACCGCCGCACCTGCATTCTCCATTCTCTCCCTCACCGCCCCTCTCCTTTCATCGCTCGCCGCCTTTTTGCCCTCCCCCCTCCCCTCCTCACTTTTTCGCCTCGAATTCGCCGGCCTTTCGTGAGATTGATAACGCACCTTTTTGCCACGGATCGGTCGGCGCTTTTTGTCTTTCCTTTTTTCCCTTGGGTTTTTTTTTGTTTTTTTTTTTATATCGTCGAGCAACTCTCGTCGCCGCTCAACAAAAAGGGGATTCCGTCATCGGCAGCGGCGCTGGGCATTCGGTGAAACGGCGAATTGACGCTGCCACGTCCTCTCGCCCTTCTTCTCGGACCATTCCCGATCCTCGCCGCGACGAATGGCTTTTTAGCCTCGGGCCATTCTTAATGCTATCCGCTCCATTGTCCTAGCCGAGATCGTTCCCTTATCCTATCAATGTCGTCCTCGTCATTAATCTTGGTAACGTCGGCGGCGTTGACTCGAGGAACATTGCTGCGAGTCTTATTGCCGGCGCTCTTAATTCCTGCACTTGATCTCGCGGAAAATTTGCCACTCGGTTTTACAGATAGGAGCCGTGGGTATTGTTATTCCCCCTGGAAGCGTCTACGAATTCTGGGACGGCGCTCTTGGATTTTTCTCAGAGCCAAGAATTGTTTTGTACGTAAATATTCGCGGAGGAACATTGAATTGGCGGATTGGCGAGAAGGTCATTTCGGTTTTGCAGCGTGGAATAAAGCTCAGATTTTTATCCAAGGAATAAAGTTTAATCGGGGATGTATCTTCTATTTTTCTCGATGACCCTTTGCCATTTTTCTGCCAACTTCCGCGATACCGCGTTCGTAAAACTTCGGTTCTTCATCAGCAAGAAAACTGAACCAGCGCTTTGAAAAATCAAAAATACTTTCTTGCCTCGCATTTTCTATTTAAATACGCAAAATTTGTTGCACCTTATAACTGTCTTAGAATTATAAATGTTCGAAAAATGTCCTGATGTTTTAATCATCAGCGATATAAGCTTGAGAGACTCGCTTATCGCGCGCTTTTCGGCATTCGTAGAGGCGACCGAAGTGTCCCCTCGTTGTTGGAGTTGACGCACACTTCTCTTTAATGACGCTCGCGATTGAATTAAATCGCTAAAAATCCAGGCCTCCGTGTTACTCGGCCGCGATCTGGCCGTCCATCACGATTTTGTTTACGGTGGGATTAAAACTTGGCCAGGCGGACTACCTGCTCCACCCATACGTACCTACGTGCAGGTATAATAAACGGCGTTGGTCGTTCCACGCCGATTTGTTCCGCAATATTCCCCAACTTCCGTGTCAAAGGTTTTTAATTTACTCTGATACGCCCCTGAAAAGCCGGATTCTTTCGCCGTTAGCTCGCGACAGGTTCATTTGCTGGCCACCGCGCGAGGGATTGGTCGGTGGTAAGAGTGAAATAAGAGGAGAACTCGAGAACGGCCTTAATCCCCTTTCCTCGTTAGGCTCGCTCCCTTGTTCGCTGCCATTAATGTATACAATTGCATTTGATGGTGCGTCGGATAATGGAGTATTTAAACGAGCACGGCAGCTACCTGCTTTTCATCGAGGTTTTGCTTATAAATCACGTACTTATTCTTACGAGTAGTCGATACGGATACCTCGCCAGGAATGCTTACAGTACGAACGTTTGACGATCGGGGATTACAAGGGGAATGTATAAGACGAGGTCTTGCAATCAACCTTTCGTTCTTAAAAGCAACAATACAAATCCGAAAGGGGCTCTTGAACGTCTCGTTTGGTCTTTAGAGACTTTCTCAATGGTCTATTCAGCTAGAGTTAGACCGTGTAATACGTATACTCTTCTATTTCTCGAAGATAAAGGATCCGAGTCGTCCTTCTGATAACTCGGAGAAAGATCTATGTTGCTCTTGACTTTTAAAATTAGAATCGTGAGGAACTCTGTTGAGAGACTTTACTTTTTAATATGTGTATTTTAATTTTTACTTCCTGCTTTTACTTTACTTTTTAATATATATATGAATATTATGTTAGGTGTTATATAAGAGTGTATGTTATTACGTGCATCAGAGTTATTTTAATCTTATAATTTTTATAAAAACACGCTAGCTACAGATTCGAACCTCACGCCGTACACTGCATAACATTGGCCAATATACATTCCGGATTTCTGCAGCCTCCTAAGATAGTTCGACGTTTGCCGACGTTTTGCAAGCATATTCCACTTCGTTGCCCTTTTAAAAACCCGCTGAACGGATTCCTTCCGCATGAGTGCACGCCGGTGTAAAAGTGACACTGACAGAGAGTCAGGGCGCGCCTTAGGCTTCGATACAGCCAGCACGAGTGTCTACGAAGCGTCGTCCAAATTACGACGAAATAAAATCCTAATTGATTTACAGCAATTGAGATTTCCTTCTCAAACCGTCGAAGTTATTTAATTTATATATATCACACTTTGTAAGAGATGTTTAACACGAAATCTGCCATCTTTCGTATACATCGAATATTCCTTATATATTAAAAAAAAAAGAACAAAAGAAAGAGAAAATATCAATGAATAAATACAACGATATACAAATCTCAGAAAGTCTCTCGTTAGAGGGTTATGGTATATTTTTCTCCGAAAATCCTTTTCGGTTTCTTCCACTAATTTCAGTAGTCTCGCTGCTCAACTATCGAGCAGTGACACAATTTCTCGTTGAACCTCGATGTGCCTTGGAAAATCGGATACTTAAAATGTGGTGCCGCAGGAATCCCACGTCTCTTCCTACCGCCTATCTTCCCAACGCCTTGGCGTCGTTGCGTCAGAGACCGTGGGATCGTCAGACTGCGTCGTGGACCGATAAAACCTTCGTATCTCCCGCGTGCCACCGAAAAGTGCCTTTAGACAGGCGGAGGGGAATTTACGAGTGCGATAGGCGCTTCAAGCCGGCGAGCTGATAAAAACGGCGTCGCCAAAAATTCGCGCCTCCGCGCCAGTCGCCCAGGGAGGAAAGATGAATATTCTCGAATTTCTCGCAGGGGGGGGGGAGTAAAAAGAGCCAGGAGCGTTTTTAAAACGTCGCTTAGCCCGCATTAACCGACCCATCGAAGGCCAGCCTCTAAGGGGGATTAACTTTCGCTTTTTTGTTATTTGCATTCGATTACGCCGAACTTTGCCCTCAGAGCTACGCTGATATACTTGATAGAACGTCCATCAGCGATGGTTTTTCTGTATGATACGTATACTGCAGTTCTGCTGGTTCGGAAGGCGTGAATCGGTAAAGTTTCTTGAGCAAATGCGAGACTCTGAGCATAAACAAAGCGATGTGATTCTCGAGTAGTTGTTTTCCCGGGTTATAATTAATTTTTACCCGAGCAAGTATTCGCTCAACAGGTGTTTTATGGTTATTTAACCAGCTCGTTACCTGGTCGCCCTTTGGCTGAGTTTTTATATTTTTTGAGTAAACAGTTTCTTTTGATTTTATATGTTTTAAAGAGAAACTTGAATATAAACGTAATTTTTATTTCATAGCGTAAGTGTATTTTATATTTTATTATTTAATTTTGTTATTGGTATATTTTTAATGTTTGCTTACTTTATAATTTATTCTTGGTTTACATCGTGTACACTCGTTATAATTGTGTTATAAATTAAATTACTATAAATCACCTTGAAAATTCCCTTTTAATCGAACGAAGAAAAGTGTGACTCACTTACGGATAATGAAGTCTTCATCTAAATATAACTATCATCGAAATATGGATGATGTGGCGTTCAACGTGTTAAACAGTAAGTCCTAGGCCAAACGACCTTAGCAATCAAAATTAATGAAAAAAAGAAACTTTGCCCTTTGTTGCACGACTCCATGTTCCTTCCCCTCCTTCACCACCTCCAACACCAGAGCCTCGATTTGTACAGTAATGCCCCGCTGGATATTCTCGATCCATCTTCGACGGTGCTCTTGACAAACATTTCAGTCTCCTCCGGCAGTAAAACGAGCGGGCGCATCGATTTTATGCTGTTGCGCCCCGTGGCCCCGAAGTACCCTGAGTTTTATTGGATCGTTTAAAGCGCCTGACCTCTCCCCTATGCCGCTTACGAAAAAGCGCCTTGTACACTTAAAATACCCCGAGCGCCTTTGGAATCGCCGCCCCCGCATCTCGCAGTCCAGGTGCGAGCGATCGATCGAAAGGGCGCAAGCCTGAAAGGGTTTCGAGCGTGGACCAAAGATAATAAGTCGACTTGGCGTCGCTCTTGGCACTGCGTCTCTTTATGCCTGCGGGAGTAAAAAGAAAAAAAAAACAGGAAGGCAGTCGGCCATAAATCTTAATTCCTCCAGCCGTTGCCAGTGAACATCGATTCCGTGATTATCGCCCATTCCAGGGACTCCGATGTCCGACCTCAAACGCGCTCCAGCCTCGACGTCTTCTCCCGCTAACGGCGGCTGATCCGATCATTTATTTTACGCGAGGACTCATTTCTCGTACATTACGCCGGCCAAGATTTATGTATTTTCGAGGATAGAACTGTAGTATCTGCTTTATGACTCGGCAGATGAGCGAAATGGCTTCCCCGCCTCCTCCGGCCATGCCGAGGGCCCCCGGGGAGCCCTTTCTGGCAACGAGCGTCCTGCAGTGAACGCATCGACAACTTTTAATGCTCCCTTTTGATTTCCTATCTCCTCCACGACGCTCCTGGCTGCCTTCGCCCGCTTGCTTTATTCCCCCGTTCGCGCATCCGACGAGGGAGGATTCTCGGTGCACCAAGGCGGAGGATAAAGGCGACCGCGGTTTGCAGTTCCTTGGCATAACGATACTCTCTCGTCGATCTTACCTCGAACCTTTTTGTCTATCGACGTCCTTTTTTCAACCGACTTCGACGCGCGTCAAAGTCGGGGGTACTTTGCCCGGATCCTCGAGCTCGTCAGCTGCGTAACGTTCCTTACATCGGTGGGTTTGATGCGTTTCAGGAAATTGCCCTCCTCCTCCAATCTCGCTCCTTTCTCGCAGCTGGTTAGCCGGTGTACACCATCGAGAAACAATTGCCCGCACGTTACGCGCGTTCCTCGTTCGGCTTGAAGAACCTTTGCTTAAAGAATCGCGTACTCGGAGTGCGCCCTTATAAAGGCCCGCTTTTTTTCGGAGCTGCGCAAGAAACGCCTCTCGAGGGGCAAAAAAGGCGCAGACTTTGAGGTCGATGGATAAACAAATTGCGCCGAAAATGGATCATCTCCCTCGTGGGGCTTAGAGTCCTTTTTTGCCCCTTCCCCTTCGTCCCTGGCGACAGTCCTTAAAGATTCCTCGCGAAACATTTCTCTTCGTACAGAGGCCGCAAAAATTCACGCCGACGAGGACGCGTTGAAGCTTGTATTATAAATGTATATATAAATGTGTGTGTGTGTTGTTTTCATTGGTTGCCATGGGAACGCAGTGGTTTGTAGGTAACGTGTCGTCTTAACGACGTCAGATGTGTATGACGTGAGAGATAAATATCCTTTGGAAGGAATAAACCAGGGGTTCTTGTTAAAGCTTCAAAATGTACGACGATGCCCCTCGCTCTTGTGGGATATACTTTAACGTCGACACCAGGATCGTCTTCCCGCGGATTTTCAGGCCGGGACGAGAATAAGACGAGCCTTTTCATCCTTAAATTCGCAATTTCGGCGTTCTGGGAGCATCCATTGCGCGTGTCTCCGGTGGAATTTCCAACGCGGATGTATTATATATTTTATAAAGGCGCTCCCCGCCAACGTGCGTCCATCGGGTTCGCCCGTTCCTATCGTCGAATTCAGGGCGTTTCCGTTTATCCAAACAAACGACCTTTCCCGGGGGCAAATGGCGGTAACGGTTTTGGCATTTTATGCAAAGGTTTCAGCCAACGAAATATCAAAACAACCGCATGCCTGTATTTCAACAATGGTGATACGCGCGGCCCGATGTTTCGTTCCTTTGGTCTATTTCTTCCTTTATCGGCGCCATCCCGATTTCAAAATTGATGCCACGTATTCCGAAATCGATTTAACGTCATTCGAGGCATCATTTTTGGTATCTCGAGCATCGTCGATAACCACGGGTTTTCAGCCCGCAGCGACAGGTGCTTTGCATATTGTAGCAAGAGAATCCACGAACGATGGACGTTTATAGTCCACGGGTTTCAAGCGGCTGCTCTCCGCGTTGTAACGAGGAAAAGCGTACCGTATATCTCCTCTTTTTTTCCCAGCCTTATCCCCGAAGCAGATCTACCGTTTCTCGGAATTGATTCATCGCCGGTCCACCAAATGGCCATTAATGTGCAACTCGATCGCCCCGCCGAGATACAGCGTCGACATAACCTCTTCCCGATCCTTTTTCGCGCGCGACACGCGAACTCGTCCTTAGCGATGGTCCACGGGCGTTCGATGTCCCGACTATCCTGGATTACCGCTTTGCACGTTTCAGCAAGGGGTCCGGCCACCGAATATGGGGGCATTATCTCTCGCGTAATGACGACGCGTGCACGGCTCGATGGGAGAGACAAAGGCGGGTTAAGGGAGGCGAAGAAGGCGGGCGGAGTCGGACGCGGCGCATTATCGTTACATTCACGCTCGGACAGGCCCGTTCAATCGTTATGGATAAGCTATCGGCTATCGTAGAGGAACGGCTGCATCTCTATGGAAGAGAGATACGTACTGTAAAGAGGAAGGAAGAGAGCGCTACGTGCATGGAGCATCAGAGTGAGTGAGAGAGGGGGGGGGGGGAAGCGGGCCGCTCTATGGAAGAGAGATACATCTAGGGGGAGCGAGGGAGACGGCGATGCATAGATAAAGGCGGAGAAAGAGAGCGAGGGAGCTTTCGCTCGCTTCTCTGCACGCGAATACGCGCATGCGCACGGGCGTCCATTTATAAAACGGTCCATTGTGCGACACCTCGCCGGAAGCATTTCCGGTAGATCGAATCCCCGTTGCCGATCCGCCGGTTTCGTTCCTCGATCGAACGTGGATATTCGGCGGCGGCCCACCCGGAATGCCTCGGCCCCCGATTTGTCTCGCGGACGTGCACCGTCGAGGACGATTTCCAGGGCGGCACCGACGAGCCTCGTAGCGCCGAAGACGAATGGCGCCGCGGAAGCGACCTGGCGCTTATGACGGCACGTCCCGTTAAAATTCGAGGGTTCTAAATCTCGATCGTTTGTCACCCCTCTCTCCCCTCCCTCTGGCCCTACGCGGTATTACGCCCTTCCGTCCAATTACCGCCTCCGGCGGTCGCGGTTATCGCGCCTCCGATCGTAACGTTGCCGCTGGGTTTTCCTTTTTTTTTCTTTCTTTTTACGGACTTATTTGCAATCTGCCTCACGAAGGTGAATGGGGGATTACCGAGGTAAGGACGCACCGCGTGGGATCGGGGCCCTTCGTCGTTCTCATCGGTTGGCGATAGTGTGGTTGGGATTTTTCTTCGCGCGTTTCAAATTTTGGTAGCAACTGCTAAAGGTCATTTGGCAAGGTGGTATAGTGGATAGAAGCTCAGGCTTGCATGTGAAAGACTTAGGTTGGAATTCTACCGATGGTTTTGCCATGTGATACGTGAATTGTACCTCTGGTTGTGTGGAACTTATCTTAAATAGTAGGTCCTAGACGAAAAATGGATTTAAAAAGAAAGGGAATTGTTGAGATAATATCGTGCTGTGGTGGAGAGATCATCCAATAGCCCTCTTTCGTAATTCTTACGTGGTTATACTCCGTTCTAATGTTGTGCTGTAAGTTATTAGCAATTTGTTCCGCAACGGTGGTTGGGGGTTACGGAAGTAACGGTGCACCGCGTGTGATCGGGATTCTTTATCGATTGCACCTGGCTGGGAGCGGTGTCGTGGGAATTGTTTGCGGATAATGTCGTGTCGTAGGAGAGGAACTTTCTACTACTGCTCTGCTTACGTAATCATTAGGTATAACTGTTCTGGGGTCACTTGGTAATCAATCGGATGGTATTAATGTGTTATACGATATTATACCGATGAAATTAAAATACAATGTAAAATGTAAGGTCTTGGTTTCTTGGTAAATTCGAGATGTACGTAAAATAAATTATTGCTAGTATAATCTGAGGTAGTGTGATGTATTATTACGATGTATATTAGCTAATAATTACGCTATGTGCATTGACCTCGCGCAAACTCGTAGTCCCCGAAATTAGGATTTGCTTTGTTTCTACCGAATATGGGAGCTCTCCTTTTACGTTCGAGTCTCAGTGGAAGCTAATTTTCCCGGTTTCCATTCTGCTGCCGGAAAATGGTTATGGCGTATGTGTATTCTTACTTCAACACAGTAGCAAGGGCGGAGAGAGGAGCACAAAAGGAGCTGGGTTGGGCAATGGATGAGGATAAGTGTTTTTAGGAGCACTATGCAAGATCAAAATCTCACGCATCCTCCATTTCTCCTTGTAATAATATATACCATTCTTCTCTGGTCAAAGACCAATATAATGCTCCCAATATATTTATAATATATTCCTGCAAATCAAACTCCCATATATTCACGTATCTCTCGACGTATCGAAATTAAACTTGGCAAAGTTACTTCGTATAAACCTGGGTGCTATCGGGTACTTGAAAGCACTGATAACCAGAGGGACAAACGGATGGTCGCCATATATCGATTATTTTTTTTCTAAACGAGGCTGTAGCCTATGAGTAATATTCCACTGGAGCTTTGAGCCTCCCTTCGCCCGTATAATGATTTAAGGGCATTTAGAATCTACTTTAGGTCGTAGCGAGACATGATTTAGGTGAAATTCATGCTACTAATATTATTCGTACAGCAAGAAAATCACCGTCACACGAATTCTCTGTACGTGGAGGAAGTTTCCTCGAGAAAGAGTTAAGAAGGAATGTGAGAGTGCGGCCGCCCCAATTTTGCGCGGATGGGGGTGTAAAACCATAGAGCCGCTCAAGGTACTTGGAGGAGAGCACTAAATTATTAAGCCGCGTGCGCGTTTTTCGTAAGTAGGTACTCGGAATTTATCAGGCACTCGTGGCGAGTACCGAACAAATTTTTCCAAGCGCATGCATTTATCTTCTCCTCCTCAAGAGACGGCGGCAATGAAAAACTAATTTTGTCCCTCGCAATCTCCCATTAACATTTTATCCGTAGAACATTTCATACTTGCAATCTTAAAGCCATACGTGATATTTCGGGGGATACTGCAATCCTAAAGCTACTCGTTTCACAGGTTATTACTCATTTCCATTCATCCAAACTATTCCTACCATCGAATATACACATTCTCATATCTTAACACTTTACTGATAACTCCACAAACCTGTCACCATGAAACAATTACGGTATACCATTATCGCTCTTCCACGCGTTATCACATGTTCCGTCATATATAAAAATATGCATCATATCTCGCGGGAGCCGCGAAAATCTCGAAGGCACGACTCACTACTCCCAAGTGGCGCCAACGAGTGCCAACGAGAAACGCATTTCTCTTCCGTGATTAGCAGAGGACGTAGTAACGCCTCATCAATTAGCAGTTTCGTCGGGCGCAAAAGGCGTGGGCACTTTATCAACCGCTATCAGTTTTAACACGCGAAAGGGCCCGCTATCGGCCGTGTAAGTGGCCGTGTTTTCCTTTTCTCCTTTTCTTCTTTGTTCCTTTTTTTTCCCCCGCCTTTCCTTCATCGCGAAGCCAAGCGTGAATCACCGGTGGGCGATTGTCCCGCGAAGACAGCCGAGTCTCCGTGCCCAATTATTTTTAATGTCTCATTGTGTTCTCCCTTGCATCGCCATTAAGTTTAATAGCCCGCAGCATCCAAGGCGCGCCGTTCCTTTTTGCCCGAGGGCCCATAATTAAAGTCAATCGCGTTACCGGAAACGGTCCATTAGGCGCGTTCCGGGAGGCGAAAGCCGGTCGATCGGGCGACACGCCCGATCCGGCACCGTAACTCTTTCCAGGAACGTTTATACTGGTTTCTAACGATAAATACGCGAGACACGCCGCGATTTTAACCCCGTTTCTCTACCAGCGCTCTGTCCACCGTGACACTCCCCCTGTACGAGGTGCCGCGCTGAAAATGCGCGCGTAACACCTGGTCGCTCCTCTTTTGTACGATTTTTCTGAGCGTTAAATAAGAACAGTGTGTAAATTGTAACTGGAGTGTTTTTAATTATGCATTATTGTCCTAATTTAAATTTTACCTGTGTTGTTTATAGATTTAATATTGAGCGATATTTATATCAAGTTTTATCAATTATATAAGGAACGCTTATGTAAGGTTATATACAAAATTATATTCAGAAGGATAAGTGTCGCATGAATGCCGGATATATCCGGCGCTCGTCCACACAGGTTACTGGATGGATGCCGGATATATCCGGCGCTCGTAGCGGATGGGTTAACAGGAATAATATGTACGATGTTTACCTTTGCGATGCAGGTCGTGTCACAGTGCTATGTCGATTGGAGAAATGCAGGAAGAGAAATTGGTAAATTTCTCGAGACGTTGTCTTTGAGGAGAGAGAGAGAGAGAGAGAGGGGTTGTCTTTCTTACTGTTTCTGCTGGATATCGTTATTTCCTTTCACTCATTTCGCATCCTACCAGCAAGGTTTATTTCTCTTATAACTCGACGCTTTCTTATTCGCTCTTCTACTCTTCTTTGATCCTTGGCGATGTGTTTCTGTGAAATACCGTGATGAACGATCGAGAATGATTCTGCGTGAGATGCGTGATTAACGAAGTATTACGATGACAAAATAAAGGACCTTGCGTTTCTATTTAATTTCTTCGCGTTGACTGCCGAAAAATAGCCAACTTCTTTGAGATATATGATTCATTCTTGCGCGAGTTGCAAAGTTTTACGATATATCGTGCGATCAGAGACGAAATTTATTTCGACTATTTCTGCCCTTTGCCGAATCTTCCTCTATCATCTTTCGATACTTACCATGGTAAATCCATTGAGAGGAAGTTTACGAGACGCTCCGGATGAATACGACGGTTTGATGTCGCGCGCTCGTTCGATTTTCCGTTCCGTTGCGGCGACACATGGCTCTCGTGCTAAATACGGAACGTAAATCAGCTTTTGCGAGCCTGCGGTATTTTTGTCCCCCGTAACCCTTGCGCATCGCCCTGGGAGACGTCCGGTATGCAGACGACTCGTCGAATCGAAAGGGACTCGTGGATATTCTGGGAAGTGGGAGACATCCCTGTAGAGGAGCCGAGATGTCGCTGTCGGGTAAAAGTACGGATTTCCACGCGAAAGGATCTCGAGCTTCGCCAGTGATTTTTGAATATTTCGAAATGACACTCGCATCGCGAACGCGACTTCTTCGAAGTTCGTCTTGAGCCGAAAGATGATCCGATGGTCGAAAAGCAAACGAATCAGCGCATACTTTGATCTCCATTATCCTGAGGAATAATCTGGCAAAGTGAGTGAGATTTTAGATTCACTCATTGAATGGGAAAATCATGCATTCTCGTTGCAGTTGAAGGAATATTTATGTTTCACGCAGTATACGCTCTTCGATAACCAATGTTCCTAACGAGAGTCGCTTTTCATCGGTTGACCTTTGATACCATTTGTTTCTGATTAATTGGAAGGTCCGTGCCAATGTCACGTGTTGCTGAACGACAGGCAGGGCTGCATTTCGCCCTGACACAGTTAACCTTTTTTCTTTCCGCCTTCTCGATGCGCCGGTAGCTCCAACTTTTTCCGAAAAATCCAACCGACCCGGGAACAGGTGTTGCCCGCGTCTCGACAGTTTAACTCTGCAGCCGCCGCACTGCGATCGGCCAAACGTCAAAATTTCCCCGTTAAATTGAAACGAAACACGTGCATGAGCTCAGGAAAAACTGTATTTTCTTTCTATCGAAACGTAAAGATATCTAATATTTCTTTCCGTGGAAAAATAATTTGTGGATATTATTTTTCTATAATCGACCAACATACCTCTCAAGAAGAAGAGTAATAATAAAAGAATTAATCTCTTTTAGAGGAAAAACAGCGTCTTTTAACCAACGATCGTTCCTGTCTTCCTGCCTACTCATCGATTCATTCGAATTCAATTTTCGTAACACGCACATCGAATATACCTGAGTTTAAATAAGAGGCTGCATTTGATCTGTTCATAATATCGTACATAGTACTTATCACATTTCCCCTTCCCAGAAACTCGCTGTAATCGAATAATCCGATAAAACGGATGGATTAATCGTAGACAAATATATAAAGCTTCACGGAAATGTTCGAAGGAAAATTATACGGAGTCGGATTTTCGTGCTCGATGTCCCGCAATGTTCCGACAATATCGCATTTCTAAGGATACGATCACATTGTTGCTCGCCCCTCTTCCCTCTTCCCTCTCTTGTAATCAGGAATACTCCACGTTCTACGCGCTGGAAGAAAATCGAGGGACAATCGCGTCGGGATTAGTGTTCCTCGTAAAGCGATGATCGGCGAAGCTCGGAGGAGAATCGATCGTATTCTGGAAATAAATTATTTCAGCAAGATTGCCCGTAAGGATTCCAACGGCTGTCATCTCAAGACGTCCTCGCGGGCCGCGGATCGATAAAGTATCCGCCTTGCTGCACGGCGATGCCATAGCACCTGATACTCTCGATCGGTTCCCGTGGAAATGCCGCAGGGCGGCCCGCAGCGCTTTACTCTCTGGAAATCGCGGGAATTTCGCCTCCTTATCGGCGGACGATTGCGTTAAAATTCCATTCGCTCGAATGGACGCCCCTACATTGTCACCGTGGAAATCAGTTATTCCACGCAAATTGTCCGACCTTTCCCTTATTTATCGCACCGATCTTGGGAGATTCATATTCGATGTAGAGGAATATAGCGTGCATCCGCGGTACGATTTTCCTCCTCGCAGCGTCGATTATTTACTTCCTGTTGATTATGACTTATCCATGCCAGGTGGTTTTTAAGAGGAGGCGGAGGATGATAATCGTACAGATCGATCTCATCCGTCGGTGTTCTCAGTGAATTTTTGTCCGACGCCGTAATTGTGGGTGTAGATGCAAAGATCGTAGCGAGGGAGGAATTTTAATCTTTTTTTCATCCTCATCTTCCCTCATGTTTATCCTCTTCAAACTGCAGCTTCATCTTCCTTTTTTCTCATCTTGCTCGCCATCCATGAATTCATCACTCTCCCCACCACGATTGTATTCAAATTACTGGTATGCGCGGGTGGAAGGTCGGCCCGGGGGTGGAAATTTATTGGATCGCGGAAAACGGTCGGTTCGTTCGACTCGTCGAGGGAAGGTCGACGTAGAGGAGCTCCCGTGTGGCAGTGTGTGGCAATTACCAAGGACGTTTCTCCTGATTGTTATGTGGGCAGAGAAGAAGGGACTCGCGGGCGTTTGATCGTAATGGATAAATACTCGCCATGTGTACATATCAAATTTCTACGATTTATTTCGATTCACGATTTATTCTACGCTTTATTTCTTTTTCTCTTTTTTTTTTTTTGTTGCGAATGCCATGTAATTTGCTCAACCCATAATCGCTTCGCCTTTGTCGAGTAACCGACTAACGAGACTCGAAGTGGTCATTTCTCAACTGCAGAACAGCGAATGGAATCGCGTTTCTCTTTATCGTACGCGTTTTCCAATTACCCAACAAAACAAGCGTTTATTAAAAATTTCATAAGTAATTTATAAAACTAATTAAACCGAGGTACAAGGCCCTTCCGTACAAATTCACTGTGCCAGGTGCGCAACTTAATTATATTCACGCCATAGCGAGTGACGAAGGTTAAAATTACAAATGCACCAAAAGGACCAATAGAAAATCAACCAAAGCGGACAAAACGATCGATCGAGTCGTTGCTTAGAAAAATTGCTCTACTTCTCGGAGAGGCATTTTTTAATACTTTCCATGACTTTACCACAGCGCATGGATCCATCGACACCTCTTCTCCCTCTTTTCTTCAACACTGAACCCGCCAGCCACTTCCTGGGCATATTTAACTATACCATCCTAGAAACAGAATCCTCGAAAATCTAAAAAAAATATCCTCTTACAAACTACCGCGATTTCTCGAAGAAACTTCGCATCGATCATTTCGACCGCCTTCGTAGGTTCAGTATCAAGCGCATACCTGTTACACCTGAGCACGTCCCGAAAGTGGCCGCCAGGCTCGGCATTAATCCGGCGGGGCGGTGAAATAAGAAAAATACTTTTGTCCAATCGGACGCCGGAGATCGCTGTCGGCCTCCTTGATATCTCGCATTCGACGAAATTGCATTGTCATCGTACTGAGGTTTATGGAAATTCGGCGCGGAGGGGCGGACATCCGCGTTACCAGGAAATCACCGGCATAACGAGCCAAGCGCTGATGTTGCACGACAAATTGTCGCGGCTGTTGTCTACGTCACTCCTGGCCTGCTCGTTGGCAAGTAATTTGCATTTAGAAGAAGTGCCCCCTACCCCCCCTGCCCCCTGCCCCCTGCCCCCTCCTCCGCTCCACTCCTCTCTCCCCTGACCCAGGCCAACGTTAATCTGATTTTTTCCATCCCCCCTCCCTCCCTCCCTCCCTCGGGACCGACGGTTTTTAACTGACGGCCGTCAGGCTTGCGGCCCTTCCGCCTCGTCCGATCTCAACGTCAGGAGGACACGTTTGTAATTACGCGGCACGTTTAGCGGGTTGGTGATATGGTGACAAACGGGCGGAAATGCTAAACGCGTCGACTGCCTGCGAATGCATTTCAGACCCTCCTCTCTCTCAGTTTTTTGCTTTTTTATTTCTCCCCCTTTTTTTCTTTTTTTTTTTTTGGAAGGAGGGGGGAGACGGAGGAGGGAGAAGAATTTCATTCCTTCGGGGAGAGGCGCTTTAAATTGGAGAATGGTCGAAATGGGACGGATATTAATGCACCGTGAATGCGCGCCTGGAATTGCGCAAATGAACCGTGTTGAGGTAATCGCCGTTGCCCGTGAACAGGCTTGGAATAATGCCTGGGTATTTTCCGAACCATCGTGCTGCGTTAAAACGGTTTAGCGAGGAACTGAAATTTAGTTATGCGCACGTCGAGGGCACGATGTGTGATCGAGGGAGGTTAGGTTGTTGGATAAATAGATGGAGTATTTTATTCGCGTGGGAAGCTTTAAGATATTCGGTTGTGCGGGAGGCTCTAAGAAGTTTGGTGATGTATGGTAAATTAGCCATCCGGAGCTGGGATATTCGGGTCTGCTTGTATATTGTGTGAGACCTGGAAAAAGAGTAACGAAGCGCTGGCGCCCGGGGACTTATGATAATCGATGGGTTATGGAAAAGGTTCCGTGGCGGCAGCTGGATCAGCGAAGGGTTCATAGAAATTCCGAGGGAGATAACGAAGCTGTTATTACCATCGTTTGTCATCTTGGATAGATGACGGTGTAAAACAATGACGCAGCCCACGACGCGTCACGATTCCCAGGATTAATTTCCTCCCCGCGACTCCATACTTAAATATTCCCGTGGAAAGCGTATCTCATCCCCCGAATATCTCTCGAATGACGCCAAGCTTTTGGAAAGCGTCGATCCCTCTCGATGGTCTCGCATTTTACGTTACCTCGAAATCCTCTAAACAATTTTACAACCTCGAATAACGTCGCGGTACTGTGCATACACGGCCGCAATTTTGCATTGCAATGCCTCATTGAAATGCGCCTATCGTCGTCGGCGAGACTTGCATAACGATTGTCGGTGAAAAATTCGGTCCATTAGTAGACGTAACGAGGAGAAGGGCGCGATAAGAAGCGCCGGCCGACGTAATAATTTCCAACGATGGATTAATTATTCCGGAGGATGGGGAAGAAGAAAAAAGGGAGAGGAAAGACGAGATCAACTGGCATAAAGGACGTGGGCCACTTACGCTTCTAATTTAATCCGTCGCGAAAAAGCGGGGTTAAATCAAGAAATTAATCACGGCGCCAGCGTACAGAGGGGCGAATGAAAACGAGACCCGAACCGCTTTGCATGCGGCCGTTATACGTGTGTTATATGAATTATGGGGACAGGCCAGCGCCATCTATGCTGCTAATGCAATTTTAATGCATGTTTCCGAAATAATGTTCGGCCGAGTAATGAAACTTTCCTGATCGATATCTCTTTCATTTCTCAGACCGCCATGCTTTCTCATGGCACCCACCTTCTATATTGGAAAACTTCTTTTTTCACGACTCCCGATCGTGCTATGCCCCTATTAATCTCGAATTATCAACGTTCTTCCTCTTCCAGCTCGAAACTGCCGATCGAAGCTCCTCTGCACGCGAATCTAATGGCCATCGACGAAGCACGCTCTGGCATTTGGTGTATTTCATTTTTGAGCAACGCTCCTTCATGTATAAATATAGAATAAGTTTCTGTATACAGAAGATTATTGCCAGTCTCAATGTTGGATCATTTCCAAATACTTCCCCGGTATTTGCTCGAGTAACCTTACTTAATTTAGCGAGAAACGATATAAAACCATGAGTATAATTTTAATCCACCCGCGAGATACGCCTTTCACATAATGCCGAGCTTCGAATCGCGCCGGTGCGCGTATTCCTGTATTTCTCGAACCCCCGAGGACGAGAGATCCGGCGCCTTTCTTCCGTCAAGTATCGTCTACGTGATTTACGACAGAAATCGGACAAATAGGCGTCCTTTGGGCGATGCAACGTCGGACAATATTGGCCCACGGAAATGGAGAATTCTCCCGCTGGTAGAGTGATTTGCCGTAATTACGGATTTTTATTTTCTCATCGCCCAGCGCTCCCCTCGTTCTCTCCGCTTCGCTTCCCAGGGCGTTAGGCGCCTACCCGATTGGCCAAAGGAACAATAAGGAGTTTTGGAACTCGGCAAATAATAACGGCAAATTACTTCACCCCGGACGCCCAATATTACCGATCGTCCCGCGCCACTACCGACCTTTCGTTCCCTCCGTTTCGCCCGGGTAAATCATGGAGGCGCTTAATATCGTGTAACTGTTTACGAAAGAGTACAGAGGGACGATAAGAATTTCAGGAGAGCTCACCAGGAGGTGAGTAATGAATGTCTCGAAGGCGCACCTGGCATTCTTTGCCGTGGACTCGGAAAGTTTTTTAATTAGTTTCGCGATCTGAGAGATGCATGGCCCGCCTTTCGCGATGCCGAGGGACGTTTTGGTTCGAGCATCTCCGCGCCCTATTCGCGATTAACGGTCACTGGCTTAAATGTTGATACGATGGGCGGTGGATATTGAATAATCCCAGCGCTGTCGTTAACAAGAGGACGAGAGGGGTTTGTTGCGCGTTTTATTGAAAATTAAAGTACGGCCACGCTAATATTGGCATATTATTTCTATTCAAATACCCTCAGAATGGGCACGTTATGCCATTTATCGTCCCCCGCTAGTCGCACGTTTTTCCATTATGCTCACTCGCGATATATTCCAACGATTAAAACAATTTCCATTACATTTCGGGAAAGGGGACAGCGGTGAATTAACACCGACATTTCCTCGTGGGCGCGAAACTGCTTTCGGCTGGCGCATTACCGCTGCGGTGTTGTTGATGGAAAATACAAAGGACATCGAATACTTCGTGAAATACTATTCCTGTTGACACCTCGAATGCCTCTCTCTCGCTCTCTCTCTCTCGATTATAGTTCACGCGCAGTTTTGGGAACAGGCTGGACTCTTACGCGCATTGCGTATTTTTTACGCTGTCCCTTTGTCTATTTTTGTTTTAATCGTAAAAGGATGCTTGTCATCGCTGTTTTGTGCGCTATTGTTATCATTCTTTTACGCTATTTTTATCATTTATTAATGGCTTTTATCGATCCAAGTCAAGCTCTTGGCGAAGTTGCTATCGAACTAGTTTTCATTAGCGAAAACAGCGTGGGTTGATATCAAAGCGAATACATTCTGATCGATAGAACTTCATAAATCCGGAACGGCGGCGATGCTCAAAGCATCGAATATTTTGCGGTCCGGAAATAATCAGTGGATATAAAAACACAAAGAGTATTTAAACATATAATCCGTAACCCGTGGATGATCAGCTAAGCTTGGAACGCGTGGATATTCCATCGACTCATCGATGACCATCGAGATTGAATTCACTGACCATCCTATGATCTGCGGATGACCCGTGGAATTCGAAGCCCTCGACATTTCGGAATTCACCGTTCTTCTGATTAAAAATAAAATATTCCATGATTTATGACCCGCTACTCCAACTGGAAATACGCGATGATCATTCGTGGCGCGACGCGGTGCAGAAGGAAGGCATCCGCGAGAGGATTATCCCACGATCACGCAGGATCGAGCTTTGTATCCTGCGCCCCTGTGATTCGATGCCAGGGAAGCTCGACATCATCGTCAATTCTTTCTCCTTATCACCGCTTTTATCGAAAACGAGGTTGTACGGATATCCTCCTCGCGACGTCTGCAAAATACGGACCTAGTCATTTGGCGGTTTTAAGGGATTTTATTAAGCCGCCGGATCCTTTTCCTTTTAGCTCTCGGGGATATGGTTGTTTTGCTAAAAGATCGAGCCGTATTGTACCGTCGAATTTCGATGCTGGGATATTAAATTATTTTCAGTCCTGCTCCCGCGAAAGAATTATGAGGTACAGGAATGAGATCTGGCAGACTTCTAGAGCGGAGTAATAACGTGCAAGAATTCTGTCTCGTGTCTCCACGCTGGTGGTAGTTAATTGGACTCCGTTTTCGTCTTCCCGGAAATTAATTTAAAATTCTCATAATACTTTCGTGTAGCTTATGCATAATGAAACACAAAAGTAAGTCCCGCGGAATCTTAGGGGCCGGCCGTGGTACGAATCCGCGCGCTAATTTTCTGGGAATTTTCCTCGGAGGGATATTATCGAACATCGAGCGGCTTTCTTCCGTAGACCCGGCGCGACGCTTTCGTCTTCGAGCCGTAAAAGTGCTGGATGCGATATCCCAAGTACCGCGGCGAGAACTTATTATCCCTTTCCCAGCGATTTTCACTCCATTGTCACGATCGAACAAGCGTTCTGTATTGAAGCCTCGAATCGCGTAGAATTACAGAGCCCGCTCGAGGTCTATTTTCAAATAACAAGTCGATGTCGAGAAAGCAAACAACCTATCCGTGCCTCGAGGACGAATGAAGCGGACATTCGATCTTTCCGTGTAATCTTACACAATGTCCCCGGCGAGCAGTTTTCCAATTGGCCAAATTAATAACACGGAATAACCCGTGAACCGTAAGTAAGATGATAATAGAGGGATGGGGAGGAGACGTCGATCGAAGGGGCAGAGGTACAGGCGGAGAATTCAAGGGAGTTCAGCAGGGTTGATTAGTTCATCAATCAACGACGGAGTGTTTACTCCTTTGGCGTCCGATCAATTACCGAGTGATCCACAGCGGCGGCTTCTGGGGGACCTACGTCACTCCGCGCGGCTCTGTATATCGACGGCGGCTCGCAATTTTGAGGCATCGCGAAGTCATTGATTGATCGCCGCGGCTAACTTTCTTCGTGCGCCTCCCTCCCTCCCTCGCCCCCCTTACCCAGCGACCTATCTATCTCTATCCGAAGTTAATCGTCCAAGTGCATCCCCTTAAGAAATTAGTTCCTCGCGGACGTCGCCATCGTGGTCCTTTTTGTCCTCCCGCGTTCTTCTTCTCTTCGAAAGTAACTCGACGCGTTGTGTACGCGTCACGAGATATCTCGTCCTGTAGCAAATCGAACGTTGAGGACGGCTCACGAGATATCTCGTTTCAATGGTTTGTTTTGTTGCGTCGCCGTGGTAACGAAGTCTCGCATTACCTCGCGACGAAAGATTGTGAAAAATCGTATGCGCATGCGCTGATCTCTTAACATTCCTCACGGTTTTTTTTTTTATAAAGAACAAGGCAATTAATGTAACACCAATTCGTGCGAGTTTATTTACAGACAGTTTTTTTTTTAAATAGGGGGACTGAGCAAACGAATCGCAAACTCGAGGATCGCGACGATATTAATGCGAACCGTTGTCCTCCTCCGTTGACGTTTGCAGGACAGGCGCCATTGTTCCACGTCATTTTGGTTTAGCGATCTATTCTGGAAGATCCTTGATAACACGCTATGAATGCCATCGTAATTAATTCGGCTGTTTTCGAAGGTGTTTAGTTCTGCCGGCAGATATGCGCATACGTGCCGGCGCATTGTTATCCGGAGCGCCCATTTCCCGAGCACTTAATCTGCATTCGGGGGCTTCGAAAGCACGGCCCCACTTCCGGTTGTTATTTTACCCCGGAAACTCGGAATTTTCTCCCACTTATGAACCCTATTTGACGTCGCAGTTCCGCGAAAGGAGAAAAATCGCTGGTTGTAAACGCTCGGAAACGATGGTGCGTGCGGCAGGTCTGTCAATATTCACTGACGAATAACCGAAACGAATTAATCTACCCAGCAACAATCCACCTGGTCTTCATTTATACCGATATTTATGTAATCATATTTATTTAACACGTTCATTTACTTTTCATAATTATAATCGCTATTCCGATTTATCTGCTCGATCATACATTTATTTCCGTGTAAATACGCCGAATTAAACGATGATCGGAAATCGATTGTTTGACGACGGCAATCAAACAAGGTCCTCCCGGATAAGTTTACAACGAAGCAACATTGCCCCCCTCCCACCGGAACCTGCGTTATTCCCTTGTCCAACTGTCGTGGAATTTTTTTTTATCGGGCCGCTCGTCGATTTCCCATCCGCCGGTCGTTTGTTCCACCTTATGTTCTACGCCCTTCCCAGCTTCCGTACGAACAGCTCGCCGAACTTTTTGGCACGGCGCCCCTTTCCTCTCCTCTCCAAAAGTTCCCCCCGCCCGGTATGAAATATCCTTCCCAGGTTATCCGAAAACTTGGATAAGGTATCCCTGCGTCCGCATAATCCGAGTCATACGGGCCGCAGACCGATTCACGAGCTATATCGTTATCGACCCGCCATGCCGCCGCGTCTCTGGCCTCGCAAAGGGAGGGAGGGAGGGAGAGAGGAGAGGGGGGGGGGAGGGGCTTTATATGGGGGAAGTTACGTGGAGCACCCTTCATGCGAGGGCAGGCACGATAAGAGAAGAGCTCCGGATCACGGAGATTCCCCGAGACTACGCGCCCATAATTGCTTCACCGATAGGTACTCGTTATCGTCGAAAGAAATGATTATTCTCCCCCTTCCTATCCCCGCCTTCCTCCTCCTCCAGTTGTAAATTCTGATTGGAACATCATGTTTGAGCCTGCCGGCAATCCAGCTGGCGGAATTGAGAATTATGCCATCGGTGAAATCTCATTTCCATCGGTACTTTGCCCCGCGAAAACCGCCTTCTTTCTCTGTCCCTCCTTCCTTTCCGCTCCCTCTCTCTATCTCTCTCTCTCTCTCTCTCCGTCGCTCTTTTTTGCCTCCCTCGTTTTTCCTCCTCTTTTTAAGAAAGCGCGAATGATATATCGCGTCTGAAAAATGGGCAGGTATATTACCGGGCTTTGCTGTTTTACGGCGTGGATATTACCGCGAGTACGGTGCGAAGGCGCGATTTACGGTCGATCCTTCGATTTTTCTCGCTTTCGAACGAGGAGGAGAGGGAGGGCGGGAGCGGAGTTTGATGTAAATGGAGACCGTGTTCTTTGAACGTCGCATACATAATAATTGCGCGGTTCGATATGTATGCCATTTCGCAGATGTGGCCGAGGAGGCGGGTATCGGTTAACCGAGTAAATTTCCCCCTTTTTAAATAACCAATGTGCTCGCTGTTAATGTCCATTCAGAGCCATTCCCATCGATAATGGACAGTTCTTTTTCTTTATGTACGAGTTTTATACTCAAATCTTGATACGAAACTTCGATAGATTGATGATCACAATGATATAAATCTTCACATAAATCGATGCTCACATCCAGCGCATTACTTTTAGCTCATCGTTCTATTAAACAGTTCCTTCCCTTACCTTATCCAACAAAAAGTATTATCAATACATTCGATCGCCCACCTAATCCAGCGCTTTAACATTCATACCCCAACTCGATCGCGCGCACTCATTCTTTATAGATTCGTACTTTAATAAAGAAAAGGGAGAAAAACCGAGGAGGCCAGCTCCTCCCCTTCGAAGGGAAAAAAAAAGGATAGTTCGACCAAAGCTAAACCGCGCGGAACTTTTTTGATTACCCGATATTCTTCCTCGAAACAAACGCGGTTGCTCGCTCCTGGATTTGCATAAACAAAGCGTGTAATCCACTTTCCGCGGGCACGGCCGAAAATCCAGCGGGGGCGCGAAACCGGATGCCTTCTCCGGGGGGATATCGCCGGCGAATAATCGTAGGAGGGAGATCCAAAAGTCTGGCCGCTTTCTGGCTAAAGCCATTTTCGCGCATTCGGGATCCCGAGTGGTTTTCCGCCCGATACTCGAAGGCGTTGCGCACGTATTAGCAATTTTTCCACGAGTTAGCCGTAGTGGAAATTTATCGGCGGTCTGCCTGCTGGATTCCAAGGCAAAGCTCTCTCTGGCCCCTCCCAACCACTTTCGGCATGCATTTCGCCGCCTAAGGATTTCGGAAGATCTCCCAGGATCCAGAGCTCCGCCGCTGTTTGGAGATAACCATCTTCTCGTTCCCTGGAAATACACTGGAGCGCTTTACACGCTGGTGTTTATAGGGTGATGCACGCAACGCTGATCCCACGATACGATAATCGTGCATTTATTATTTTTTACTCGCACAGGATATGATTTATAGAACTTTCGCAGTGATGCACGCTTTTATCTCGAGACGGGCTTTGCGCAGATTTTATGTTTCGCGCTGTAGGCAATGTGGGATCAGGATCGTGAGAGGCAAAAAAAAAATGACGGGCGGGGTGACTCCGATAAGTATGGAGATATATATTTTTTTAATATATTTATATGTATATATATATATATACATTTTATTTTATTATATATTTTTATATATTATTCTTATATATTTATTCATTTTCTAAAATTACTTTTTTGTCATTTATATATTATTTTATATATTTTTTATATACATTGCAAATAGGATTGCTCGAACATAAGTACGAGCTGCATTAAGGCGATATAACAACGAGCACGCCACGACTCGGTGTAAAGCGACTGTACGCTAGCACTTGCCGACAAATTACGAGGAAAATACACCACGGCTTGTTTCGACGAGCGTGCTGCTCCGACTGCCTCGCTCGTCGCCCTCGTGGAGTTCGACGTTCCCAAATTTTGCGAACGTGACGCACAATGCACCACTCTCTATGCATACTTTGTGCATACAGCGCCATGACTCGATGTCTTGGCACGTCTATTTCGGCGCTTAACTCGCGCGCCTCGCTCTGCATGATATCGGGGGCTTTAAAAAGGAAAACCAGGCAGTACGGTAATAATGATTTTTTGTCGTTTCTGAACACAACGCGCGTATGTTCGACGAGCATTCTCCCGCGCAAATAAACTCGTAAGCTCGCTGATTAGGGGGATGAAAGGATTAGGGATGAAAGGAACACCCGCCTGATAACCGTTTGGTCCGACCAACGACGATTAATAACCCGAAATTGCAATCAGCGGTATCGGGCAAAGCGCGACGCCAAATGGGTTAATGCAATAAAGGTCGCGGTTAAAAATCTATCGCGCGGAAAAATTGGTATTCATACGAGTTTGCGATATGTATGACCGCGGAAAATTCGCGCGCTCCACATAACCGCTTTTGTTGCGGTCATTATAAATCGGCGTTTAAGCGGAAGAAACGCCATTCTTTCGGAAGATATTCGAGGGAAATGCGGTGGGACGGAATTTTTCGGGCGCGGAATCGCGTTATCCCATTTTGGGGAGGGGAGGATAATTAAGCAATGGGAACGTGACGATACTTTTGAATAAATATCAGCGAATAAACCGGGCCGAGGCTCTTTTAACGTTGCACGCGCGTTATAAACCGCATTATTCTTCGAATTACGCGTTCGATCGATTTCCGGCAGTGCGGATATACCGACTGTAATTCTGCGGGTATTTCGTGCCGGGCAGAGTTTTAGTTTCCTCACATTTGACCGCGGCTTTTAACACGTTCACGGATTTTCGTGGCCGCTTATTTCGATAATAACAATCGCATAACGGGATTATCTCGTTAATTCGACGGGAATAACTGCGCTGATTTAATCCCCTTTGAAATATTGCCAAGAGCGAAATGCAGGCCGATTCGACGGCGTTACCTTCGTGCGTCGTAATCACCTTTCCCCGAGGTTGATCCACTCATAGTGTATTAGACGATCATTAAAATAGATTGGGAAGTACACCGTAGCTCAAGTTTAGCATGCTTTACGTAAGCTCCCCCTGCCTCGTCTTCTCCTCTCTTAAACCGTTTATATCGAATAACGGAGTTTGTTAACCGGCGACGATGCAGAGGCGAAAGAAAATTTACACGAACGAGGTTCCAGGGAGGGTCTGCGCTCGAGAAATTTCTTAAACGTCGTTACTCGATTATCTGGGAAATCCTTTCGAATGGAATCAAAGGCCTTATCTTTCGAAACTTTTATTCGCCTCTGTCAGGCGTGTTATTGAAAATCGCGCGAGAAGTGAATAATACGGTTTGGTGAAGTTTCTTCCCGAGCATCCTTGCACCTTGCGTCGGTGATGGTAGGTACGTTTATTCGCGATCGTAACGCGCGTTAATATTGTCATCCCTTGGCGCATGCTTGCCTCGAAGCAATATCGTCTGTCGGGGACGGCATAACGCAAAACGTCGATTTAGTTCGCTCAAAAGGGGAGCTTTGAAACGTCATAATTTTCCATTACAAAGGGAACGAGTACGAACCTTGGAATTCCCACATTTATGTCCTCGGAGTTCCTGGCCACTTACGTACGTCCCTTGCAAACAGAATTTCGTGTGTGGGCGACACACCGAAATGCAGGCCGTTTCTGAACGTGTTTCAGACAGTTTTGCTTCGGCTAGATTGCGTTCTCGACGAGTGGCCAAAAAGTGTATTAAGTCAGGTAGAAAGAAGTCAGAAATTGCTCTTCGCACTGTCCATAATCCACGACGGTTCTTTATTACACTGCAACGTACAAAATTGCCAACATTCTCTACCTTAAGTTCATCCCTCTTTAATTCCTTTAATTTAAAGCAAATTACATTAGCATCGGCACGATTGCAGTTTACGTCGCTGCTTAAAACACGAGCTCGAAGAATATAAATCTAACTCTTGGTTGTACTGCAGATTCATCAATACCTTAAGAATATTACAGTCGATTTGATAGAAACCATCCACAGGCAGCATCGCCAATAAATTCCCCAAAGGAACAGAGGAAAGCAGCCCCGTCCCAAAAACATCGAAGCCACGCGCTTATTAAGATTTCCCCACGATTGCCTTCACGATGTGCGTGTAAATTTCGGCGACATCCGTATTTTAGAAACACCCTATATTTCGTCGAGGGGGGAGAGGGAGAACGCACGCTCACTTAGGCGCACGTCCCTCCCGGGAACAAATGGCCGACGATATCTCGGGGCTCTATCGCGTCTTCCCTCTTATTTTCAAAATACTTTATTTTGCGCAGCAGATTGTACCTATAGAAATAAATCCGCCCAGTTGAGCAGATAGTTGCTGCGATAACTCACGGCCTCCCTCTGCCCTTCCCCCCCTTCACCCTCCCCCTTCCTCACCCTGCGCGACCACCGAGCTTATTCTCGCCGGTTCAAACTCCTATATTCCACGTCGTGGGTTGCACGACCTCCACGACCGTCGAACCGTCGAGGACGACTTACCCTCCTCCCCCTCCTCCCCCCTCGCCGCCCCTCAGACCCCCCCCCTAACCCTGAGTTTTCTTCTTTCCTCCACTATTTGCCAATATTTTCCTGCCCTCCGCCTCCTTCGACAGTTCCGACGGTTTTGTAAAATCGCTGATATTTTTCTCCGTGACTCCGCGGCCCCGAGACAGAGATCTCAGCCGTGCCGCCTTTTGCCCCTTGCCCCCCCCCCCCACGGCCATAAATCGTCGATCTCCTCTCCGGGCATTATTAGAGAGCGACAATCTCGAGGATTTCGATCGATCATCCGCGAGCTTTCCCGTTCGCCCGCGATACCTCGGGGATCGGGTAAATACGCTTGAGGGATGTGATCTCGGCTTGATCGTTGGATTAGAAGTAGGCGTGGCGGATAATCGCGCGTGTAATAAATGTTTCGCGCCAAGTTCTCGGAATTTTGGGATTATTTGGAAGGGCGTTTTGAGCTCTTTTTTTTTCGAGTGTTCTTTCGAAGGGATTGGTAAGGTCGAGGGATTTGTACGGTTTGTTGTTGATCGTACTTTTTTTTGTAAGAGATAGGATTAAAGGTTAAACAATTTTTTAAATGAAATGAATTCAAAAAAAGATTTTAGGGTTAATGATAATTAAAGATAAGATAAAAGATTATAGATAAGCTGGAGGAACTGCGGGAGAAACGTGAGAAACTAATGGAGTAGATTTGTTCCATAATTTCACGCGCTTGTATATTGTGTTTTGTTGCATCCCTTTTTTTCTCACGACGTCCGTTTCGCGCAGCTTCTGAGCCGACAGAGTTCCCGACGGAAAGTACAACAAACTATAATTCACACCGCGAACAGAAGTAGCCGCGTCTCGGGAAAGAACGGATCGTGCCGTTACTTTCTCGGAGCCTCGGCTTTTGGTACACGTCCGCGAACTTTTCGACACCTCCCGCGAAATCCGGCGAGGGACGATCGGATTAACGCTAAAACCACCTTTCCAAATCGCGGATCGGTCATTTCTTCGAAGAAGCTCCACAATCTTGAAACTGGGAATTTTCTGAAATTTTCCATGATTCATTACAGCACGTATGTATTACAGCATAGCGTTGATCTATCGATGTTTTTTTCATGCTCCTCTTCTTTGCACATATACATAAAACATCCATAACAAAACATACAAAATAATACCCGGTTTTCTTAAAAGTGTCTTTCGTTCTGCAAGAAAATAATACACGCACAACAATTTTTATATCACATTATTTCATTAAATTACGTACACAGCTAGAGAACGACCAAAGACAAAGACCACAATATTCAACAAACCAAGTTTCACATTTTACAAACATCCTCGGAGAAACCAGCTGCGCGCAGATACCAAAAGAGACTCTTGAAACAACCCAAGATATCCAAAAAGCCCCTGCTAATTTTCACGTCAATACCAGAACCACCAAACCCATCAAACCAACCGCTCCATCGTTTCTCAGAGAAATCGCGCAGCATAAAATTCACCACAATTTCCCTTCAGTCTGTAGATTATAATAGCCATTCAGCTCCTCTCCGTCCTCTCCTTCTTCTAAGACACGCGTCCTCTCCCAGACATATTCCTGCTCTGGCGCTGAGGAACGCCTCGCCATCCGGAATTTCCGTTCCGCGAAGCTCCGTTTTATCCTCCGGCCGGAAATATATCGGGAACGCCGATCGGTAGGCCGACTTCAATCCCCCGCGTTTATGTACGGACGGTTAGCATTTTCGGTCAACGGTGCAACAGCTGGATAGCGAAGGCTCCGGCGTGTACGTCCATCTGCCTCTCTGTTCGTCCGTCTATTTTACCGTGTATCCGCGTGCAACAACTGCGCCCTAGCCCAGCAGTATTCCCACGGAATTCGCGGCTGGGAGTTTCTGGTTAAATCCCGATTTCGGGCCCACTTTGCCCGAATTGTCCTGTATTTCACAGCCGTGAAAAAGGAAGGTAAAGCGTCATTTCCTTGGGTTTCCTCGAATTTGGGTTCTTGTTCAGTTTTTGAAGGGGAGTCGATAATCCTGGGTGTTATGTTAAGAGGACTTATAATTCGGGTGTTGCTTGAAGTTGCTTGAAACTTATTGGGTTATATAGGTGTATCGATGAACGTGTTTTTGGTCGTTTGGTTTTAAAAGATATATTTACTTCTTTGTACCTTCTTGCTCGATGGATTAATCAATTAGATCGATTGCTCGTTAGTTTGTTTTTCAAACTGCCCGCAGTTCGTTTTTATTTTTGGATTGATATACACGAGAGGAATGGGTTTCGTAACGTTTTTTATTTTTAAATATAAACTGGCCGACCGCAAGTCGATAGTCGGTCAATAGTATCCACAAATCGTACTTGTTTATACGTATTCTTCTACGCAACACAGGTGAGCGAATTTTATTGCAATGATTTTTATACTTTCTTCCTGTATATTTTAACCTCCTCATTAACGAACCCATAAGAAGTACCGGAGTATTATATTTCTAGAATAAAGAAGAACTGGCAAAAATCTCACGACTCCTCGCGGCGCTCTTATAAATTCCTCACGCGCACCAAAATCATTCTTCTCGCAACCTCTTTCCAATGCAAACAAACCCCGGGACGCGAGCAAGATTACGATTAATTCACCGCCTCGTCCCGAGCTCGCTATAAACGATGCAATAAACCTCGAGGAGAGGATAATCAAAGCGCCGAACCGTCGATGGAGCAATGCAGCCCGGACACAGAGCGTGGCCCGACATCCACGAAGCTCCCAGTTCGATTTGCTCCTGATGATCATCCCCGTTATGCTAATACAACGACCGCCTCGAGTTTCCCAATACCGGGGGGCTAATAATTTTAATAAGACCAAAGATCGCGGGAGAACCTAGGCGGAGGCACCGCTCGGATATCGAGCAGGTACCCACCTACCCTGGATTCCCCATATCGAGCGAGTGCGTTTGGTTTTCACGGAATGGAAAATGCCCCAGGGAATATGCCGAGGGGATCACCAGGCCGTTCCTAGACGAGGTTCCACGGTTTCGAGGATGGTCGAGAGCGGAGAGGAGCAGCGGCGAGAAAGAGAGAGAGAGATATATATATGTGTATATATATATATACAGGGAGAAAGGGAGCGAGAGCGAGATAGACGAATCTAAATTCAAATGAGAAGCGACGTACCAACACGCCAAAGCCAATCTCGGCCGATGTTATAGCCTCGCCACCCTCCTGGAGCTGCGAAACGTTCGGCTCCGTATCAAGGTAACGGTACGTCAACGTCAGAGGACTAACGGGCCCGATCCTCTCACTGGGATACCTTAAGAGGCACCGTCGAGGGCGCCTAATACGTGGAAGAGGATATTCGAGTTTGCTAAGGTCGCGCCTGATCAACTTGTCCGTTAGCCCGCGATATTGTATCGACGATCGGGGTGACATTGATTAACCCGTTTAGAGCTGGGCTATCGATCTGCCTCCCCTGTATTATACCTGGGAATAATCAAGGTCGAGTGAACCCTGGGTTAATTGTTCGATATATGTATATACACATATATC
>JBCFXI010000277.1:0-208528 GCA_038496175.1 Ampulex compressa
TATATATATGTACATATATATGTAAATCTATGCCATGGTTGCGAAATGCGTCGGTGCGGTTTGCCTTCTCTTGTTGTGGATATGTACGTAATGTAAGCTGTACTGTGACGACAACGTCGATTCGGTATTGCAAATTAAGGACATTTGCGAGGCATGACGAACTCTAAACTCGGATGTTACGCTTGATCGTGGCAGTAAATACGGGACATACATCAACGGGTTACGATATTGCGTACCTTTGAGCAACGAAACTACGTTACAAGCCTTTGCTTTCGAGTTGGTGGACAATATCAATGATCCACTGATTACACGAGGTGTCTTGTCGTTTCAAATGTTTGTACGCAAATCTTCTCGATAGTAGCAAGAATTTTCAGGCATGTACCATGTATGTACGGTTTGAACAAAATGTTTTAAGTTACATGGAATCTATAAATTCGAAATACTCGTGTTGTAATTATCATCGGGATGGAAATTATACATTTATAAAGTATCATGTTATGTGATAACAGCACGGTTTACGAGCGTGATTTAGAAAGATAAAGTAAAATGGAACTATTCGAATAGCCTTCTTTTTAATTTTAGAATGTTCGACGTTTTGGTGAACATATCGATAAACATGGATGGCTAATTATCGCGATTGAAGTTGTACGTTTGTAAAGCATCATATTAAACAATGATAGTATAAATTCGAACATGACTTAAACAAATAATAAATATTAGAGTTATTCGAGTAAAGAATGCTTGATTCCTATAATGCTCGATGTTCTGATGAACGTATTGCTATGCATTGTTAAACAATACGTTCATGTTTCTGTACCTGATCATGTTCTTTTAGAGAACAAATTACATATTAATCCCTCAGAAGGATTTCTATAACTCGTTTAAAACCTAAAGGTTTAATACGATTTCCTAATCATTTATTGCTTCAATGTGATAGAATCGCCATGAAATATGCGCGAATAATTTATTATGGCAAGTATGATTAGGATCAAATTTATGCTAATAACCGATTAAAAGTAATTCTACACAACATTTAATTACGATTGAATTTGATGATGAGAATTATCGAGATAATATACTTAATCGTGCGCTATACATAACCCGATTGTTTGCTACTGCGATTAGGATTACATTAATCTCGCAATGGTTCTCCCTGAAGTAGCCTCAATCATACTGAATAAGGCCATTATATAAATGATGATCGTTTAAAAGTTCAACACCCTTATAAAATTCCTTTCTCTGTTAAAACAAATATATTTTTCTCACAAATGAAGACAACGTCAGTTTATTACATAAGTTTAATCGAGTTTATAGACACACTCACAAAATATCTTGCAATATTATTTTATCGTGTGTGTAATGGTTATTTATATATTTATATATGTATATCGTTAAATGTATTCTTATATTACGTAACTATCACTGCGCTTATTTTTGTAACATGTAATCTGCTTTTAATTCGCACACTCATACATATGGCTTTCGTTCTCCCCACGATAGTCAAATAAAAATGGTTCGACCTCATCGAAGTATGTAAAACATGTGCTACTGTGACAAATGGCGAGCTAATCGATCAGCTGTTTGCGGTGAAACGCTTCTCATCGCAATTCTTTTATTCGCACGGATAAAAAGTAATATCTCGAGTCGAAAAGGATGATCGAAAAGTCTAAGAATTTTTCATCGCCGATTCGTTCGCTACTCCCTCGAGTTTCATGCGTACAAAATTATTAAAAGATTCCCTACCGTGTGACAAATTTGTGCTTCATGTTAGGCGTTAACTTAATACAATTGCCCCGAATCGTAATCGTATATATCGTCTAGGAGGCCAAATAGGAATCCTTACTGTCGTACAGCCAAAGAACGTGATCCAACGAATTTCCAAGCGGTAGACCTTGGTTTCACCTTTTAAGACTTGTGCTACTCACATATACTCCACTAACGACTTACCGATCAGACTACTTTTTTTTTTGGCGAGGACAGCAGTAAATCATAGCTACCGCTATCGTCAAAACTAAACCGTAATTTAGTACCTTAGGAAGACGATAAATTATTGGAACGTGATTGTATAATAAACAATTTTTTATCCCTTTCCATGCACGCTGTTAAAATTTATAATAAATGTCCACGCTTGTCTGCGGTGCTGGAACGAATATAATTACGAAAGTTATCTTATTACAAACATATATATTTATATATATGAGCAATAAAAGTTGAGTCGGCTAAACTTTCTTAGGCCCAACCCGTTTTTTTTTTCTCTGCGCCTTATCGATGCAGATATTTAGAATTTCATTTAACGAGAGACACGCACCTTCGTTCTTTTGTGAAAATATGGCCCCATTGTTACAGGCTCGATGTAGAGTTCGGAAACGCAACATTTCTTTATTCCTGAGTCTGCAACAGGCTTCGTTGAATTCCATGCCATCTACATTCGTCATCGTGATCCTTTTCGATACGCATTTTTTTTATTTTTCTCTATTTTCGCCGTGTACGTTCTTTATTAAAATCCATTTTGATACACAGTGATCAAAGCTACGAATGTAAAATATATTGTTTTCGGTCCCATTTTTTCTATTTCCTTCCTTGTACAGCAAGACGAGGCAGTCTTGGAACGGTTTGTCGTGATTAATGCAAAAGCCGTAGTTAGGAATTTTTACAGAGCTCGTCATGGGTGATTAAGTCGATCTAGAAACGTCACTCAAGTTTACGCTCTTCGTCGCCCTTTCTTTCTTTTTTTTTATATCAACGACTTAATAACCTAACGCAACAAACAAATATATGAATATAGACACAATAAATACCATCTTTATCGAAGTCAAAGTGTCAAACACATTTACGGTCCACGTTACTCGAGTAATTCCAAGTGAAAAAACACAAATCTAGAAGAACCAAAACGTTATACTCAATCACCTCTGATGAGATGTTTATCTCGAAAATCCTTTAAATTTCACTAATCAATTCTCGCGAAGAATCACAATTGTCCCAATGTAAATGCATTGGCATAAAATTGAACTGTTAAGATCTCTCTGTATTATTTCTATATTATGTACGTGTTTCGACAACCTTTTCTCTTTATACACTTAACACCCCCCTCTCATTCTCTATCACCCTCTCTCCATCTCAACGACTCTCTTTTCTTTCTCTCTCACTCTCACTCTCTCCCTCTCTTTCTCACTCTCCTCACGACACCAGGGCGCACCAAACAGACCTCGTACCGGAGGATCGGCGGACAGGTGCTTTGCACTTCTCTATCAAATGTCTCACAATAGCAACCGCGACAAAATCGGCGCATTATCCGAGCGACGGATCGATTTTGCCAAAGCTTGCGCAACATCTTACCGTGGATCCAAGATTCGTCGCGCGAGTACGAGTAACAATTCGTTAACGAGGAAATCGTTCAAGACATTATTCCCTTTTCGTCGTTGGTCACTTTCCCTGCTCCCCTTTCGGCGATGACCATCCTCGAGACTCAGCATAGCCGAGGATATTTCCGGGTATACGTGTGCGCGTACATACGGGAATCCCTTGGCAAGCGGAGGACGAGAGCCGATCAATTGGCCACTTAACCGTACGATTCCTCCAAAAATGTCGAAGGCTCACCGGGACTTCCTCAGTCTCTTTCGTTCCATTAGTACAACACGCTTTTAGCCCTTCTTTCCCCTTTTAGTACGCCTGGCCCGTTTATGTATATGCGGTGATTGATGCGCGTGTCTAGTACGTGATAATAACGCAATTAGCAATCGTCCCTCAGAGGCTCGTGACGATGTGTGGCTTGGCAGTGGTGGAGGCGATCTCAGAGAGTCGTACGTCGATAGGGATGCGATCGTCGTAGAGCGTCGGCGCTTGGAGTATAATACCCGCCGTCCCGACGAATACAGCTAGTGTAAAAATCCACAGGAATAGCCTGTCAAGTACCATCGCGACATATTTCCAATCCTCCTTGACCTGCAATGCATAAACAGGCTGCATTTAGAGAGGAGCGATTTCATTGCGAATTATGCGTTACGGAGGAACGACATTACATCGGGAAGGGATGAAGGAATAATACAACATTTGAATCGGATTTCACGTTATTGCGGCGACTTCTTAACGTTTCTTTTTTAGACTTTTCCTTTCGTTTCGTAACGTTTCGTTCAAACTTTAAAGGCTCGTTGTGAAATGGAACTTTGCTGAATTTTATCAATGAACACATCGACATGTCACGTTTCCCTAGCGCTGATAAATACAAAAAGGTGTTATATAATCAAGATGTGGCAGAATATGGTATTGTTAACGGCAGTCAGTTAATATTTCATTTTTCATGAAATTTTGTGGTAAAGATCCTAGGCCAAACGATCTTAGCAGTCGGTACCAAAAATTAATTAAAAAAGTGGAGATCAATGAATCTTGATTTATGAAAAGCAAATGGTTATTCTTACAGAGATAAGCAACTTTACGTAAAGTTTAGTGTGATACATTTCGTGCTATTTAATGCGATACGGATAAGGAGGGGACCAGTTTTTCTTTTACACGCGTACCCTGGTGGAGTCCTCTTCTCTCTTCGTGTGATCCGCGATGAAACGGATGCCCTCGATGGCCTTGTACAGTTCTGGGCAGTGATGCCAATGGTGAAGGGCGTTGCAAAGGGCATCAACGCTCTCTTCTGTCGGTAGTTGAGGTGGCGGAGCAGCCGTGGCCGCTGGTGAACCATGGATGCGGCACGCGCTTCCTAAATCAACTGCTTCCAATTCCCTGTTGGATCCAAATCAATTCACTGTCAATCGGCAAGCTGGTTTATAAAACGATGCGATAACCGTCACGGCAGCAGGATAATAGATTTTACAGGAACTCGAGCAAATGCGTATGAAAATTAGGATTCTGTTGTTCAGGAGAATATGTTTTTGAGGATCGCCCAGCCCTTTCATTGCTGAGAATATTAACTTGCATAAAAAGATCGGAATTTATTTTTTTGGAAGTTAGAAAATTGAGTTTTAGGAAATTATGGTATACGCAGATATAAAACATTAAAGGTATTATTTTCAAAATGATTTTGAAAGAAATAATGAATGAATAAAAGGTTTTAAGAAACACAGAGGCGTGGATGTTTGTCTGTAGTACGCAAAGACCGAACTTATTACGTGAATATAAATGACAGCAATGAAAAGGCTAGGGACAAGTGTCCTAGATATATGCGACAAAATAGTAACAATCCCTAAATTTTTTTAATCGAGGCAGACTTTATGTGTTACTGTTGCAAAGTATTGAAGCTTTCGACTAGAGTTATCTTCTTAATCGTATGACTTAATCAACATAAATTCCATAGCTATCTTACAATTCGGGACTTTTACGACAAACGCGTTTTTAATTATTACAACGCATTGTCACGTTCTAATCGTATCCAACGCGTTTATCTTCGTCTATGTTTATCGGTATAAAACATCAAGGTATATTTTCAATATTTTCAAATGCATTGACGATATATAATATCTTTTAAAGTCATGAAATCAAATATTGGAGTAAGGAAAAGTGTGTAACTACAGTTTTCTATGCGTTATGTAATAAATGTAATACCGAGGGTGTAATTCGTCCCGCGAATCGAGACTTGGAAACAGAACGGAGGATTCGACCAACTCCGAGCCCGAGGTCTCTACGAACAGGGATGAATCTCGCAATTCGAGACCGTTGCACGTTCTGACCATCACGCGATGACCATGGTGACCACCCATGCTACGCTTGTCTATCTGGTACTGCGGCCTGCATAAAGTTCCGAGGCAGGTTATTGGTGAATTCTAATTTTAAACTTGAGATACATTCGTGGGAGATTAATAGAGAATCCTAAGCAATGGCGCTTTACAGGTTGAACACGTTTGTTGATATAGAGGTAGATCAATAATTTGGTATAATTACGTACTCCCGTATAAAATTGTATGATTGTTTTAAATAATTAGATACAAAACTGTTATGAAATTATTTTATTGTATCCGTAGCGCCACTCAGGTTCCTTATTAAATCTTCATTGCAAAATATGATATAGATTTCACTTTGGTAAAAGATAGTGGTAATAGATATTTGATAAAACGTGATGGATGTCATATTGTACAGGTGACGTTTGCACAGAAGTCTAAATAGATGCATGTAAATCTAATTTGCATTTGATGCTAAACTAGATTTTGGTTCTAGTGCCAGGGATCGACTTTAAATTGGAAATTCGGGAAATAAAGGGATATGGCCAAAGAGAAATGAATTTTCATTTGGCATATGAAATAAAGGAATAATAATCCGGTATATAAGCATAAGAGCAATAAATTGTAATGTTACTAAATATTTCTAAAAAAGATAACGAAAATATCTTGGCCACACGTTTAAGCTCATTAAAACTAATCCAAAAATATGCGGAAATATATTCATGAAAATGTGTAGATAATATATGGCAACGTTTTATTGTTATTTACATAAGATAATGAGCAATTTTGTCTAAAATAAATCATATGTTTAACACGAAGTTCAGGATGGTTGGTCTGTGGAATAATAAAACTATTTACTACTTTTAATACTGATAAATTGATGATATTAAGAAACCACTTTCGGATGATTTGCACAGCAAAGTGAAACATCAAGAGTAAGCATTGCTGAACCAAGCTCCAAGCTTAAAAACGTGAGAATTAATCTAAAACTATAGCGGGCAAGTGCAAATTTCTATTTATCAGTTTTAATCCCTGTCCCATTTAACTCCATAAAATTCAACCAATTCTTGATTTTATATTTGTCTCCAAAAAGGAGATGAAAATAAGCAGTCCCACTTATTTTCACGTTACACCAATTTTTTAGTATGCGTACTGCCGAAGCAAGTACTATTTTCATGTTACTCATATTATCGATTCTCTCGAATCCGTATATAACAGCAGAACTACCGACTGCTAGTTCGACACGTGTCAATATGTTCCAAATAGCCACGAAAATAGAGTGGGGCAAAGAAGTGAATCAGAGAAATGCATTTTTTTAATCGTTCATATACCATAACAAACTCACGGATATTCTTCGAAAATTGACCTGTGTAAGTTTTGGAAATATTTAAAAGATACGATCGATTTTAACCGCCATGGTAGCTCTAATGTTAAACTGAACGAAATAATAGAATAATGACGAATATGCCAGAAAATCGATAATATTAACGTAGGGCGGAAATCTTCACCGTGTAGAGGGAGTGTAAAGTGCAGAGGTTCGTACACTAACGCCGTGTGCTAGGGCGGTTATGAATGCTCTAATGCCTCTTGGCATGGACCCAATGCCTGATCCAAATGCCTGAAGAATTATATCTTGCCTGGAATCGTAATCGGTTCTCTTCGAAGACGTATTATACCTGCGCATCACCAGTAGTCTTGGCAGAACATGGATAAAAACGCGTCGGACCCACGGTGCCATCACGTGCGTTTGTGGTGAACGGAAGTGAACGTTGAGGACTACCACCGTTACGCATATACTGCAACACACAGATTCGAGTATTCCGTGAATTGTGCCCCGTTTAATCCACCCCCGATGATATCAAATATTATAATGAATATTTATAATTACAAATATAACAAGGTCGGCTAGCATCGTCAAGGCACCTCGTAAATTCACGATTAACGCAATTGTGCAAAGATCAGATTCAAGCATTCCGTGAATCGTGCCCCGCTTAATCCACACCCGATATCAACAAATATTATAATTAATATTTATAATTACAAATATTGTAACAAGCTCTTGTTGGCATCGTCAAGGCACCTCGTAAATTCACGATTAACGCAATTATGCAAAGACCTTGAGCAGCCATTTAATCCGACGATTATTACATTAACGCCCCGAGATTATCTACGCGCCTGCTTATAAACAAGATATGGAAGATATACAAGTAATTTTTATTCAACGAATCATTTTATTCTCATAGTTATCCATTATAATCGTTGATAGAAATATCTACGCCGATTAGCACACTGCGTGTTGCCGATGTATCGACCGAAAACAAATATACGCAGACTCCGTTAATTATATCGTATACATTGCATAGTCCACGCAGGCTTTGCCGTTCCTGAAACAATCCACGATCGGTAAAACCCAGCTATCCATACCTGAAGGTGTCAAGGATCATGGTGAAAAGGACGAATTTACCAAGAAGCGGTACCACCAGCGATGTGGGCGGGATGATTTCGGCCAGCAGAAGGAAGAACACAGTCAGCGACAGTAGAATCGAAATGGATAGGCTGACCTGCAATAAAACGTTAATTGTCTCCCCCGAGATCGATGATATTTATTGCTCCATACCACGGATGGCATATTAAACCGCACTAATAGTTGTCGAATCGATCACTGCCATGGAAATCGAGCAATCTACCCTCTCGAGAAAACCACTCGTAAAATCTACGGCGGATAGAGAAATGGATAGCATCGACCGCGCCACTCTCTCTCTCTCTCTCTCTCTCTCTCTCCCCCTTCCCTCTCCCTCTCTCCCTTCCTCCCACCCCATTCTCGCCGTGGAATGAAAAGCTCGCAATAAGCATGACGGATCCTTCATGAAGCGATGATTCATTGACGATGCCGACGGCCCGTCTGGCGTACGACGAATGATTCTGGCAGAAGGACGGCAGACGACCGATAATCAATCGCGGCCGCGCAGATAAGCGGCCCGCCCTCGAGAGAATCGCCTCTCGTAAAGTCGTGCGCTTCTGCGGCAGAGGAGAGAAAGTAGATCGCGCCGGTTGGAAGTCGTCGATAAGAGGAAGCACACCTCTATGCGGGCGCAGGTATGGGTGGCCCGTGCGCGTAGGTGGGTTTAGGTTAGGGGCAGAGGAAGGAGGATGGGCCGAGGGGGTGCGCATAGATTGGAGGAGGACGGAGGCCGATTGGAGAGGGCATTGTTTCGGCTCTCTCGCATTGATCTAGAGTAGGTACTGCTTCGGCATTAAGGGACCGCCTCGCTGTGCCTCGCAGCTGGCATCTGTCCCTCCCTGTCTACCTTCCTTTCCCACTGTACATCTCCCCCCTCCCCCAAACTCTCTCTCTTTCTCTTTCGGCCCGAATCGAACCTCAGGCGGTAAGCGGCTGTGGATGGCACGCTGACACCTGACCTTCTCCCCTTTTTTCTTCCTCCTCTCACCTTTTTCGCTGTTCCGTTTTGCGGTGACAGCCCATATGACCCAACAATATGACTGAATTATACAGGCGACTACGGCGTTAAGTGGATATCGGCTCGAGGTCAAAAGTCCACGGCGAATGGAGGTCGAGCGGCATTTAGGGGTTGCATTTAGAGCTTAGGACATAATTCAGGGCACGCCCCGTTGCTGACTTTTCTTCCGGGTTTGATTCGTGCAAGATCGAGGTCGATGGAAAAAGAGATTCACGTATTACGGCTGGTAATGGTTGGTAGAAAGCATGCTCGTTCATCGATTCCCGGCCAGTCCCGCGGCGTTAACGGTATATAACGGCGCTTAGAGGGTCTGTGATATTATTTTTGCCACTACGTTCTTGATCGCGAGCAAAAAAGTTCCGAACATAAAGCCGCGAATTGAATTGGAAGCAAATCGAATGGGGCGAAGGGGAAGGGAGGTCGAGTTGAATAGCAATTCGCAACTAACCCATAACTGGGGTACACGCAGTTCCATAAATCGCTGGCGGACTGCGGCCAATATCGTTGTCGAATGCCAAAATTTTCCGTCGTTGGGCGAGAATTCGCTTTCGTTGCAACACCAGTCAGCGATTTATTGACGAACCAACGACGGTACGTGTTGACCGGCCGATTGTGGTACGTGCTGTCGCGTATACGGTAACGCCAGATCGGAACTTATGTCTATCGTTTAATTCGTAGGAATAAAAGCTCGACGAGGCGTGCAGAATAATATCCATTTACATTATATATCGTCGTGCACGATGGATAGATAGAATTGTAGTTACGTATATTTAACGAGAGAGAAAGGGACAGAGAGAGAGAGAGAGAGAGAGAGAGAGAGGGAGAGAGAGAGAGACCGTGATTTGCAGGGTAACGAAGGAGATGTGATCGATTACCTTCTCGCCACTGTCGCTTGGCAGGTAGAAGACCAGCACCGTGAGGAATGATATTCCCATGCATGGTATTATAAGGTTGACAGTGTAGAATAGCGTCTTCCGTCTCATGGTGATGTTGAACGTAATGTCCAAGTAAGGCTCGTCACAGCACGTGTAAAATTTTTCGTTTCTGGTGAACAAAACATTTTCAACGCGTTCTTTATACAATATCTTCGAATTTTTAATTACGATTTCAAGTTAAAGGATACGTTATAACATTTCTCCGTTAGAAAATCGAGATGTACCTCACGGCTGGGACTTCGAGGATATCCCACTCGACGGAAGTATAAAATTCCGATAGGTCGACGCCGATGTCGACAACGTTGCTACCCCGGATTTCGTCGATGTGCCTTAGGTCGACCTTAAAAAATGTTCAGGCAATTGATTAAAAAATGGACACCAAAGTCTAGTACAGCTGTACTCTTTATAACTTTTACTAGCTACAATATGGATCAATCTCAATATTTTTCACCTCTTTTATCAACTTCAACAATATTTATGTAGTATTCTTGAATGAAAACAATAACTGTTTTCGGCTTATTACCGATTTCGAATTGTGATACGAAATATAAACAAAACTACAAAATGTCTCCATTTAGTACTCAGATTAACAGACATTTTCAATGTCGAGACTGTGAGAACATTGCAAAAACAAATCGATGTTAGATAACACAAAACATAATGAACTACAGGTAACCTTATATATTTGAGGTTCGACAAATTTTGATATTGACAAGAAAGCATAGAAAATTCTGATGTGGTTTTGCGCTTCAAGAAATGTTAAAAAGAGGCGATCATTGAATTCTTTTTACTGCTTCTCAGGGCCTGTTATAGCCTAACGAGAAGTCAAGAGGTCTCGTGTCCAATAAAAGCGATAATAAGCCATAAGATCTACTATAAGGACGTGGTTAACGACTAAAATTGCGGTGACCGCTGTGGGGTGTAGGGTGACCCACCATTAAATGCGTGCCACGTAATCTACTTTTATGGAATGCCAGTTAACTCCTCGTAAGAACGATCGGCCAGGGTGTATATCTTATTAAATGGAACTCACGGACGTTCCATCGAAATTCTTTGTACAGGACATTTATTACCGCTTGTAGAGCTATGAGATGCGAAATCGTTTTATTAATTATCAGCAAATTTGCATTTTCAAAGAGGTACGGAGAGTGAACTGAACCGTGGTCACAATCGTGAGTCTGTGATAATATTATACAGAATTTATAAAAGCGTGCAAAATAATTGACGTCAGAAATTACGTTCGGATATTAATCATTCGAAATTTATGTTTCGCTTCTTCCGCGCACATCCGGGGCCGTGCTACGGGAGAGTCATGAATAACGATAGCTCTAGGCTATTGCATTGACCGCAATAACGCGAAAATAATTAAAAGTGCGTCCATCGGTCAAAATATACACAAATATATATATATATTTTTCATTAGGAACAATTTCACGCAGATGGTTTCAGTTCTGAAGAATGTCGATTTAATTTAATTGTGCTATCAATGAGAAATGTATTCCGAGGTTACGTAGAAACTTGGTAAATTGTATTTACGACAAAGAATATAGGTGGAAATTTATAGATTTACGGTTTCTTACAGATTATCACAATTATATCGAAAAAATATGGCACTCGACATTACCTCATAGTTTCGATAATAAAAAGTAAACAGGCGCGATAGCGGAGCAATATATTACTAAGCGTAATTCAATATTTTATAGCAAGCCACGAAGAAAAAAATTCTTGCAGATGTGGTACAATACAAGTTGTGCTTTTACCTGGAAGCCGTCGTAAGTCCACGAACCGAACTTCATGACGCACGTCTGCTCGTCGAATGGAAAATACTCGACATCAATTTCGCAGGAAGACTTGTATATTGCCGGTGGCTTCCACTCGACCCTCCCCGTGTAATTTAACGTCGCCTTTGTCGCCAGCGTCACCTCAAAATTACCGTCAGCACTGTCGATTGTAATAAAAAATAAATGATTATCTATAAAGCACAAACTCTTTCCAATTTGTTCGTAAAATAAAGTGTATCATTATCCTTGATAACATTAACACTAAACCTACCAGCCGCTGTCCGGACATATTCATGTATACCGCGTATATCCTTAAAGAAAAAGAGTATTAAGAAGAGATATCGATAGATCGATGAAACGATTAACACTTTTAGGTAAAATTATAGACAATTTGAAAAAAAAGGCCCTCTCACGAAGTACAGCGAATTTTCTAAGAAATCTCTGACCAGTCATTTTGACCGCTTGGGTAAGTTTAGTGTTAAACATCACGTTGCTTTATACACATACTCTGACTACTTGTTTAAAAGCTCGTCTTTTATACTAACGTAGAATAATAACCATGCATTTTTCCTGGATTTTATATCGTGCTTCGTGAAAAATCCGATCGTTATTTATCGAAAAAGCTTGAAACTCGATAAAGGAGATCGTTTGATGGAAACTGGCCGCGTCGGTCAGGATGCGGCATTAATGTTCAGTGCTACTGGTGCTGTCGTTATTGGGCTTTTATACGACAAAGGGAAAATGCCGAAAACGCATTAGAGTTGTTATACAACGAGCACCTGTTGTTTTGCTTTTCGATTGCCCTTTGAAATGTAAACTAAAGGTATAACGTACAATCATAAAAAAAAAAAAAAAAAAATGAAAATTCCGGCACATTTATGCGATCTATGTAACAGCCACTTTAGATAACTGAAAATATTCAAGAGGACAAATGTAATTCTTGGATAATGCATATCTTACTTGTTGTACAAAACTATATCGGGCCTCCATATATGATCGGATGGCACGTGCAGCATTTCCACCCCACCATATTCTTTCGGATCCCACTTTAACTTGTAATCATACCATGACTGAAAGAAAATTCGGTGGATGTAAATCATCACGTAACGACGATTCGTAATGGCGACAAGACCGTGAGATTTATGCCGATAAAATTTCCAAGGTATTCGTATTAAATTCTCTCTGATACGAGGGACCACATTGTCTTTACAGCTGGTAATGATATTCCAATTGAAACCACGATACCCAAGGGGATCCCCTTCTCCGCTTTAAGACGTAAAACAATACACGGTGCTTCATGAATGTTGAATGAATGAATGAGTAGACAATCGACCTGTACTGCAATTTTTCCGCGTGCATTTTATGGTGAGAGGGTATCAGATTCTCAGAAGAATTGTTTCGATTGTGCGAATAGTAGTCTGTGCGTGTTCCTTTGAGTTAACCGCGAATATTTGATAAAAGGCGCACGATGTCGAAGCTCTCAGGTGAAAAGGAACGAAGAAGTCATAAAGTAAATACGATCTGTCGATGTTGATATATATACATCTATCGATACAACTGATATAAGTTTCGAGCAAAAAAATTACGCGTACTGTCTACAATTATGAAGGCAATTATATGTAAATAATTTGCACGAGTACAGTAACGTAATAATTACAAGGTATAATTAACTATGACGAAGTTGGGAAAGATGCTCTTTGCCTTCCAAATTTATGATAATCCTGGAGCGCTTTCAGAGCACCAAATTATACGATTTAAAAACTCGATTTACGGAATGAGAAATACTTCTGAAGCGTCATGCTGTCCGCCCGTCACTTTTCCGCGTCCGCATGCACCGATTATCGTACAGCTCATGCGTGCGCCCTTTTTATATTCCCCTCGGCAAATTGTTCCCGTTTTGTGCGAGCTGCCACGGGCAAAAGCGTTGCCCATTGCATCGTTTAACAGTTTCGACGTCTGTCAGCCTCCGCGCGAGTCAGAATCCTCGTGAAATTAATCAAACCGATAAAATGGGGGTTTACATAATCCCCAGCGGCTACGCAAAGTGTAACGCAACTTGCAGCGATTTTGTATTATAGAAAAAATGTTTACGTCTGGATGCATCGAGTGCATATCATATGGATATCGTATGATACTTTTGGGAAGTATCGTCCTGGAATAAATTTGTTTTTCTTTGTCTTTTTTTTGCGTAGAATAATGTTCGAGCGACGATCAACGAAAGTCAAGCAAGATCGCCAGGAGTGAATGGAAAGTTGGCCGCGCCTGACGAAGCACTGACTCACGCTCCTGCGCCTTTAGTCCGTAATGATCATCGTTCATTTTCGCCGCGCATAATCACCCGCGCTTCTTTAAAGGCTTTACCGCTGCGTCTCTCCTTTCACCAGAAGACGTGTGATACTTATTATCTTTGAGACTTTTAGAAAAATCCTAGGATTAGAAGGGTATTATCCTGGACGGGATTACTGATATGGACCGAGAGAGGTTGATTAATCGCTAATCTTCTCTCAAGGTATTTGCATCCTTCATCAAAGTTTCCAGTGAAATCGATCCGCGAGCATGCTCCAATATCCAACGTATCGTAAACCGAACTGTAAACCGTAGTTTGCATACACCGTACGGACTCGTCTCTCTTTGCAGGATTGGTTGCATCACTTATATCTCGATAATATATGCAAGGCCACCGTTGGTGGTGCATTTTAGTTATCCTCAAATCCTCTAATGTTTAATACTCAACCACCACCTTGTGTACGTACTTCATCGCTGAAGTAAGATCGCGAACAATGTCCCGATAGTTTGCAAATAGCGCAAATCCCCATCGTTGAGCCTTCACGATCGCGTCTTCACCATACCCAAATAACTTGCTTAACTCAAGAGACTTCGGCATACGCATAAGACCATATCGAGCGTACTTGAATATCCTTCGTAGCTATAAGGCAACAGCTCTGTTGTTATTAACACAGAGTAAATTGTTAAAAAAAGTAGATAAAAAATTATATAATTTGCGCGAACTTGTTGAAAGAGAGACTTTACTTGCAAGGTCCTCGATTACAGATATGACCTTCATTTTGCCGGAAGTATATATAACCGCAGAAGACAGACTAAAGTGACCTAAACGTGATCCATCTATATCAGGGGTCGGAAAACACGGCTTCCGTGTCTTTGACCACTTGAACGTGGCTCTACCACGAATAAAGACTATGTGCCATGTAATGTTTGAATAACAAAGAATACTCTTTATCAATAAACAGGATTATTGTTAATTACGATAAGTATCTAATTTGTTTCTTATTCAATGCTTAAAGTAAAAAAAGCCGATTACTTAGAGTTGGTACATTAGGTACACCTTTTGCTGGTCAATGATGATAATGCAATATTTTAAAAACCATGCGGCCGTTTCATAAAAGTTATAGTTCCTGTATTACAAATTCTTTATTTAAAATTTATATAGGATATTGGAAGAAAAAACTTGTGATATAGGAACCGCAAGTTTTCTGAAACGAGCCTCAGGTACCTCTCTGTCACTTTATTATGTGATTCTGTAGAGATGAAACCGCGCAAGGACCTCCACAGGAATCATCTTTTCAAACGTTATGAGTTTACAAGCTTGACATTATAGTTGAGGAAAAGGGCGATCCAGTACATGTAACGTGTCCAACTCTGTCTACCATATACATATATATCTTTTTTACAACTTTCTACAACAGATTTCTTGTAAATTTGGCCCCCAAAAAAAAATCGGATGCTGACATTTGGTTCTCTTGACTAATGAGCTTGCCGAGCACTGATCTATACGATTAAGCACATTTTCTCAACCAATCTATTGTAATGATCCACGAGAAAACTTATTGCACACAAAACCTTCGTTATTCCCCTCGCTGTATCTTGCGCAGCGAACACGAAATGTTTTATTCATTATGCTGATCAACTCTTTTACGTCCGGGGTATTAAAATCAACGCCCCGGCGCTTATCTTTCGAGAATTCGGCGAAATTATTACGGTTTTCCGTGCATTTCGGAAATACGTCGCCGGCAGTGAAAGCCCCTATGCGTCAGTACGTGTATACGTATTTATACAGAAATCCGTCTTACGTAATCCAGGATACGAAAGTGGGTTGCACGGTTCACCGGAGTTATTTTGTGGCTTTCGGGTGAAAGCTTCTCCCCGATCTTTGTTTTAGTGGACGCGCTTCCATGATATTTATATGCGCGCGGAACAATGGAACTTTCTGGAATATCTTTACGCGGAAAAATCGTCCGGAACGTTGAACTACGAAGTGATTTTGCAACGAGAAAAAAGGAGACGCGAAAGGACTTTCTGACGCGACGCTTATTTTCGCGCGTGCCAAAATTTCACGTCTATACCGGAAAGTCGGTTACCTGTTCGACCCAAAGATTCGTCGTCATGATCTGATTCTTCAGGTTCTGTAACAGATAAAGTAGGAGTAGCTGCTTTAAAATAGGTTCATAGTTTCAGCTATAACTTCGAGCAACTACTGGTCAATTTTCATTTACATTTTCTGTTTTTTTACAATAATCGAATAACATTAAACGCATAATATTCTACTTGGTTTGCCGTTGCATGAATTTATGCATTATTGTATAAGATATAATTTAGTTTATTGCATCGACATATTTGGGTTATGATTAAAATCGATAGTTTGTGAAAGAAACGTTTCGCAGGACTGTCTGAGGTATTTTCAAACTCACCACATCGATCAGTTGCGAGAGTTTGAGCTTGATTTTAACGGTGAGGGCGTCTGTGACGTTGACTACTGGACGAACCAACTTGTTGTAATTCGATAGGAGGTCGTCGTACAATCGCTTCGCGTCTGGATTTCCTGAGCATCCTGAAAATATGGTATCCTTTGTATACGCATCCCTCTCTTACTGCACTATGAGAGAAAAGGCGTGTCCGTTTCATATCACGATTTATCTTACGAAATAATAGTTTTATGCGGAATATTATATCCACGAAAGTGTTGCGTTTAATTCAGCCAAACTTCAACGATGGAACGTTTGAGAGCACATTCAATCTACAATATTGAATTATAACAAATTATAGATCTGCACTTATGATTACCTCTATTCATATAAGATTATAAGGTTTGATCACATGGCTAATTAATCAAAACAAAAGTCGTAATCGTCATATTCATTCATAATTGCCAGAAAATATAAAAAAACCGTCTGCATTATATTTATGAACATAATAAAACAAGTAAGAACTCGAGTATCATCCTTGCGTCTAGTTCCAGAAACGCAAAATACGCAGGAGATCAAGCCTCCGGCATATCCGTACGTGCAACGGGGCAAATAAAATCTCGAGCGTCGAAAGAATAACGAGATCCCCCCCACCAGCTCTACTTAATACGTCGTTCCATATCGTCAAATGATCTCGTGCCGGCATGCCATCGCGATTCCTCAAAGGTACGTGCACGCACTCACTGATGCATTCTACCAGGGATTTGAAGGAATTTGCTGTAGCCTCACAGCGGAAGGCGATTCATTACGAGTAAATGGAACGAAAACAAGGGGGTGGGGGGTGGTTGAAAGAGTGCGGTGGGGCGAAGCTGCGGAAGAGAGTGGCGCATGAATGCGGTTACGAGGAGATGAGAACCAGCCGCTAACGGTTAATGCACGAAATAGGAAAGGTACGCAATTCTCCTCGTAGCTTTTGCATTATATTCACCGTACGGACTTCATCTTCCAGGAGCACCGTTCTCTCTCGCTCTCTCACGCTCTCTCTCTCTCTCTCTCTCTCTCTCTCTCTCTCTCTCTCTCTCTCTCTCACACACACTCACTCTCTCTCCTTTCCACCTCTCTCAATCTGTCCCTCCTTCTCTCTCTCTTTTCTATCCGTACATGGCTCTGTGTATTTTCGGTACGTACAAGCCTCGAGCGTTGCGCAAAGGGGAATAATTCGTTGAAGCGAAATTTGATAACGCTTATCCGAATTACATCCAGTACGTGTTATCTGCATTTCTAACCACGGCAGGGGAACGCGAAATACGAGAGCGAGGCATTACGTTGGTTAAACCGCGATGCGCGAATCGTTTTAGCCTTGTAACGTTTAAAATACAGGTTTAGTCGCGATCGTACAGAGGGAGAAGGCGTTTCTCGAAATCCTTCCTCACCCGAGGTTTTAATATCCGGAATATGATCAGAAGGAAAGTCGGGATGGATTATTCTCGGGTGGACAAAGAGCTCACGCGGCTACGATCCTGAAATATTTAATTCCTAGCGCGGAATAATTATCTGACTTATCTCGAATACCGCAGCGCTTTTCGGAGGATTAAATCCCGCGGCGACTGATCAAGATGGAGATACGAAGGGCTTGCTTGAGTATTGATTCAAGTTTTGAAGACGCTTACGAATATACATGGGTTCGGTGTTAGCGTAAATAGAAATTCGCTATCCGTTTTGGCCTCGATATTGTTGGATATTCGAGAAGAGCGGTAACAGTAAAGTTTCACCACGAATACTGTATACAGATTTTTTGGACGAATATATCGAAGTGGCTTTGATTCGAGACATCGTTCTGTTATTGAAACAACTTGCGTGAAATATATTGATCATTAACGATCAGTTCATTCTCACACTGCTTAATCACTTTTTTAAATTCTCCATTTCGTTTTATTGAAATAAAAGTTTCAGTCGAAAGAACGACAATGTGTGTGAGAACGTCTTTAGCTACGTTCCTCAGATATTTAAGATTAAAAAATGTTAAGAATGAAATGAAGATTGAGAATCATAAAAAGGAAAACGTGGAAAAAATCATTCTGTTATTATTTATAATGTCCGTATATTATATCATCGATGCTTTACGATATACTTAGAGGTGGCGCAGGCTATAATACGGTGCAACGTGTTCTGAACAAACCTGACAGTGTTTTTCATTTTGAAAGCAAGCCAGAAAGCGTTTTCGATACGGATATATGCGTGTACAGAAAGTGTCGGAACTCGCAAAAGTGGAAAAAGTTGAGTAGAAAAAGGGCACGACTGGTTGCGACAGGAACGTCGGAGGAAGTTGATACGATATCTTAGCAAAACACGGCGCTCGCATTTGCCGTTTGCGTGACAGTATGATGAAACTCGAATACGAATAACCGACGCATAAAACAAGATCGCTCTTTATGTTTAATTCTACAGTTAAATTAATTCCTGTTGTCTGTAACCTCTGGTACAAGCCGGCGAAAGAGCGAATCGATGAGCAGAGACAGATCCTGCTTATCCCAAGTTTGTCAAGGTAGAATGCAAACGCGTGTACACGTTTTAAAGTATAATAAAGTGCTTTGGAGATCTGCATGCGCCTAACAATCGAGCATCGGGTCACAAAAGTACTCGTCTTTAATCACGTACTTGAAATCCATCAACTCGTCAATGGCCGTGACACGTCAGCGACATTCTTTATTGGGGACTAGTCATCCAAAGTTTGTCGAGTGAGCGAATCAAAAATGAATAATTTGTACATGTAACTTGCAACGTATCAAGCGCTGATAATCAGCGAGTAAATCGGTGATTTTTTATCATTTCTTTTTTTCCAATTTAATTCGCTTCCCTGCATTAAGTGTAGCTCTCCAATTGATCGAATTAGTATAAATATTGAATTATTCCACAGGAAATTTTCCTAAAATACAAGGAGACGAGTACGTTGAAACGAGCGCGTTGATGCGTGAAAAAAAAATGTTACAGGTCGTTACACGAACGGGGAGCGTTATGTCCGACTGAAATCTCGGCTAACTAACCGGGCATTACGTGCGCCAGTTGGTCTGCTTCCTCGGGAAAGTGAAGTAACGAACCGCGAACAGTAACGGAGATGAATTTGCAAGAACAAGGCAGACATAGAGGTGAAATTCTTGTCGAATATTGATTATCGATAAGTTCCTGCACTGGTCTAGAGAAAGTCGAGGACAATCGAATTTTCCCGATCGTAACGAATTTCATAGAAGAATATAAATTTACCATCTGCGTGGTAATCAATGAACTAGTTATTCGACAATCAAAGATAAATTCAATCAGAGGTTCAATTATTTGCTCGTTTTCTGCTCGTTATGTTACCTAAAATTTTCTCTGCCATCTCAGATCTCTATCGAGTGGCGAGATCAATTTATGATGCTTATAAAGAAATAGTCTTTCTTTTACACGCTCACTTTTATTTTCTTAATCTCATTAATCCTTAGTATTTCACAAGAGAAATGCTATTTTAGGAACATCAAATTAAACCACCGTTCAAGAATGTTAAGCGAAGGTACCTCAATAGTGGTTTGCTTGTTTGATAAAGCAAACCATATATAAGCAATCCTCATTAAAATCCTTTTCATTCGACCGATCTTGGTTGCTTTATTATTTTCGTATATCCAGAATGGAGTGAATGTACGTGAACCAACATTGGCAATAAATTCAAATCGCGCAGATATAAAAGGGCGTTTGCGGATCACTATGCGGCACGGAATGAAAACATTTTTTTCCTGCCTGTCAAAGAGAATTCAGGCCCTTGTGCACGCATTAATGGTAGTGCATAGAGGCGCCGTGTTTTCAGTATCAACGGGAGGAAAGGCACACAGAGGTGTGCGAAATAAAAATGCAAATATCATACAAAGCTTTGAGCCGTTCACTTGGAAACGAGATTCCGACGTGCAAATTCAAATATCCACTGTGCCCCTGGGACTAATACTTCTTGAACCGACGTACCAAAGGACCTCTTACAGATATTTATGTTTGCGATCACGTCGAAACGTTTCCATATCATCCACGAAGGGGCGAGAGTTTATCCAGGTTGGGTATAAATATTTAAAATGCAATAAGAATAGAGATAACAAGGTTAGTGCCGCTCACAAAATCGAGGTATTCAGAATGATCTACAAAATGTCATGTGAGGCAATTATCTTCGATCAAATCGAGCGATTTCGGATATTGGTTAGGCAAAGAAACAATCCCATCCAAGCCCACTATCTGAATAGATTTTGAACCCGGTTTTATAGGAATTTATCTGCCCCACTTCGGTCTATGCCGAATAATAAAAATCAGCAATATATTACATAGACGATATTGCATTGCTCGTAAGACGAGATTGCTCGATGAGGCGTACATATTGGAAAATATCGAGTTACGCGTCGATTTCAAAGCCCGTTAAGAACGCTTTAAACTCTACTCGCGTATCCATGTATCCATTATTTATTTTCTAAAAAAAATATCCGCTTGTTTTAGGGTTTCTAATGCACAACTTACACCGCGAAGAGTAAAACTAACAAAACGATATATCTTTCACTGTGAATTATTAGGATTTTCCATTTACAGATAAATCGTGACTAGACGCGCGCGTTTTTTAAAATAACGTGGGATTTCAATTAAATATTTATTATATACTTGAGACGTTAGGGGATAATATTAAACAAGAAAAAAAAAATGAAAGCGAACCTCAAACCCGAATATAACGTTACCACCGGAGAAGAAGTAGAAATGCAAACGAAAGTACATCATTTTCGTAGTGCAATGTAATTCCAAGTAAATGAGCAAAAATTAAATTTTTATTGCTGGAGAATAATCCAGCATAAATCGGTATAACGAGACAACCAAGCGTAGTTCAACGATGTTATAAAATCACATAATGTTCCCCAAAAAACGGTACCCACTAAAGTTTTTCCTTCGGCCTCTGAGCTCTTGTCGTTGATGTCTAGATTGGCGCGTTATTAATTTGAAGATCGCAAGCCAGAACAATATTTTGCACGACAACTGCGTGTCAGGATGTATATATAGCAGGATTTTCGTCTCACTCGAGGCGGGGGATGTGGGTAAGGTACATATGTTGGCCATAAACGCGAGTAAATATCGCATCGAGGCGGTCTCCACGCGCTTGCACCCGAGTATCCTGGTCATTCTCGAATGCGTATAAACACGAGGAGAATAAACGTCGTGTACTTTGAAGCGCACTCCTCTCGAGAGCTTGCGAAAGCACGCCAAAAACTGTTTACGACATTCGCGGAAGGAACTCTCGGGCATTGTACGAGGGCGACGCCTAGATCTAAATACGTATTTGCATTTGAATTGAACTCGAGTAAATACGCCGGTGTATATGTATAATAATACCGCAGTTCTGCGCTGTCTGGTATTTATTCCATTATCTTATGCGACGTGAGAATAACTGCGGAAGGATAACGACGATAAAGGCACACCTAGGATATTCTTCAGGATTTTATTGGGCGAATCAGGAGGTACTGTAGTTTTTTTTTTTTTTTTTTTTTGGATGAAACTGTCTAACGGGAAATGGAGAGAACGCAATTTATTTCTACTTTTCACAGTGAAGTCTGATACGAAAAATGAAGATTTCTTTCCATCGATGTGATATATTGGCACCGATACGCAAGACAGAGGAGAATACTTCGAGCTACGTTTCGCCTCGTTGGTTTATGGAATTTTCGACGTGGATTATTAAGGTAATTTAGACCAGGGTGCACGAGTTAAAAAGACGCAAGATTCACGTTGGGAAAGATGGGTATTGCGAGAGAATATAAACGTGAGAAACTGGCCAAGTCATTGCTGCGAAAAAGGGAGCAGTTCTTGGGAAGCTCTGACTATTTTATCGTCAGTCCTCTCGCCCGCTCGGTCCTAGGAATTTATTATCCTTGACGGTTACACCCAGATATATACCTGGTGGAATAAACGAGCCCTCTTTATACGTATAGTAAGCATTTTTTGACCAAAACAACTAAACCAACTGTTTTTACTTTTTAAAATAATTAGTTATACATTTCCACATTACTCAAAAAAAATCTTCTAATTTAATTGTTATGGAAACTTAAAACGTGCTATGCATATGAATAATAAAATTTCTATTACGAAATAGTGACGATAAAGGGGCTCAATGATATTGCAAAGATGTTTACACCTCGTATGAGTATTCAGCATTAAATGTTACATTACTGTGCAACACTAAACCAATATTGATACACGATTACGCGTTTTCCTCTGCAGCTGTTATTGCGTTGGTAATCATTCTAAATCTCATCGAGATTCGTGTAATGACCGAGCCGTTAATTTGCGCACAAATGCCAACGATTGTTTCTCCGTGTCGAAATTCTCGTGGGTGTGGTACACGTGGTTCTTAGATTTATAGCTCGTACCTGATATGAGCACCAACACTATCCACATGATCCCCACCAGGCTCTTCATCATGTCATTGTGTCACGTCCACCTCATTTCTTCTCGCCTTCGTGCTCTCCAGACCCTTCAGTTCTTGCACTGAAACATCGAAAATGTTCGATTGAGGATACAGGGGGTAGGGACCTGGTACTCAGCTTCCCAAAATGTAAATTGGCACTTATTACTAACTATGAACATTCGTGTCCTAATTTTTTTGATTTGTCTTTGTAATATATGTCCCACGTCATTCTTCGTAGTTACTTATATTGTTCTATACACAATGCTAGTGGATGCTTTTTAACGAATAAAACCATTAACACATCCTATTTGTAAATATAAATACAATATCGATGAACCGAAAAGAAAAAAATTCTAAGAAAACAATTAATGTGATTATTATTGTAGTTTTTGGAAAAAATAGTTATACCAAGGTTTATATTTTATCTAATTAGAGATATGTAAAACTAATTCGACGAGATACTCTTTCTGACAATTAAGCGACAATCATTACTTCTACAGTTTTCGAAAAACCGTGTTTGGATATTTCCAAGCCAAGAATGTACGTTTTAATCGTACATTCCCACGATTGAAAGATAATTTAGGTCGGTTAGAGGCATCCAAAATACATTGGTTGAGAAACTCTTCGCGTTCGCCACACAAAAAGCCCCGTTAGTTCAGATATTCCTCCGAACCTCAACGTTTTATCCACACTCCTCCGCCGCCGAGAGATAATTCTTCCATTACCGTGCGAAAAATAGATATTTGATATCCCGGTTTTTACGAGAAGCCCGCGGTTTACGCGCTCTTATTCGTGCCAATTTTTACTCGGAAGATTTATGGCAATAGTGAGGATCGCATTACGTCATGTCAAATTTGTAAGTCCTCAAATTTTCCCATCGAACCCACCGTCGAGAAGCGACGAGTGTAATTTATCGATTTCCAATCTTCGGATCGCTCTCGAGCCAGCGCAGACGCATACTGAGATATCGAGGGCTGGAACTGTGCTTCGATTCTATAATTCTAATATTAAGAATCTATCCTGTCGATCTAATATTAAGAACTGACATTCGACAGACCAGCTCGACAGAGAGATGAGATTACGATTGAAATGGGAATGTGCGTACACGCCGCAATGTTCTAACCAAGATTTATCAATTGTAGACCTAATATTACCACCTTTTGATGTATAATCAAATAATAAGCGCGAATACGTAGAGAAATGTTGAAACTACCTGCTAAAATTACGGGCCGTGTACATCTGACCTTTCAACTTCTACCGTCCGTAAGAAACTCCAATGTTAATATTAAGAGTTTGAAATTAAATTTTAACGCTGATTTAATTCGTAATATTAAGATAACCCAGAAAGTTGTGCTCGCAATGTTTCACTCGGAAATGAGGACGCGGGTGACTTAAATTCGAAATATCGAGTTCGCTAAAATCCCGAGCGATTAAACTTGCACGCTGACAATCGTCTTGCTGTGCATATATCTTATCGTTAATTTGACGGAGGAAGGTGCAACTATAGAATATGCAGGATATAGAATATCTGTCCGATTACATTACTTTGTAAGTCATCTCGTCAAAGCGTCATTTTTAACATCATTGAATTTATCGCTCGTGTAACGAAGAAGTGAGATCGCTATAATCGATGCATCGATGAGCATCAGGAAGAGGAATATAGCATAGGAAGAGGCATCACATAAATCCATGGCCGTAGACGTGTATCGGCAAATTGATTTATTCGCGACCCTTTACGAAAGGATTAGTAAACTTTTATTGCAACTTTTTGGTGACACTTGACGAATTACTGCCGTTGCACGCATGCGCTGCTTTGCATAGAGGCATAAAAGCGCTCTTCAACTGGGACGTCTCTTAATTTTAGACGAGTTAGTATTACATTGAAAGATAAAAGGCGTTTAATTTTACTTCACAGATACACGTACCGAGACCAGGAGAATGTTGAACCAGAGAGTGCGATCAATCAATCGTATATGTACGTGGTACAAGAATAGTGTAAGCATAAAATATGAATGCGTGTTCTACGTTGGATTCTAAGAACAAATTTTTATGAAAATAATCATCAACGCGTGAATATATTTCGATGCTATAGACGAAGAATTAGTCTTACAGCTTGTCATTTTGTTAATTGACGCGACAGTACTTTCTCTAATTACTCCTACTTGGCTGGCAATGTGCGCCACGTTTTCATAAAAGTATTTAAAGACAGAAGATTCGATACATGACTGCAAGTAAATTTGAAATGCGTTTGAATTTGGAAGTGTACATACCAGGAATGAAGCTTATGTATTTGCCTACGTGTGTGAGCTGACTCTGAAATTATGTCGATTAATAAGGATCTTGCTGTAAAATAAAAATGTTGTGCTGCTGCACGATTATGAATTAACCGAATAAACAAGATGATTCGAAAGTCATAAATCTCCGCCATAAAAGAGATTCGATCTTCAAACACATAAAAGGATCGTTTAAATTCCATTAAAAAGGAACGTCGATTGAGAACATTCTGTTGCACTAGTTTGTTCAATAAGTTCGCGAAACAGAATTCAAAAAACAAATTTATAGTTGTAAAAATGACTTCAAAAGTTAAAAACTTTGAACTAAAAAGACTTTAAAAGTTCAAAAACGCTCCAAATGTTGCCGACAAAGTCGTATTCGAATGTATGTTTATTGCATTGTTAACGAATGCGGCGCCCACACAACTTTTTAAAACCCAAAAAATTATTCAAAATACTGTAAAACAAATATTGAAATTTGGGTTGAGTTTGTTATGAAACACGAAATATTAAAATGGCGTCAAAGTTTTAGTTCTACTGTTGATGAATAGACAGCTCTCCGCGAAGTTATTGAACAGCCTAAAATATGATACTTTACGAGCAATATGTCGTAACGATGAATCTACCGATTCTTTCGCGAACAAGGGTGCATTTTTTCGCTCAACCGCTCATGCGATGTCACGGCCGTCAACTGCATACATCCACGTCCGGCCAGGAAGAAGGGCGCGTAGCTGGCCGGCCTTTAAATAGCAAAAACGCAGGCGTAAACAATCCTCTATCCGGTGGAAAAACGATTTCACTTTTCGCCACTTCCGCGATCGCATCGCCCACCTTTTCATCCCCCGATCGCGACACCGCTGCACTTTCCTACTGCATAAAAATGTTTCCATTACCCCCGACCGATGCATATTTATGTTCCTGAATATTCATGGCCCGGGGCGATAGGTATTTTGAGAGTCTTTCAGAATTGAAGCCCGATTCGAGCACAAACGAAGCACAGAGGAAGGGCAATTATAAAATGCAGGCCATTCGCAAGATCTCGCGCCGGAATAAAAGCGTTTTATGGAATATCTTGGAGGATTATACAATAGGCGATGCGGTCTTCTTTGGTACACGGTATCGTGCAGAGTACAATCATAAGTATCCTCCATACGTGTATCTAATTCTTTCAATCTCGTCTATATTTTCGTACTAATTCATTGACTGAATAAGTGTACATAGCTGTTTCGTTATAATCGAGAGTCTGTGTAATACTTTTTATTAATATTTTGACAATAGTAATAAATAAAGGATGTTCCCCATTATCTTTTTAACGAGAAATAACTAAATACAAAGCTTTTAGATAATGACAATCGTGGATTTTATCGAGCATTTTAATTCTCACACTTAATAATTCTACATTCTTCATTTGGTTTGTTGGAGTCTGAATTTGTTTGTCGGTAGAACGACGTTGTGTATGAGAAAGTTATTAATTTTGGCCACTGATGCGTAGCTCAGAAGTAATTACAGCTTATGAAATTTAAGAATGAAAAATTAGTTAATGCTTTTGGATAATGCTCCTTTCAATCGAGCAGGAAGAAAGCCTGGTTGAGATTTCTACAACGTCCCAGAATCGCAGTTGCGCGGGATGCACAATTCGAAATGTGGTTCGTCGGTCGGTATTTTGATCATTCCACGGAAGTTGGAAAATTGCATTTATCGGTTGCGGCGTTAGATCAAGGAAACTCGAGGGCTGATACCCAATCCGCGGAAAGGCAGTCGCGAATCGGTGGTGGGAGACGTTTCTGGCACGAAATGGTCGGTGCTTGAGTGGCAGCCACTTATTATTATCGATTATTCGTTTTTTCGAGTCGAGGCGAGATCGTACGAGTGCCAATATTCCGTTATATGCAGACCAGCTTTCCTGTCCGTCAGATACTGCACCACTTGCAGATCATGCTTGCGACTGCATCAATTATTTCGAGGCGAATGGACCGTTAGTCTGGTTGTTTCTCGGTTTGCTCTGTTCGGCACATTTGTTTTTTTTTTTTTTTTTCGTGAAACACGTTTCTTTCCACGTGTCCATAACCAACAGCAATTTCTGATATTCGTTGCGCTCGTACACGAACTTTTTATGTACCTATTAAAGTCACGTACAACTGGGTACATCAGATGCCAAACTGTCTAACTTTAGTCTTCCCAATTTCAGTGCACGGACGCCAGCTGAACGAAGTTCTTTCTAGAAAACATGGATTTTTGTGGCTTTGATTCCACGAGACTAATCCCTTATTATAATTAAATATTTAAATGAAATTAAGTTATTATAATTAAATATTAAATTAAATATTATAATTACAACATAAGAAAGGAGTGAAAGAAAAATATAACATACGATATGTATGCAGTAGTACATTTTAGGTAGTACATATATAAAATTTTTCTTTTACATAAGAATTTTCTTTACTTCAAAAATTCCTCTTACCCTTTCTCGTTTCTTTAAATATATGCTTTTAAATATTTATCGTTATTATTTCATCTGTCATGTCATCTGTCTGTCTTGATTGTCTCAATCACGAAGTCACTTCATCCGCGATTCTTCGACAGATTCTCAACGCGTCCGCTTCTCCCATGCGCAGATACGCGGCTACGCCACCCGTTGGGAGGTTCCTTACCCTTAATTCTTCGCCGAAAGTTATTCCTGCAACGTGTACGCCGATCGATAAGCCCCGAACTCGGCCCTGCCGCGGTGCTCGCGGTTTAAGAGCGTGTAATTATCTGGCACGTTTGCCGAAGTCCACTCGAGTGTGTGCGGCGAGGGCCTTAAAACGGCCCCTCGAGAGCAGCCTTTATTTTCTCGTTCTCGCATCCGGAGTTCTCGAAGGCCTCGCGGATCCTCCTTGCGCGTCGTGGCTAAATTTTTCCGACCGCAAGCTAAGGGTTGCAATCTCGAGGAAAGCGGTACCGCAAATACCGGAGGGGGAGGAGGGCTTCAGATCGATCGTACGAGGTCAGTCCGAAAGAAAGCCCTCCCCAGCCTCTCCCTTATTTTCTCCAGAAGGCACCTCGATAATTATCCTCTTAGACAACGTCGGTACTTTTCCCTTGTCCTTAAAGTTTGTCCTCCCGAGGATCTTAATTATCGTGGAACACGGCGCGTTACTGTGGCCGGTATTAATGAGAAACACGCCTACCCAGTCCCGGCAATAGGCTGGCCTTATGGCTTCTCCATTCCGAGGTCATGCATAATTGATGCCCTCTAAATAACTTTTCCCCCCTTCTCTTTCTCTTTTCTCTTTCCTTTTTCCCTTTTTGGTTCCTTGCCGCGCTACGCAATTCGTGATTGATGCATAATGTCTCATTCGACGCGCCGGCGATATCGCCGGGTTCGATTACGTATTGTTCCCAGGATGGCATATCTTGGATAGCGAGGGAAATTCCGTCGTTAATCAAAAATACCTTATACTTTGATCGAATTCGCATAATTTCCGCGGTGGAATGTTTTCATTATCCGATATTCACCTTGGTAATATACCTTGCGCGCGGCAGCGTGTGCCTGTTGGTGGAAGGATTTTTCTTGGATTATCGTCGTCGTATCGATTCTGTTGTTTCTGCAATATTTCGCGAGGCTGAGAGATATACTGATGAAAGGGATATTTCAGTAAGGATTGAAATTTATGTAAGCTGCTTCACTATCGAATACCACTATTTCGTCGTTCTATACCGATGCGTGAATTAGAAGATAAAGAGATATGATTAACCGCTATTATTGGACTAATAAGTCTCCTCGTCTTCTTCTCTCTAAGTCCTCTCGTATGTTTGATTATCAAAATTGAAAAGTGTAGATTTTCGTGATATATTACACTATGATTTTATTACAACCGTTGGTACGATCGTTTCATTATTTCCCGATCCCTTTTAACGATCGAATAAACGCAGTGTCAAAAACGAATTTCCGATATCTGAATATAATCGGGCCTATACATCTTGGCAAATGTTCCACTGGAGAGCATTGTTAAATCACCGAAGTTACTTTCAATGCCAGAAGGTTCACGGTACCACGGCTAAAGGTTTATGAATTTAATAATGCCTCGCGTCATTGCCAGTGAAAACAATTAAATGGCGCGATTAAATATTGCGAATAGTCGCCGCGGGTTTCGGAGAGAAAAAAGGTTCGGCGAAAATGGGAGAATAAGGGGCCCACGTGTTACGCCCGCGAAAGTTTCGAGTTTCGTTCTTTGGCCTTTATCTTGCGACTAAGCCACCTGGGTTAAATGGATTTAAATGAATGCGAGAAACTTAATGAATGCTTTGATGAAGTATCTGCCATACAATACGACGAAATTCGGCGCCCTTTCTTATCACACGTTTGTTATCGCCAGTTTTCACGTTCGTCCTCTTTACATTGCCGACGCCATTGGATCTGATTTCGCTTCTTAAGACTGAAAGTTGTCAATAGCTACAGCTTTAAATGAGATCATCTAAGAAATGATTCCTTGAGTAATCTCATAATATTCATTTATCACGATCCTTACTATAATTCATTGGTAAATAGTCCGTTTCAATGCAATGGTAAAGCTCGACGCGTTTTGTTGTTTAATTTATCCAAAAATTATTATTATTATTTAATATTTTTTTGATATATAGCTAATACTTGTTCGTTATTTCTATCCACCAACATATCTACGAAAAGTAACTTTTAATTATTTTTATCGAATCACGTGAATTACGATATAAACAAGACAAAGTTTCTTTTCACTATTACTAGAGCCAGAACTTATTTTGTAGGTAGTCAATTAACGTCCAATTTGAGTAACTAGACTTGATCCAATTCACTGAGATCGACTTCCAGGGTAAAGGAAATCTTTATTGAATTTCGAGCCAATTGAGCTTTTTCTTGAAACATACGAATTTCCGTGCACGTTCCAACATTAGATTTTAAACGGTCGACCTGCAGACCCAGTCGCTCTCCGAAGGAGCGAAAAACTTTCATGATGAGCGACGACGCCGCTGCAAGGGATAGAGGCCCCTTTTTCATGAGTATCAATCGTACCTGCGAGACCATTGATACATTACGATCGGTTCTGCGGGCCGAAATTTTATCGAGCGCCGGGGCTTTCTCGGGAATAAGGTGAAATATAATACTTTTTTTCTCCCCTCACACTTGGCCTTTCCCTCGGGATAAGGGGGTATAAATCTGACCCGTAGAGATGCTTGTAACTGCGTCTCGTTAATGGTGGTTACAAAACTGAAGCAAGCTGACACGTGTTTGCAAATTCGGAGGTTGTCGACGATAATCGCATGTTAAATTATCGCACATCGTAGGTATTAAATGAACGGATCTCAGGTTAAGTGGCGTATCAAACTTTGTCGTGACGGTAAAGGAGAAGGTAATTCATCTCTAAATTTGATCATAAGATATGTTAAAATTATGGGACAATAATTTACTATCGTATTTAATATACTATTGCGGATAATGATCGTAGTAATCGATGCCGCTAAATTCGTACATAATAACAACAGCAACAACAATTTACTATAGATGCACATGCAAAGCAAATGGAGCAAAGCGTAAGGATAAGTAAATCTATTTAATCATTTACATGTTATATATCGCAATAAAACAATGCGAATTCTCCGAAGAAAAATCATCCTTATTTTGGGAAATTTGTATTAAAAATTACAAATCAGTTGTTCTGATTGTTTAAGTAGTTCTAATAAAATCGGTATTGTTCAACTAAGGCAACTTTGCATATCAATCTGTTTATATAATACTCCGTCTCTCAGATTCACCCCAAAAGAATATTGAGTCGTAAGAAAAATCGTGAATGTTTGAAAACATGGGTGAAAAGCATACAGACGCATGATAAAAACCACAGGGGCAAACAGTTTGACCTGTGGCTTTAACCGAAATATTTTCTTTACCTCCAGCAATCGGCAGATGTGTGCGTAAAGAAAAACTTTAGGAAAATACTCCGGGGGACACGTATTAGCATAAGAATAGCATGACGGTGAAATAACAAGTCGGCCTTTCAAAGTATCCCAAGCTTATAAAAATACTGGCGTGGCGAAGTCAGCGATAAGTCTGTCAGCGCTACGATTATGCGATAGGATTATGAGAAATCCTGGAAACAAATTACTGAAATACCTGACAAAGTAATCAAATACAGGCCTAATTAAGTGAGGCAATTAGATATACAAATATTACCGTCTTACACTGTGTTACACGGTATTCTATATTTTTAGTAAAAGGTCAAGTTGCAAAAGCATTTTTATATTAGTACTTAATGACATTCAAAGGAAATAATTTGAAAAATGTCTAATGGTCAAATAAAAAATTATAAGCTGCGACATATTTTTTTTAAATGATCCTTTACTGAACGAACATGATATTATATGCGGTAAGGGCTAATTAATCAACCTAAATTATTATAAGCAAAAATATAACAATGATCTTTTATCATACTTCATCGTGACTTCTCTGAAAAATATATCCATATATTTTATCTACCAATCATGCGGCGTCATTACTTTATATGGATTCCTACAGTCGGTAAATATCCGTGATTTGTCGCGGATCATTCACGAAAACCGCGCATGCGCACAAACAAAAATCAAGCCCTCGTCTTATTATCAGGCACGGCGATTCATCAATTCATGCCCGATGATTTATTGCCCTGGCACTGAGGTCTCCATCTATCAGTGTCCTTGGGAGGGAAAAAAAGGGAAGCAGTCGGTCGCGATATGTCAATACTTAGTTTAGCTACAACCGACGCCGCGATCATTTACGCAACGGCTCCGATTAATTTGTATGCGACGCATTGTCGCTTAATATTCATTTATTCCGTGGTAGCGATACAAATTTTCTCTCTTTCGCGAAAGGCAGCCATATTGTTTTATATGTTAATCTCAAATTAATCTCGATGGCTGTAACGAGTAACTCATTTAAATACTGTCAAACAAAGCACAGTTCGGTGAGCCTGAAATCGTGTGCAAAAGTGACAGACAAATAAAGAGAATTGTATAAGTATGTGCATCGAAACGTCTTTCGTTCATGTCACGATCCGCGCCATGGAAATATGGATTTTTGACTGGCAGAACCGCGCTCAGACGTGGACGTTAATCTTTCATTGCCTGGAACAAGAGCAACTGACCTCGGTGGTCAATATGGAATCCATTTTGCACCGTCAGAATGGTTAACCGGAAATTCTGACGCTCGACAAATTCCTTTCGGAGAGTTTCGAAATCCCGGAAAACACGTCCGTTGCAAAATATACGGGATATCATTATCTTGATAGATAATCTAAAGTGACGTTGGTCCAAGATAATGAGCATAAACCTTAATTACGACATTAATTTCTTTCGTTACATTAATTTCAGCGGGCTTCCCCTAATACGACGCTCAGACATTATTGATTTTAAGTAGATAGTCATACATCATCATATTTCTTCCCTTGGATCAAATTTTTCAAATTGAATATAAATGGTTAACATTAATGATATGCCTTCCATTTCCGAAATCATCGATTTATTTCGGCGGAAGTTGTTGTTTGCATATCGTAATTAGAGAGAGTGTAAAATTGATAAGACAAAAAACAAGTAACATTCCAGCGTATAGCATTTGCTTAAAGCTTCTTAGTGATAATGACTTTGGGTAACGTTTGGCAAATTATCATAAAAGGCCGCACGGAGAAGGACGTATCACGAAAAATACTTATATTCACTTCTTCCTGAACTGGAAGAAATTTTGGGTTCGGTCGAAGACACGGTCGAAACTCCCAAGGGAAGATTATCAATTTTCCATGAGCCAAACGGATGCGGTACGTGTTTCCGTCTTCCGAGTCTCGATGGACGCCTAAATACTGCATGAAACACGAAGAGCTTTTGCGAAGATATCGCGACCCTTATGGAAGTTCCATCCTGGAACTAAGTATTTATGGGATCTTCTCCAGGGGAAGCTTAAATCGTAGAATGAGTTTCCCTGCAGCTTCCGCGGATTAAGACTTTAAACGATATGACAAGCTCATAAAACTTGCTAGATTATAGTAGGTGGAAGGTGATAAGTACAAAGTTTCACAGCCGACAAGAAAATTCCTATTTCCTTAAGAGTTTCAAATACACCATTGTTTCGGTAACAAGGAAAACGTTGTCCCTCACTACTTATTGAATACACGTAAATCCGCCAATAAGAATACAATGAAATTTCTACAGTAACCGTAGAATTTCAAAATTGACCACAACAAGATTTACAGTGTCGTGCATAAATATTCCGATGTTTATAAAAATATATATATATATATATATAACAAATAAAATAATATATATATAACAAACAATTTAGTCAGTACCTTAGCAAATTTCTCATGCTTAATAAACATCGCCTAATAATGATCGTAATATTAATCCCAGAAATCAGTAAAAAAAACCTACATTTGTAACGTAATCTCAATGATGTCGGCCAGCGTTTGTGTGCTCCGAGACTTTCGAACGCTACTGTACGCAAACTACTAACAATAAACTTTTCACAACTGCATCGTTCTCACGCAGCTTGTCCTCCTAGAACGAAGGAAAGCCAGAGGTTTAGGCCCGTATCTTACGGATATCGTCCGATGATTACATTTTAAAACCGTATCGTCGAGTGCCAGGGAAGAGGGCGCATATTCAGCGCCGTCGGAAAATTCCGAGCGGCTAAAGCGGATCAAGGTGCGAGACGTAGAATCCACGTAGAAGCTGGATATTTAATTTTCCATGAGCCGTACCAGTTGAATTGATTCCGTTCGTGACACCCATTCTCCCGTGAGCCTTCGCGCGCCGAACGACGGCTATAGGCCGATGGCACTGGATGGCAGGATTCCCACAGAATCGTATCGCCCTCTTCGCCCTACCGCTTCCTTCGCCCCACCCCACCGACCTCGGGCCACCGTTTGATATTCAATTATCCGCGAATAGGGGTGATCGTGGCTCGATATCGGGCTCCACCTTCCACACACCTCCTGGGCTTTTGGATCTCGAAACCATCCGCAAGGGGTGCGCGATTTGTTTGTTTCTTAAATTTCCGGCATCGGGCATCGGGATAAACTCCTCTCGATTATTCAGTGTACACGTGTTTCGTGGGAGTAGGGCATAGGCGTGTGGATATTTGGTTTTTGGTATCATATATCGAATCAATGCTGTTTGGGCATTACGGTTTGAAAGACTCAGTTTGCTCATTTTATGTGCGATGTATGTGTGTGTGTGTGTGTGTGTGTGTGTGTGTGTGTGTGTGTGTGTGTGTGTGTGTGTGTGTGTGTGTGTGTGTGTGTGTGTGTGTGTGTGTGTGTGTGTGTGTGTGTGTGTGTGTGTGGCGGTGCTTGTAAAAATGGTCTGAGTGATATTTTTCGAAAAATGGCTTACAGTTATTGTAATTTGGATGTATACGGTGCGAAAAAAGAGATGAATTAAGTTGTTTAGATTCTCGACTTCGACTATTTTTCTTCGACTTTTTTTTAATTACCGGTATATGTATACATGTATTCATGAAGGTGCAATTAAATATAGGTCTAATTTCTATGTTACGTGGTCCTTTGTTGTACTATTCTCAGGTAACACAGTCGAGGTTTTCAATTTTTACTGTCACAGAAAGTAAATCACGTAAAAAAGAAAGGCACTCCTTTTCTCCGACCGTGTTCCTTCAAATTCGTGCAAAAGAGAGCCGTGCAAAATAAGAGTCAAGTGTACATTTTACGTGAAATCGGTGAGTCGAAATCAAGACAGGCTTTGGATTCTTTTAGAATGCATACAGATCGTTCTTGAATACATAAATATATATACACTGTTACATAAAGAATACGTATTATACTAAAAGTGTAATTCGGATTCATTTATTCATTAAATCGAACTAATAGTCATTGGTTTGAGTTCATACATTGTCAAGAGTGAAGCATGTATATTATCTGAGATATTGGTATCTCGATATTGAGAATAATATCGTATTTTTCGTGAAGATTTTGAGGGCCTATCCGGCATTTCGGCATAGTTCGGGCAACTTCGAGATATTTCGCGATTTCTCTCCGTCCAAGTTCCAAATCTTTTTTCTGCCAATCGCCGAAAGCTCCGATCAATTTTACGCACGCGCGAACATCGCGTAAGATTTATGGCGGTCGTTTACCGCGATGCAACGAGGCATCACTCGTGTCATCGTGACGCCGGAAAATGGTCCTGCCGACGAGACATCCCGGTGGCGCGATACATCTTAAAAGCGGGACGTCATTATAAAATATGGCATGTGATGGATGGCGCCAGATTGAGAAGAAAGTAATATTTCTCCTGTACAATCCCAGGGGCCGGAGTCTTCTGTTCTTTTTTTTCTTGTACAAACGCAGGAATCGCGTAAGAAAAGGCAAAGGATGAAATTAAGAAAGTGGCGACTTTAAAAAATGAAAACTCTCCTAATATTTACGGATTATGTTATTAATTCCGTTATAAAACAACGTTACGATCTTGTGACTCGTTGCTATTAAATATATAAAAACTCATTCCGTTAGATTAAAGTTAATAGGATAGAAAAATTGTGATACTGTAAATATGGTTTTGTATGCAAGAAGAAATAATAATCAGAAGAGACGATGTTCCTGATTGTTGACAGGTTATAGCAATCGATAGTTCACTGTCGATCGTTCTATTATACATTAAATTTTTCACGTTTCGTTCATTTTTCGTCGCCATAGAAACTTTGAACGTTATGTCATGGACTTTGGTACCTTTTATATTTATATAAGATGACCAGTTTTTCCGGATGTTTACGACGCGTGTCGTGATGGAATTTTTCGTTGGGGGCCGATAAACCTGCGTAACACCGCGCATGTGTGAAACGTGTCATCGTCAAGGATGCAGCCGAATGCATCGGGCTGCGAGCTCATAGCGTCCAAGTGAACCATTCGAGTGTAGGAGACGCGATAACGGGGATTTCGAGATGCAAGAAAATTCGGAGCTGCAGAACTTTGCAATAAAAGCGTGATAATTCCGGCCAAAATGGCACGAATAAAGATACCGTTGCGCCTGTCTCGAATTCTGTTTATAAGTCGGGGGTATTGATTTACCGACTAATCCCTGAAAGTACAATCAAACTTCGGATACGTAATATCCGGTGATATTTCGAATAAAAAATTGTATTCTCAAACATAAAAACTGTAAGCACTTTGTAAATATTCCATTAAAACTATATTAAAGATAAAAACAAGCTATATACAAATAAATGTAAGACTCAAGAATCGTTTTTAGATATTACATTCCTTTTTCGGAACAGTACTCACCACAAATTCGCTTATTTCAATACCATCAGAAATAGGAAAGACTCCGCGCACGTAAATTAACGCGTTGAGAAGATTTGACGGATATCGATTCTACAAATTATTCTACAAATTCTACAATTATTCTTACCCCTTTAAACTATTCTACGAAAGGACTAAGCCTAGGCTTACGCTCTTCGCTTTCCCCACTGGAAAAAAGGAGCTGCGCAAACAAGCACCTGAAAACCGGAAATCACAGGCATGTCACGTTCAGATTAAGTCCAGATTAAGTGCAAGTTTGACCACGGACACATTTTCCCCTTGGCAACGAGAAAAAGGCGGGATATTAAAAGCAGAGAGGGAAAAAATCAAAGACGCCGGGGGTTGCGAATTTTTCGTCGGTTAAACGTCGTACATGTTTTACGGATGGAGCGCCGGGTCAACGGTTGAGCCAGCTTCCCGTTAAATTCGGACAGAATGACGAGCCAGGACGTAAACTTCGTAATGGAGTTCTAAAAAGGCGCCACACCGCGACGAGGATAGAGCTCGATCGAAACGATGGACAGCGACGTCGACGATCTCCCTCTTTCTCCCCTCCCTCCTCTCGCTCCTTCTCTCTCCCTCCCTCAGGATTTACGATTTTCCGTAAATTGAGTTTCGCTGCCCGACAGCGCCGCGACAGATCGTCAGGATGGAAATGGAAATGTCGATGAAAAACTACACGTAGAGTCTCCTCTCCGCGCGGGTTCAACGAGGTACAAATGGATGAGGAGATGGCCAGGGTATTCCTTCCTTTCCGATGTCGAATTATGCTACTCTACGATTTATTATACGTACCAGGACGCCTCTACGATTTTTGCACGGCCCAGGAAGAGTGTCCGAGGGGACGAGAAATTCCCTCGTCACCGTTCGTTGCGGAAAATACCGCGTCTCACCACCGGCACACCATCGCTCAAAAGTCCTAGGAAAATTACTTTTTTCTCGGGACTACCCAAAGAAAATGATTATTGCTGCAATATTTCGTACCTGGGAATATTCCACTCTTCCTAAGAGAAAGACCGTGGTGGAATAGGTCTCCTAAACGTAGATCGATGGTAGGAATTCCCACGAAAAATGATAACCGTAGGAACCAAAAGCGGATTATGACATGGGTCGATAAATCCTCGGGCATAGGACAATTTCGTAAACGACAGCCGGAATATGAAATTCCAAGCGTCGACCATTCGGTCCTTCTCCCCTGTCCCTTTCGAAATTAAACGTCCGCCTCTCTCCAAACGTAACAGGAATGTAGCCCAGGAGTATAGCATATACCTGAGAGTTCTGTTAACATTTGAACAAACCAAAGTCCTAGGGAGGAACGGGAGGAAGGAGCCGGTTGAAACACAGTGCCGATCGAAGATTATGAAGAGGAAGAAAGCGAAAGAGGCGTGGAAGAAGGAGGAGAGGAAAGGTAAGGCGAGGCTGGTCGAGAGGCTCGCAAGTAGGTCGCATCTCACGGCTCAATATCGCCGAATACTCTTTTGTGTCCTCTTCTAAATTGGGTTACAGGGTTGGTGCCGGTACCGTTAGCTGCTGGCTGCGGGTTCTTCTCACTTCGGCTCGCGGAATTTCAATATTCTATTTTTTTCCATCGCTAAACGAATCGCAGAGGAATCGTGCTGCTGACCCGGACCGAACGGTATGCAGAGTGGAAATGAGCAAATTAAACACCGCCGATAGCCCGCATTGACCTCCGGATTGTGGTCTTTTTTCACACGATTCAATCCATGCCGATCGCTAGAATATTGCTGCCGCTCGATACAATTGCTGCTTGTACCACGTACGTGACGTTCTCCCTTTATTTGACTCTTTGTCGACACTCTATCTCTCGTTATATAGCGAAAAGAGAAATTTTTTAAAAATGTGATACAATTATTATGAAGATCTCTCTCTCTCTCTCTCTCTCTCTCTCTCTCTCTCTCTCTCTCTCTCTCTCTCTCTCTCTCTTTGAACAATACTACGCAAAAAAAAGAACGATTCTCCAACAACAAGATAATTTATGGTAGGCATGTTAGCTGATTTATGTCGTGCAAAATTGTCATACCTTATGATCGTCGTGAATTGTTATATTTTTTGTATGTTATCGTGAAAATGAAAATGGAATTTTCTTTCCACGATATATTATTATTTATTTACATTCAGGTTTTATGTAAGGATTAAAGCATCGTTACTGACGTAACTAATACGCACGATTGCACCGGTGAAAGGACAAACGAGTTACGTAAGACGTCGTGGCAGCAATGGGATGTATTTATTCACCTAAGATTCCACCTCCTTGCATAACAAATTGATGGACGGATCGTCCATCCCGCGGCTTGAACAAAATTGAATTCGGCATCGTGTCGTGCTCGCGGAATTTCCGGGAGCGAGAATTAATTGGAAGCCAGGAAACGAATCGATAACAGCCGGTCGGTCCGCCTCGATATTTGCAAGTTAAACCTCATGCAACTAACCATAAATCGAAATTCAAAATTAAGTTCCGCCCTCGTAGATCGAAGCTCGTTTCCCATTGCGAGTACGAGAGCTGCTATATTTAATTGCACCGCGGTCCCATCTTTTCTCTTCCAATCGAAGTCGTAGAAAAAGTCGATATCTCGCGAAAGAACATTTTTGGCCTCGTCATAATTTAACTTCGAACTAAACCAGCGTTCGCGCATGAAATTTCCATGGAGTCGCGTTTAATTTCCTCGAGCTACGTACCGCCCTCCCGTTATTGCTCCCCTTGTCTCGCTCGTGGATGCAGAGTGCATTTCTTGCCGTGATTGCTGGCACTTTTATTCCTATTTTCCTACTCCACACGTTATTCGCCCTTTTCCATTAACACTCGTACGTGATGTTTTAAGAAGAAGTTGATATCCGAGAGCCAGATAATAAAGTGCTCCTCGTTGTTGCTTTATCCCCCTCTTTCCATGATACGAGCTGCCCACTTTCCTCGTGATTCAATTCAACAGATCCCGTTGCAAAGGGTCGGGAATCGGTTTGTAAAGAATAGGGTGATATTCGTGTCCGCGAGTTATTAGATAAGGATCTGGATATATGTTACAGAGATCAGAAGGTATCGTGTGTACCGACGATATACCTTTTCTCAATTATCGTCGAAAATACTGATCCTGGAAATGGGCTTTACAGCGTAGCACAACCGAGCACGCGTGATTATTTATAAAAAGGTATGTAAACGAAGCAAATTAAAAGTTGTTTTTTACAAGGAAGAATCAAGTTTTTTTTTCAAAAACGATCTTTTACCCATTATTCGCGAAGGCTAAGTGTAATCCTAAAGAATGCACTTATTAATTAATTTCCTACAGTAAGCCAATTAGAGAAAAAATATTTTTATTGAATATGTAACTTTTACAGCGGTCAGTACAACATTTCGTTATAAGAATCAAAACTAAAAATTCCACTGTTCAGATACAAATAAATAAGAATTAAGCGTCCCAAAAAGGGACACTGGTAAATAATGGATTAAGATCCACCCAAGGCACTTGGCATTGATTACTCCTTGGCTAACTTATTTCTTTGTAAACTTCTACGTTCTTACGCATCCACGCTTGGAGATTTTGCCTGATACAGTACGATAATTTCTTCACCATTAAAAACACCGTATGCCTACCAGAATCAATTTCAGTTTCCATAAGCACGTCTCTTACAAACTCCGGTACCAATCTCATCCATATCCTTAATGCCACGAATTACTGCCCATCGTTTGTATTCCGCGTCGTGAATTCGTAAAACAACTTTCCTGGCGATTGCAAATTTACTCACAGCACGGAAAGAAAGCCGGCGATCGTTTCGGCGAAAATCCTCAAAGTTTCAAAACTACCGGGAAGATCGATAGGGTCGTTGCATTCCCAATGCAGTTTATTTCGCCAGCAAAGTAATTGTGCATGTATAAGTGCCGAATCGATCCCACGCGCAGTCGAATTCTCCGTTTCGCGTGTGATTGCACGGAATCAAGATCTGGGGAAGCCAATTTCTCCACGTTATACACCGCTTTTCCGTACCTGTCTCAACACTTTCAGTCGTTAAACAGCCAATGGATGGGAATTTAATCCCATCTTATCGTATTGCGCACGCTCTATATACCACGGACGTGAAACATTAATAAAAGATGAAACGAAGAACCTCGGTTACTGGAATTTGAACTGAATAATCTGTGGAACTGAAAAAATTGCACGCCATATCCCAAGATTTTCGATACTTATAAACTGCAGGTATCACGGTACTCTCTCTCTCTCTCTCTATATATATATATATATATATATATTTATGTATGTATAACTTATAGAATTACATCACAGTCAACAGCGTCATCCCGAATCGACGAGCGTCCAAATACGGAAGGGCATTATTAATGCAGGTCTGCAAGCTTTTGTTCCACCGGCGGAAGCCCCGGGTAATAAACCATTGTCGATATTCCCCGTCTATCATATAGATCTCGCGCACCATCCACCGAAACTGTGTAATTGCACCCCTCACGTTTGTTCGAAGCGCCATTCGAAATCACGGATCTCGCCTGCCGTGGCACGAACGCCACCCTCCCCCCTCTAGCCCTTTCGGCGCTCTCTCTCTCTCTCTCTCTCTCTCTCTCTCTCTCTCTCTCTCTCTCCCCTCTTTCGCTCACTCCCCCTCTCTCCCTCCCTCTCCCTCTCTCTCGCACCCCGTGTTCCACAGGAGCCGCTTACCGGAGGGGAGGTCGAGGCTCCCGAACTTCCCGAGTTTCCAAAGCTGCAACTCAAAGTGACGTTCGACCTAACGGTCGTTACAGGCTTGAAACTTTAAGCCCACGCCTCCGCGCCTCCTAAACGGCACGTACGTTCCCGGGGCTGGCCGCCTCATCGGCAGCCGCATGAATATTTTATATCGAATGTTTAGCCGGCGGAGCGCGAAATTGTTCCTCTGTTTTTAGGATCGTACGGCCACGATGAGGAAGATAAATCGAGGTCGGAGCTCTGGCATCTCGCGGGGAAACTAACAGTCCTAGGCAAAAAGCGGAAGTCTCGTGTGCTCGGGATTCACTGGCTGGGTGCGAGTTAATGCGATCGTAATGAACGACCGATACTTATCTTAAGGGAGGGGAAGTTATGGGGGAGCAAAAAATTCGCTGGTACAACGTAGAGAAAAAGTGAGCGTCGGTCGATACGAAAGAAATCTCTACGTTGGAAAACATTCGTCTGTATGAGGCGTAGCGTTAGTGTGCAAAAGAGTGGAGTACGAGAGAGCGAAGGAGCGTTGGAACTGTAATTAAACGTCGAATATCCGATTTGTCGGCATCTCTGGTTAATGATTCCTTTACCCAGTTAATCGCGTAATAAAGTACAATGAAATCGAGCGGAATAAAAGTCTCGCAATGTTAAAGCGTATTAGCAAGTGGCGTTACGGTCGAGCTACTTCTTCCACCGATTAATATTTAAGATAGGCTTCAAAGTATCAGGCTTACGTCGAAGAAGCCTTAAGGAGTCTATGTTCTTCCCCTGTAGTTTCTTCCCGTGAGTTTATTTACCCTTGACGTTGATGAGAAATCCAGTTACCTTAAATCTAATCGGGTGCCAGGAAGAACGCCAAAGGGAAGTTACGCCAAACGCACGATCAAACAATCCACGGTTTAGCCTTCCACTACAGCAAAGCGCTTCGCTAGAAACCCCGTAAATTATCTCCGCATCGGAGAAATAATGTCCCCAAAGGTATGCCGTACTGAATTACGAGGCGCCAGCGAAAGTCACGCTGGCAGCCGTAGGAAGGCCCATAGATATCCCTTTGGCGACCGTCCGAACTTTCGAGGGCCCCGCCGCTTTTTCTTATTGTTGTATACGGAGGAAGGGGCGAGAGAAACTACTTGCGAGGTGGAGCTACCGACGAGAGAGTCGTTTTTCTTTGGCCCATGTTCCGCAGGAAGGCACACCCGGAACTTCCCTCCATGGCCGTCCGGGGCATTCGACGATCTCTTCCATTTTGCATTTCGAAGTCTCGCCGGGTATGCTCACCTTCTTTTTTTTTTTCTCTCCACCCTCCCAAAACCTTCTCGATTCTTTTCGGCTGCAATCTCGGAACCGGCCGGACCCGCCTCCTGAATTTGGCATAGTCGCCTGGCTGGTTGTCGGATGGAGTCCCCTTGATCGAGAAGGTAATTAAGATAATTGCTATGGTCTCGCCGTGGATCGAGAGTCGGACAAAGAGCGTCAATCCGAACGAGCAAGGGCGAGGAATCAGGAGTAACTTATGCTTACACGATAGGTTCGGCTCGTGCCGTTGCCAAGAGTGAATCTGGATTTGTCTATCGTCCCCTCGGATGGAAACTATGGATATCTTCACATATTTTTGCTGTACTAAGTAAAAGTAAATTATATCGGAAATAAGGAAAGAATATAATTGATGTTCGAGTCGTGTAATTAGGAATTAAATTGGGATGATCGAAAGCACGAAGATTGTGGTCATCTAGTTTTTAGCTTTTATATAAAGCTTTTGCTGTGTGTACATTGATGCACATTTTCGTATGTATCGTAATAAATGTATATCTCCTCTTTTATGGAGAAACAACGTCGAAATAATAGGTTAGGTATGTACGTACAGAAGGTCCTACAACTATTTTGCTTTTTTAATACTCCACACATCTAAATGTACTATAAATATCGATATCAAAGGAAAAGGGGGCAAAATAGAAGTTCAAGCAAAACCATTCAAATCACTTGGGTATAAATCACTTAGCAAGAAAGTGATGAAAATTTTCAGATCAAAGTTTAAAATTTTGATGACTTCTGTATTAAATTACATAGGAATTATCTCCAGTTGCTTGATAGTTCTAGCCGTTAAGATTCTCGAGACTCTTCGAACACATCGCAAAAACCCATAAAAGTGCCCTGTGAGTAGAGGCGCTCGTTGTGCATAGGAATCCGCGTAATCCACACAATCGTGATCGATGTACATCCGCCACCTACGTGTGTAAGGTACGAAAGGTCATCCATTCCAGGAGGATTACTTTATACCCCGACTTTCGACCTAGTTAAATTCCACGGCGTCCGGCTGTTCAATTGAAAATCCCAATATGTCCCCCATCGATACCAGGAGCGTATTCGAAGGGTGTTCCTCCCCGTAGCGCGGAGCCGTTCTGGAATTCGAAGGCCGTTCTCTGCATAAGGCTTAGCTATGGTGTCAACGATGCTGATCCAATAAATGACCAATGAAGCGCACAAAAAAAAGGGGATTTTTTATGCCTCCCTATTATCTGATCGAGATGAACCGTCCATATATTTTTACCATATCGCATTCTGCAAATTTGGAATTTATTTTCAATTTCAGAAACACGGCAAATTTTTTTTCATTCGAAGTCAAAAATGCTATCATCGCCAATGTGAACTAAGTAGTACAGTACGGCAGTATGTATTCTACTAGTATATGCATTTTTGTTTTAATTAAAATCCGCATTTGTAATTGGGAAAATAGCCCTTTTCAATTTAGACTGTTTCATCGTGCTTTGTTCAACGAAGAAGGATTTTGCATCCTAACATTGAAATAAATCTTTTTTAAGTATAAAATCCATCACTTCTTTTATTGACGCTCTAACCGGTTTTATATTACTTTTTTTTTGGAAACTCCTTGGACTTTTGCGAAAAAAACACACCAATTACATCACAGCTGATTGCTCTTTACAGTCGAGGCTCGAGAAAAAATGGTACCACTTCACGGACTATTCTAATCGATACACAAAGCCCGCGATGAAACTCGTAATGCGGGGTCGCTGGTAATTAAAGGATATTTGCCGAACGCATGTAATCACCTGTTGCACGGAGGAAAGGGCGCGTTAATAGCGCCGAGATGAAATAAATTCTCATCGGGTATTTCTAGGCGGGACGATATTCGTTCTACCAGCATTTCCACGCAGTATCTCCCCCCTTCCAACCCCGCCTCGCCAAACCCTTTCACCAGGTGTGCGATACACATCGTTGGATGAAATTTGATTTAACGTGCCCATAAACTGTAATATTCTAGCTATACTCCGCTATTTTCGGAGTAGATGCGCCCGTGCATTAGCAGTGCGTGCGTGATTTACATGCCGTGAAACGTATAAATCGAGCAGCTCCTGCAATTGTGCGCGCTTGCTGGAGCCAACACCGATGGAAAGTAGCACGTGTAGAGCTACGCTGGTTAGTGGATAGAGGTTCAGACTTCCACGCGAGAGTTCGAATTCTACCTATCACTTCTGGTTTTTCCACGTGATATGTGTACTGCGGCTCTGGTGGTTCGTAATCCATCTCGACTCTTAGTCAATCGATCGGGGAGATCTACCCAGTTTAAAGTAAGTCGGTGCCCGACCGATCGGGGAGATCTATTTTGAATTTAACAAGACGTTTCTTTTTATTCTGTTATTCTTAGTTACCCTTACCTGGAGTTATTCGCCACTACTGAGGAATTGTCAAAAACGAAATTGTTGTCGCAAAATATCAGCAAATATCTTTTTCCAGATGTGGGGGAAAATGGTAAAATGGTAGAATAAATGGTACAAAGAACGAACTTCAGTTCATACAACGTTCCGGCTCTCCTGTGGGCCCTCTTCGGGTATATTATATAATTTAAATTATACAGCAGAAGTATGATGGAAAAATGAATAACCAGTATAAATTATTATCAAATGTTGAACAATATAGCTTTAGATAGAGATAAACTTGTTTGGACTGGGCTAAGACATTGAGTTCCAGAAACTGAGATATAATGTTGTAATCGTGCATATGTTCAAAATTATCATTAAGATGACAGTGTGATGTCTATAGGTCTGTTTATAACAGAAAGGTATGAATAGGCATATGATGAAAAACAGATGTTAAAAAAAATGTAGCAAATAGACCACCTATGTACGTGACATCAACACCGCGAAACGATTCTGCTGCAAATCACGTTAATATCGAACGTGCAAAAGCGGCTCTCGTAATCGTTTCAAGCAAAATGCCCATGGAACATTAGGATTTTACGAATACACGATTAATTTCGAAGATTGTAAAAATGATTTCAAACGGTAGAAGGCTCATTACAATACCATTGTATATCGACGTATTAATTAATTCTTAATAAGAGATACGTTAATTTCATATTCCTTGAAAATAATACCGTAATCCAGGCTAATCCTAACTCTCAAAACTTTCTAAAATTATCTCAATTACCAATCTGCAGTACTCAAACACTCTAACTCCCACCAATAACAACCACACAAGGCCCTCGAGAAAACAACAAAGAAAACGAGTAAAACCGCTATACTGCGGCTCCAAATATTTCAATAAATCTTCCTCGATCAGAAAATCCAAAGGTTCGTAATCTCAGGAAGAAGAGAGCGAAATCCAGAGTTCCTTTCCAAAAAAGCGATTGGCGTCGTCGTCATCGCTTAACAACGTGCCACGATCGAGCCGAAGGAGCACGAAAGAGCCCGGAAGGCGAGGAGCACGTCGGCCACAATGGAAACACGGAAGAGGCGGGCTAAAGTACGCGTACCAGAGTCGTTACGGCAAGACATTATAAGGGAAGTATTTTTTAATTAGCCTCGAGGTGTCTCGAGGCAGTTGGCCGCTCCCTCGAAGCCGAGCCCCTTATGAGGTGCTCGTAGATCACGATTTGCCTTAAGTGCCTTAAGTTCCGCGTCGACGTGAACGCCGCCGTTCGATAAACGGCCCGGTTTGGGACGGGAGCCTATTTAAGCCTGAATGCCGATACTTCGGCTTCGATCGGGCCGAGCTAATGCGAGCATTCGGCGCGGAAACGTAATTAGATTATACAATAAGGCACTTTGTACCCTCGAGGCTGCTCTTCGTCGGGATTCGGGCCCCTAGGAAAATATCAAGACGAGCATTCGGCCATTACGGAGAGCGTGCGACACTGATCGATGCAAATGTCGAGGAGAACTCTAGTTCGAATGGGCAATTGAAAGAACCTCCTTAAAGGTTTTTTCGATTTTATGGTAAAAAGTTTGATTTTAAACAGCTGGAACGGATATTTTCCTCGGTGTTATTGCTGCAATCAAGAGCTACGTAACCTGCGTTACTTTTTTTACTGGTGTAGTAATGTAATTTTTTACTGTGTATTAATTACTCATTACTATCAGCCATTTGAGATATTCCTATTTATGATCCTTTTTCCAATCGCGTATTGGCAGAAAAATTGTATGTTTTTAAATTCTGCTAACTAAGACCATTAGCGCCAGATACTTTTCAGGTTAATCGTTACATATATATGCACGAAAAGAAGACAAAAGCGATTTAATCATTTAGATAGAGCGACAACATAATGGACGTTATTCGAAAATGTATAGATTCAAGTCTTTATTGCAACAATTTACAGAAAAATAAGTTTCATCAATGCGATAGTTCCAGTTTTAATCATCAAAGGGCCAGGATCGAATTACAATGCCGTGTCGTAGGTTCTCCTCCCTTTTCAGAATAGAAAAGGGATAAATAAATAATAAAAAAAAAGGACAGGAACCCCATGCGCTGCCGTAATAAATTTTCAGAAACCGATGTACCAAGCGGCAAGGCAAAAAGGCTGCGCAATTTCGACTTTCCGGAAGTAGCGTGGAGCAGCGTAATCAAATATTAAAGCGAGGTCGCGTAATAAATAGACGGAATTACGGAAAACTTCCTCGATATTCTTGGAAATTCGACGCAACTCGTAGACTTATGCCGGAAAATTCACCGTGAAATGTTTCCCTCGTTTACGAGGGGCCGATGTACCGAAACACGCGATCCATCGAACGATAATCCTTCGAGGAACGGAAGGGAATTTCCCCAGTTTAATCATATCCGACGGTCGCGCTTGACCCGTATCTTTTCTTCTACAGCTCTCTCTCTCTCTCTCTCTCTCTCTCTCTCTCTCTCTCTCTCTCTCTCTCCCTCCCCTTAATGCGCCTCAGAATAAAGGAACGGGAAGAAGTTACCGGGAATAGATCCAGCTGAACGTTGAAGAAGACGAATCGTGCTCGACCATGGCTTCGTTTCTGTCCGTGTCCCGGGTAAACGACATTTTAAGCTTTGGAAGTATCTTATGCGCTTACAGATAAATCTTAGCGAGACGATTTTGGCAGAAGCGACGTTGATCCCGCCGATCGATCTACAGCTCAGGTTGAATGAATTGAAAAGGCCAGATTGACATTTGTGGACGGAGGAATGACATTTTTCTGTTCGACGCCTGCAACAAGTTTCCTATGAAACGATGCATTCTGAGGATTAAAATGGGAAAGAGCGGCTCGGAATGTTCGTTGCATTGAAATACCATAGCAGATATTCGTAGAGTTAAAAATTCAGGGCAACGTTTCTGTACTTACATATTAGGGACGAAGGTGAGGAGGAAAAGAGGGAGAAAAAATGAAATACTTTCACGATCCAAAAAAAGGTGAAATGATGGCGCAGAGATTACCGTTATGATACGTTGCGAGCGAGAAGTCTCGATGGAAAAAAAAAAAAAAGAGGCGTTGTCAACGGACGAGCCGCGGGAATTCCGGCAGAGATATAAGCAGAAAAGTCACAGGCGAGCAATAGCTCTGCCACGTGTACGTAAACGGTGGCATCGATTTCCCACGTTTTTTTCCCGATTTTTTGGAAGTCATGCCCCGGCGATCGCTCGCTACTTTTGCATATCCAGCATGACGGGACTATTATTCGAAGACAGAAGGGGAATGGGCGGACATGGAAAAACTCGTTTTTCTACCCTTGTCGTCGATGAACAATCTATCAACCCCACGAAAAGTGTGGGTACCGATGTGTCGAACCGTGAATCCGGCCCTCACAAAAGTCGACGTTTTTTACAGATAAGTACAAACTCAAGGAGCGGTAACCGCGACTTAATCGATTATTAATCACATCACTTTGGCACAGAATTACGATTTCGTGAATGACGAATGAGAATGTCCATTGCATCCGACAGAATAATCAACAAGATTTACGCAGATTTATTTGTTATTTCTTTAAACATTTGGCAATTAATCTGCTTTTAGATGTGCTTTAGATAAATTTGAGATGTAATCAGGCTCTAATGATTAATCTCTCTAGCGGTCTAATTACGTCAGTAATTTTATACCCAAAGCGGTACATTGTTTTGCATGGAAATTTATTGTTTTATATTGTAGGCCTGTAATTCTTAAGAATTACTCATTGAAATCTGTCTAAACAAAAGTCGAATCGACATTGCAGGTATGATAAAGTGTGAGACGCAACATCACAAATTATAATACAATAAATAATTTTAAAAATAATATAATTTTATTCCGTAATGTAATCAAATCGAAAACACTGCGATTTGCCAAACAAAGGTCCAGTATCACTAATCCCCGTAATAATAGACTGTAATAATGAGTAATAATCGAGGACTTCTCTATATAAGTGTTCGCCGCGTCAGGGTTTTGAAGCCCGCGTGAGCTTCGAGGTTATCGCCTCTAGCAGTGAAAGTTAACCCCGAGCTACATTCAGGATTACCGCCAGGGTTGTTAATGATTAGGAACGAGACAAGAGCGAAGTTGGTAAGGCGATGCAATGTTTTATTTAGCTTTTATTTTCGATCTGAAAAATCGTATTGTGTAACCTCTCAAGGATTTACGCAAAAGGGGCGTTCGTCTGGGTAGAAAAAAGAACGAAAGCACTGTTTGTTCGAGCGCAGTGTTACGAGAAAAACTACTGTGCCGGTGCAAGGGATTTTTCGTGAACGGTCCGTGGCTCGAGGCTCGGGATTTTTCCAGCGAGAAAGCGCGACCGGATGTGCATTTTTTTTCGGTCGAATGCTCAAAGTTAACGATAAGGCCGTGCTGACGTCGAGATAAAGAGACCTCGATCGAAAGAGATCGCGTGCTCGACAAAATGCGGGCCACGGAACGTGTTATCATCGCGCCTACGATAGCCCGTAATCTATTTTCGCGTATCGCGGATATTATTTCTCAACGGCGATTTAAAACCGACACATCCTGCAAAGTAAAATGGAGTTGGCCGTTACGTAAGGCGCTTCAAACCGCATACACATATATTCGTCGCTTAATCAACGGCACTCGTCGTATCGCGTTGGGAAGAAAGTATTATCGATTTTCAAACAAAGAATAGATTTAGTTTTTCACCAATAAGAATCAGAACTTTTGTACGCTCGTAATTATGAAGTTGCCAAAAAGATGACAAAATGAAAAATACATTGCCGCTTGAACTTTATTCTTTGTACAAAATTATGAGTTTTATTTCAAAACCGAAATTACTTTCTTGCCAACCCGCTAAAACTGTATGTAATAAAAACTTCCTTTAAATCGTTCTCAAATAAAATGATTTCGTAATTCAAGCAAAACAATTCGAATATTATACGCTCAAATCATGTATGAATTATAAAGCTATTTCTTCTCCATAACGCATTTACCTTTCGTTTGTAACGTAACTCTGAATCGATGTACATTTTTTTTTTTCGATTAGCAATGTGGTATTGTTCTCGTTTTACCCTGCGCCCTGAATTGTCTGCTAACAATAAAGAGATAAAATCTCGGGGTACGTTTACATGCTCCGCTGGATGAAAAACCTGATTCAAAGGAGGGAGAAAAGAGGGAGAAATTACTCGGAAGTAATCCTTTGACGGAATCCTTGATTAAATGTCCTCTGCAGAAAAACTCCCCTGGAGATGGATATTTCTCCTACACTACTAAATAACCTCGCAATTTTTGCCTTGTTCGCATCCCTTTATTTAATGACACTCTCCTTGTAATAATATTCTTCGTTACACTCGCTTTCTGGTGCGGCAAGTCTCTCGATTCAAGCACGATCAATTTTCAGATAACGAGTGATACTGCCTAGGTTATTTTTCACCTGTCAATGCCTGGACGGTGTGATTTTTCAAAGTCGATTATAGGATTTTAAATCGCAATTTGTTTCGGGTTCTTTGCCCGCAACCGAGTTGGCAGCGATATATTCGATATGTAAACGTAGTTTGTCAAGAGTATTAATGCCAGAGCGTGTATATATTCCTGTTGGAAGTACTGTTCGTAAATTAATCGCACTTAAGCTCCGGAGTTTATCCTCCGAATCGCATGCAAACTGGGAATATGCATCAAGAGATTTTCATATATTTGAACGGTTTCCTGGGACCATCAATTTTATCGACAATGCAGAATTACACGCATTTATCGACGTGTGGCTTCCTTGAATGGAATTTGTGTGGATGGTAAGTTCAAATATAAAATTTATCAAGCCTTGACTACTATATCTCAAGTTTCGCTTTGTCTGCAAGAGGATTATAATCCATCAAGAGTAAATATAATAAGAACGTAATAAATATTCTTTGTTACAATATTTCTTTATCGCAAATGATCCGTTCTGTAATCCTATATTCGTACTTTACTGATAATAAATTTACAAAATGTACACAGTGTATATTCTCGAAAAACTCTTCGTTTAAAAATTACCAAAATAAAAATTTAAAAAAAATTAATTTTGAAATTCCTTGTTTTCTCAAACGAATGTTTTTCCCAGTATATATCCACAACTTGTAACCTGGAAAAATTGAAGAAAATTTGTGCTGATAAAGCAAACACTTTTCTTGGCAAAGGCCAACATAGTTGATAACACTCGTTTCCAATATTTCATGTTGCGAGAGAAACAGAATTGGTAGCTACGCTCCCTTTGGCAAAGATATATCGACTGTTTTTAGCACGCACTACCATTCTTCGAGAGAATTAACCCTTATCGGAGACTAGCTTTTTATACATGATTCTCACTAGATTGCAAATTCCGTTATGAATTCGCTAGTAAACAATCTTTTGAAATAATCTGTAGGCTGCTAAATATTTTAGAAAATTTGACAATTGCTGTTTGTACAAGAAATTCTGATAATGTCATCATTATCGTCGCTCTCAATTTCAAACCGATCATCGTCCGAGTTATCAACATTTTCTATTTCTATATAATTTTCTTCTGCACTTGAATATTTCATAGGTATAGCTTTCCTTTTTTGGGATGTCATAAGATATGACTGCTAGTCTCATCGTCAGAATCAAAATCACCGTCGAAATTTATAAAATTTTCTTTCTTCTCTTTTTGAGCTCAATATATTAAAAATTACTACAAAAGGCATTGATATATTAATGAAGATGGTAATTGCTCTGTTGCCAATGCTCAATCGACAAGGGAATCGTGCCCATATTTCACACATAGCTAGTTTCGACAAGATTCGTCTTGTCACCACCTACGTGACAAAAGACCGTTGCGACAAATACTGTTGTCACGTAAGAAGTGACTTATGACCGTTAAGATTTTGTTGGCCAGTATCATACTCTCTGTGTGATAATTTATGAATTTAAACAAGCGTGGACGTTGCTATTGTCTTTGATTTTAGGTCATTATTGTTTCATTGCCTATTTTTAATTTTATACTTTAACTACGGTGGTGTACCATGTAAATTACGAAGCAAATGTCGGCGTTTCTATGTTGATGTCGATACACAAAGCTACCGTATAAGCGCTAGTGTCGCTTGTTTTCTATTTAACAATGTTCAGATAGGTCAAGACCTGTCAAGTACCGTTACACGTAGGTGATTCCTTTAATAACTATCACACACAAGAAAAATTTTGAATTTTTTGTTAAATCGTTGTTGTTTTTCGTTTTATGTTAATGTTCGCATACGTTGAATTATTTCACGAATTTTAATACAGTTTTTTTAAAACAAATTCTTCAAAAATATTACCGTCCCCTGGCGACGTTTGACTGCGTATACGTGTGGCCATTAAAGTGTTAAGGATTAAAGCGAGAGGCAAGAAGGGCTTTGCTCAGGGGCCGGACGCTGAGTGATTATGTCGTGATAAATTTATTGGCCTATCTTATGAAAGATATCCTTTGCCGTACATATCAGAACTTTATTTTCCGCGCTTGTCCATTTTTTTATTGTGTTATAAAATTTCTATCCAATTTTCTCTCCGGACGATACAGCCCAAGCGGAAAGGAAGACCTTCGTAAGTGTCTCAGGAAAATTGCTCGTGAGAATTTAATACAAAAGGAAAGACCTCAAAGCTTTGTTACTGTTACCGCGCAGCTGCTGTATTTTGTCGATCGCTGCGCGCCCGTTTTAAATGCTAAAGACTGTCCGGCGTTGCCTTGCAGTCGAACAACCAGGCAGAAAATAATATGTGAGCAAAAAGAATCAGTGTATTACGTACATATAAAGCTGCGAGGCTTATTACAGAAAAATAAATCGTGGAATGACGAGACCATTTATGAAAGCAGATTACGTGATATACCGTTAAGTGGATTATATCTCGAGAGCTTATTCGCAAACGGCGTTTTAAATATTATCTCAAAACTACGAGCGAGTGTGTTAATCGCAAACGAGCCCTATTATATTTCAATCGTCGATGTATAGACGGTTTGTATTGCTTTTTTAAATTTGAAAATTTCCATGGAAAATGTGGCGCACAGCTTTCAAGCCTTTGCACTTTGTCGATATTTCCCGGGCGCCGAACAAACGGTCAAAGATATTTTGGTCAGCGTTTCAAGTAGCACGTCACACTTACTTTACCACGATATACACACTGCTGCGAAAAGTTTTAAGATATGCGGTCAATTTTTAAGAGCACTCGGGCGTGTCTCATAGGAACGAAAGAAAGTTTCGTCATAAGCCGAAGGGGTGAGTGGACGGGGCACAAGGGGAGAGAGAAAAGATTAATGAAGTACATGGAATTACTTATATTCAATGAAAAAGTTTGTTGGCAGTCTATAGGATATAGAGACATTGCCATATATTCTATTTTCTGAGCGTTATTTAAAACTTCAAAGACAAATTTAAGTGAAATTTTCAGTCACAATCCGTCGATATATTCATTCACATTTACGTTTTCAATTGTTGGATATATGAGCCGTTCAGTGCACACATCGATTAACTCCATAAAACAAAAAGTTGAGAAATGCGATGAAATAATGTATATTGTTTTTTAAAATTCTTGTTATAATATAAAAAGCGTCGATGCAGGGCCGAAACAGATAATCCAATAATTAATAATATAATTGCGTTATTGAAACGATTTACATTAGAGTGTGGAGTTAATCAAAATGGCTTCTGAAATAAATTACTTATTATTCAATGATCAACAAAATTTTGCCGTTTAATGATGTTAATCTTTATTATTCAGGAAAGTTATTATAAATACAGAAAGTTATGACTATACAAAGTGCTGTGACACTTAAATTTAAGATTTTTGAAAAAATGGAGTTAATCGATGTGTGCATTGAACAGCTTATATATAGATGCGTATATCATATCACATATCATAATTCAACGAAATTTTAATTAAAGAACTCAAGCACTTCACACGGTTTATATTATGACTATAAAAAATATGTTAAATCTACATTGTAATCTTCTAAACAAAATTTAATGTTGCATAATTTAGTACACCCGTATTTGAAATTTCAAATAATGTAGGGTCAGTTAGATGACCTGTCAAAGCAAATTTCTCAACTCTTATATATGGCAGGATTTATTATTGCAAAATACTAATAATGAGTTACTGCACGATGAAGCGTTATCAATTAAGTATATTAGTACATAAAAAAATGTTACTATCATATCTATAGTGCATTTTGCTTTTGGGAAAGAAAGAAACAACTGCCTCCGTGGCGCAATCGGCTAGCGCGTTCGGCTGTTAACCGAAAGGTTGGTGGTTCGAGCCCACCCGGGGGCGTTTTTTTTTTCTTTCCAATGATGAAAAAGTGAATACGATTTGCGCAAATAAGATAAAATATAACAAAATTAAATTGTACATCAACTCATAAAAACTATTAATCACAAAGCGGAGGAGAAAAAATATAGGTTGTTGCGATTATGAATATCTGTAATTAAATACGAAACATCAACTATTAGACACTCAATTTTCCAAAATGAGGACTATAAGCGCAAAAATAAATTTGAATCTGTCCAAAATAATGGATTGAAAGCGTTCATTAATATCTTAATCGTCGGCTGTATAACCACAGCCGACGAGAATAAAAGAGGGTAGGAAAATGTGGACTGCGAGTTATACGCTCAATTATTAAAGAGAGCATTATTTTCACGTGGATATAAATTAAACGAGAAATGTTTGAACGCTGGTTAAAAGCCGCAGAAAGTACGATCTTGTTCCGTAAATCAAATTATATCACCAACCGCAGGAACGCACCGTAATTCGATTTTCAGCGTCGATTTGTGCTCATCCGATAAAAATTTAAATCTCCATTGAGTTATTTCTCGAGATAATACCTTGGGAAAGCATTAATAATGAGGTATTTATTGAGGTATTACCTGCTTCTATCACCTTTATCGTCTTTATTTCGATGCCTAACCAATTAAAATTCTCATACATACGTTAACCCCGGATCGGACAGAAAACTTATGAGCCCATAATCCGAAATAACCAGTTCGACCATTTTTTTTCTGGCACATGCACGTAACGCTAAGTCGAATTTTCCGCAATATTCAAAAGCGATTGTGTGAAAATACAAAATTAATATTCCCAGAGGTACAAAATCCTCTTGCTGCATTACGTACGATATCTTAAACGATATATAATGCACTCGATATCCAAAAATTAAGTAAACAAATATATATCTTCACCGCAAAATCGATTGATTCTCTAAATTCTAAATTCCAAAGAATCATTTATCACATTTCATAATACACTGACAATCGTTACTATGTATTAGCTCCTTTCGATCTCCCTCTCTTTTCCATTTCAATCTACTAATTTAATACTAATCCAAGCTGGAAATTACACGCCAACTCGATCTTACATTTTAGTACAAAGAATTTTCCGACATAACTTTTCGCCAGTAGCTGAGCACGCGCGGGCGAAGGTACGACGACGATTCTTGACGAGCCCGAAAAGAAGGAGAAGACGATGGAGGCGATGGAGCATCTCATGAAATATTAACGTGACCGCACCGGTGAACGTCTTTTATAAGCCGCGTCTATATCGCGCCGCCTACGCCTCTAGGCTCCTCTACACAAGCTCCGATGGCCATTCTCGATACGCGCATTCCTGCAGCCACTTACGCCGTACGATGATTCTCCGTGCCTCCACCAGATGTCCATTGAGAACTGCGAATCTCGCGATAAAAAGTGCGCCTAGTCGGCAAGAACTAGAGCCGCCGTGGCACTGTCACGATGTCATCAGTGGGGGTATTTACTTACCCTTACTTAGCAAGTGATGATCGTGGGAGATGATCCTCGTGATTACGCTCCGCCCTTTGCAGTCTAAACACTATCGCATAGGCTGTTAAGGTTTTCTGATGCTACAGATGACTTTTTTTTAAAGGTGATCTTTATAATAATTAAAGTATGCTCTACAAATAATATTTGGTATTGTGAGTTATTTTGTCAAAATCATCGATTTGATACGGTTAATATTCGTGACTAAAATAATCAAAATTGAGTCAGAAAATATAAACGAAATATTTTGAATGATTGAATCGTACCTTCAGAAGTATTAAAAAGATATTCTGTAGTCGTTATTGGACGTTGCTTGCAAGCTGGTTAATACATTGAGCGCCGACTTCGAGTTAACGCGGCTTTCTTCGCAGCGGCTAGTTTACCGCTATATATACTATCACTAGTCCGAACGATGACGTAGCGGTAGAAGAGCGGTAGTTTCAAATTCAGGGGCGGGCTCAATGTGTTAACTTGAAAACTAGGCTTATTACGTAAAAAATTGAATAAACACGCGTCTAGACATTGGATGTTAGATTTTTTTTTTGATTATGCAAACAACTGAATATACATGCGTACGAAATGGTGATAGCGAGATTGTGCGCTTGAAAATTTTATTTGATAATGTAGGAGTTAGGCGGCGACTGTGTCGCCAAAGCACAGACACATTGCCGGGATGCGTGCGGAGAAGTGGGCTAGTGTAGGATAGAAATAATTTATCGCAAGAATAATAGTCTTAGAAACGCACGGTCGCATCGCTGCCATAAGAAAACATATGCAAGGCGCATAGGAATTTCGAGTCTCCTAGGCCTTCAACATATAAAAGTATGCGTGTGTGTGTGCATCTGTAAATAGGAAAATGCGTGACTGAGGGGCACTGCGAGGACAGTCGAATTTGAATAGTCTGGTTTGAAGAGTCGAGAAGTGCGGCAGAGTATTTGGGACAGTGTTACATAGACAGAATCGCATATGCAGAAAGAGCGAATAAAGTACTTATGTGATATTAGACCATCCTTACAATAACACGATGATTTACGAATCACACGCGCGAATTTGTTTGAACAGCTGAGATTTTTACCACAGTCTGGCTTACCACGGGAAGAACGTCTATTATCCACGTGCCATCAGAACTTCCACGTATCTTATTAGAAACTTATTTAATACCAGTGCATCTTTAGCTTAAAACTTACTAACCACTTATAGAATAATCCTATACAAAAAATCGAGTTTTGAATCTAATATAAATCAAATCGCACACTGTAGATCTATTATTATTTTTCATTGAGCGGAGTTAAGTTGATTTGAAATTTTAATCGTGATCCACGTAAGCATACGAGCTAGCCTCGATAACTGAACGCCTTAGCCTCTTTAGAAAATCCATAAAATACACGTTTAAAAAACAAACTTCCGTTAATCTCGTGGTGAAACTAAACCTTATCAACCGCCACTAAACCTTAAACCGTAAATACCCTTCTTTTACTTTAAAGCGGCGCACTAAAATTCATCACTCCTGCGTCGCATAAAACGTCGAGGAAACGTTAGCCCAAACCTTGATATGGACTCCGGGAATTTCGCGAAGCACCAGTATTAGCCAAAGGGAAATGTTCCACGTCTCCTGCAGACCGTTCCGCAAGTCCACGTCGCGATAACGCGGAATGGAAGACACGGTGATAGGGAATACGCAGATATCGAACGATCCTCGCATGGCGTAGGGCCGCACACATGGCACCGTACAATAACTTTCCTCCCCAGTTGAATGCAGGTCCGACAGGTTTGTCGTAAATTCGTTTCCAGGGTATTAAAGGTCCACTCCTGACCTCGTCTAACTTTCGAGTCCGGAGAATCGGTACTGACAGAAAACATCTGGTGGTGGCTCGTTCTGAAACCTCCCCCTCCCCCACCTCCCCGCCACTCTTCTCTTTCTATTTCTCCCTTTCATGTCGTTCATCACACAGGTTTCTGCTTTACCGCGATAAGCGGAGTTTCTCCCCGGCACGATTCTCTTTCGAAATTCGCGATATAAGCGCAACGAGTTTCGTTTAATCCCTTCGATAAGGCTTTGTCTTTTGCCAGGAAGTTTCTGTTACAAGGATACTTGAACTGCGAGTATAGGGATACATCAAAGGGAAGTTGCGACTAATGTATTCGACCAATGGGGTATTAACCCTTAGCGAACGAATGCTGCCACATTCCTGAGATTATAAATATTCCAAGAAAATCGAATATCGCCAAACAGGCGACATGACGTGATATTTCAAGAAATCTGTTAGATTGGGTGGCCATTGCGTACGCTGAAACTAAGAGCAATCGGCAATTGTAACAAAGCAATTAACTTGTTCAAATTCTGTTGATCTACTGGTCATATATCTAGAACAATGCAACTGTTCGTTAAGGGTGAAATGAGGGAGAGATGGGGTGGAAATGGAGGAAAGAAGATGATAAGACCAGAAATTTATTAGAAAATATAGAAGAAAGCTAGTGAACCCTAGACGGATAATAAAGTAATGTAATTGCACGGAAAAGATGGCTTATGAGCGTTATAATGTGAAATCAAGTAAGGTTTATCAAGACAACATATTACTACTTTAAACTCTCAGTTTCGAAATAGACAAAGTTGGCTGTCTCTTAAGTAAAAGTTTTAGGTATCGCTATGTCGTAGTTCGGCAGAAACAGTGTCTTAAAACGATATAGGTGTCGGTTACGACTGGAATTTCACAGTATTTAAAGAAGAATAGGTAAATATTCGATGAATACCCATAAATACCCACCCAACGGAAGGTAAATACTTCGGAGAGAGCGTAATATTTGATACTTTACCACGTTATATGACATATAGGTAAACAAGCTGCGTGCAAAATGAAAGATGTGGGTAGCGATTACAATTACAAGCTACGCTACGCGCGACAAAAGACGTAAATTACTGAAAAATGAAATAGGTGATCATAATCACGTTCGGTACACAGAGAACATTAGAAGTTGGCTGAATTTAGTCACAGTTCGTCTCGAAAGGATTAATGCATTATCCACCTTCCACAGCAATATTCCAGCCGGCAATAATTTCGACTCGACTTGTCGAACCTCGCGTGACCGCCGGGAGCTCGCATTTCGCGGAAAAAACCAGGCGTGCATAGCACGTTTCTCGCCGACAAGGTTTTTGCTCGTTACTACGCTAATTCGTAAGTGTGCGAAGGGTGAAAATGGTTCGAATAAATATAGGCTCTGCAGGACCTTCTTTAGAGGAATAAAATTACGATTTCCATGATAAAGTTCTGAATGGCTACTTACTTAGTACGACGGTATGTTCTGTGATAGAACGATGAATAATAGATCTTATAAAAGTTTTGTTTGCGCCAAATATAGCCCCGCAAGCCTATTAAGTTGAGCTTGCTTCTTACCGTTGTTTGCTGGCTTAGTAATTGTGAATGGCGAAGAAAGGTCCGAGACAGGTCTGCCGTGAGATTTCATTTTCAGCATGTTAATCTCGTAAAATTACCGTTAAAAAGGAGCCTGAAGCCGAAATCGATGAACAGTTGCTCAAAGGAAGAGATGTAGCGGTGACAGAGGTGGGAAGTCATTATCGTGACAAAGAGCATCGAGCCAATCGAGAAGATTCGAGAAGCCTGTCGGTGGGCTGCAGACAAGATTGAAGAAACCTCTGGTCTTCTCGTGGCGTGTCGTAAAGAATGAAGTAGATATATACATGTCCAAGATAGTGGACGAGATAGGACTGTTCAAACTTAACACCAGATCTACCGGACCGGTCACTCTGACTGGTCAGTGATTTATTTGAAAAATCTTAGAACTTTGAGACGAGGAAATTACTGAGATTTTCTATGATTTACTTGTAACGTATGAATCGATAAATGAATCTATTGACATTTTTACTTCCTTCTTTATTTTTTTAAGGATAGATTTAGTACACGTGAACATGTCTCGAAAATGGCTGGTCGCTTTAGTGTTAAGCATTCATTCCAACGTGAGTAGTGCGCATAAGAGACTCGCATGCATTACAATAATAGTTTCCCCACTAATTATTTTAATTTTTCCTGTTCCTCATACATAACAAAACCCTAAGAAACCTTGAAAAAAATATTTTCTTGAATAGAAATTTAATCAACCTTCGTATTTCACCGTCGTCAAACCGAGTAGCAACAAAAACTATGCGAGTAACGATCCTTCGGTCCACACTTTCCATCGCACGATCGGTCATGAATATAGCTATTTCTGAATAAATGTGAATACGTCCAGAACTGCCTGAACCGTTGGATATAATTCTATCCCTCGCGAGTTAACTCGGTTCAGCAAAAAAAAAAGCAGGAATAAAAAACACTTTCTCGAAACCATGTTAATTCGGTTGAGCGGGTTACGGGGTTAATCGAGCTTCTCCGAAACACAGGATCAGGCATGGGGAAAAAAAACTCGAGCATCGAGTTTCCTCGATAAAGCTCCTTCGATGCTAGAATTCGAATCGAGATCCCCACGAACGTAATCGAACCGTTACGAGGGCCTTACGATCCGAATCTACGAGGAATTAGTGGCAACCACAAGGAACAGGATTAGGGATATTAATTATCGGCGAGAAAAAGATTCCTTCGATCGCGCCTTATCAGGTCGCGATTCATCGGGCAGGAAGCCTCGAAGAATGGTCGAATCGGGGGGGCAAAAAGAAGGTAGGGAAGGGTGGAGATAAAAGGAGGCGGAACAGGTAGCGGAAGTGTGAAAGGGGAAAGAGGAGAATAAAGCTTGTAGTCATTCCTTTATCCCGCGGAGCAAGCCGCACGGCCCCAGGCGGTTATTCTTGCGGTTTCGTCGAGGCAACGTTAACTTTTGCGCCGCTTCAGCTGAAAGTCCAATTACCCTCTGTCGAGCGTGTATTTTCCCCTCCCTCCCCGAATACCGCCCCGTTGCCTTTCTTAAAGAGATGCTCGAAGCTCGTACAATTCCCCCGCCAGGGAAGTACCTCTGGTCGTTATCGGCAAATTAACCTCCCGAGTCGCGAGTATTCGGGGCCTTTTTTTCTACATCGGTATGTGAATCTATTAAATTTAGCCAGGCCTGTAAATGTCCTCCCTTTTATCCCGCGTAGATGTACATTTACTTTAACTCGGCATTGTTATTCGCTCGATTTTGTCTCGTAAAATAGCACTTGACACGCGCGCGATCGTAAAAATACACGGTGCAGTTATCGATAAATTAGCTCCACCAGACTCGGACATCCGAGTCTTTGTTATCGCGACGCCAGTGCGCTTGATATCGGTAACTTTACTGCCGGAAGAATTTTCACGGGCGTTAAACTCCGCCCGACTTTTGGTGAGTTTATGGTCTGCCCACTTCTCTTCCACCCTTTTCTATCCTTTCCTTTTTTCCACCTCTCTCTCTCTCTCTCTGCCTCCTTTTTTTTTAAATAGCCGAGCATTCCAAAATCACCAGCTCAGCTATACCGGTGATTTCATAAGGGAGACCTCGACATTGTGCGCATAGTTTAGGTTTAAACAATAGTTAAAATAGGAAATGTGCTTTATCGAAATTAAGATATATTATTACGTATTGGATACAAATTGAGAAATTAATTAGTCTCGTGAAAGGACCTTGCGCATGGATACGGAAGTACGTATGTCGATATGAAAATAAAGGAAGAATTTTCATGGTTGTTAAACTCCGCCCGACCTTTGGCGGGTTTATGGTCTGCCCACTTTTCCTCCACCCTTTTCTATCCTCTCTTTTTTTCCTTCTCTCCCTCTACTTTTTTTTTTGTTATATATATAGTCGACCGTTTCGAAATCACCAGCTCCGCTATACCGACGATTTTATAAAGGAGGCGCCGGCATTCTCGGAGCGTCGAGTGTCCGAGGGAAAACTTTCGAGATTAAGTTTTGAACGGCGGATGCTCCACCTTTCCACCCTTCTCCTCCCTCCCCTCTTGTTTAACGTCCCTACCCCCCTTTTTATACCGTTTTTACGCGTCGCGATTTGCACATCTCGCTATCTGCTGCGGCACTCGAAACGATTCCTATCCCGCCTCAAAGGTTAAGGTGTAATAACGATGCAGCGGCGCACGCTGTTTGGCCTAGAAATTGGTTTTCGTGGGTCCGTAAAGGGAAACGATATTACTACCCGTAATCTTTTCTTGGCCCAAATGGATCCGATGATCCTAATTTCCGAAAGTAGCCCGAAAGTGCTGGCGTTTTAAAGGGGACTTTAAGGGGGCTTCTGCGTGAATATTACTTTTTCTTTTATGGAAAACCGTGGTCAAATCGACTCCGGGCATCTGTGCCGGATGAAAAATCTAACAGGTGAATTCGCAATCACGGATAGTTGCATAGGGAGAACTTGCAGTGTTGCCGGGGCTATCAAGAGTTTGGTTCTCGATCGGGCTGGGAATGAAATTGAAATTGAAATGGACGTTCCATCGTACTGTCTCGACTTAATCTTCAGCCCCGCGCTTTGCTTCACTAAACTGCGTGAAACAAAAAAAAAGACAGTCGTAGCAAGATTAAATCGCGATATAGTATATTTTTATATTATGTATATTGTATCGAAGAAATGTTGATTTTATTAGCGTTACTTGCACTAACTTCCTATAGGGGGCACGTCAATCTTTCTATTCGATTTGTAAACATTCCACGTATGGAATTTACGAGGGTTTACATTCGACCCTCCTTCCAAAGAAGGATCAAGGATCTTTCAAAAGATTCTGAAGAGGAACGAAAATTTAGGAGAGGAACATCGGCTGTATAATCGGATGATTCATCCGACCACACAATTGCCATTCCCTTTCCCTCTGCGTCAATATTGCGATGATAATACGGAGAAAAATACTGTATATCGGGAAACACCGAATATTGATATTGTTATTAACACGTTGACTGCCACGCGCATTTACAAAGAAATCTTCCTCAGTCCACGCACGCTGCTTAGAAATGCGCTAGTATTGTGGTATAACAATGCCAAGCGCACTTCTAAGATGGAAATTTTACTCGATGCGGCTGTGTAAACATATTACGGCCATTGTTTCTTATTATAGTAGAAGATAATTACGTTTGGACCGCAAATGTTTATGGACATTTATTTCAGAGAGGATAACTTTTTTTGTTTACTGTTTCGATAAAATCCGTTAAAGCTTTTGGTAAGAAATATTTAAAGTATATTAACAATACGATCCTGAAATGATTTAAACTTTATCAAAACAATGTAATTTTTTTAGTTTTATATCGTATTTTGTACTGTCAGTCACGGATGATTGGCATGGCGTTTATACCATTTTTCACGAAGTCGATTTAATGGAGCGGAATTAAGAAAATGGTGTATACCGTTTAAAGTGTTTGTTCAAATGTCAGACTTTCCGCGAAAGAAGATCCGGAAAGATTATCCTTATTAAAAACGTCGATCAGGGAACACGGATAATTAATGCAGTAGTGGGCGTGAGGAAAGTAGAGGAGAGTTGAATCGCTCACTGATGTTCCAGCGATAAGAACGTTCCGTTTGAAGGAACTTCGAAGTGCACTGATTCACGGTTACGGTAACTTAGAGACGGTAAAGTACGGTGGAAGACGCACAGAAACTTGAAAGTTGTCTCCGCAAAGAGCACCGTCACACTGAATTCTTTCATTTAAATGCGATTCAGCGGGTTAAAATCAGGACGTAAAAATATCAAGCGCTATTAGCACGAGGTTATGAGAATCTGTATATCTGCTCGAGCAAAGTTATAATTCATACGCAAAGTCCTTTACGTAATGGTACTTATCCCTTTTTTTTTTTAGTTCGTTTTCGGCATTAATCGCTAAAGTCATTTGGCCTAGGATTACTGTTCAAGGTGGGTTCTGAAACATTCAGAGCTACAGCATACATGGGAGAGTAGCCTAAGTTGGACCAACTAGACATTTTGTCATTTTTTCTGGGTATACAAAGGTTTATAATGAAATTCGTGTACTGAAAAGAAACTCATGTGTATTGCCTTTAAACTGGTACAATTATTGTTGCTCAAAAATAGTTAAGAATCCAAAAAAACATATTAAAAATTAATCATCAGTCTAATCAAGAAAACTGGTTTCCTATGTTGAACTACTGGTTCCCCAAATTGGATCATTAGGAACAATTCTCGTAAAAGTAATTTTTTAATTTTGGACTGACTCCAGCACATTCTATGTGATCCCACATATGGTATTTTATGCAACGAATCATCTCCGCTTATTTTGTTTCCTCACATATACTACAAAACCATGTCGTCTTCGATTGTTTCTTTGGCCTCTTCAGTCTAATTTTGATTTGCTTGTCCTTGACTTTTTACGATGTTAAAAAATTGCTTCTCTTTGTTATTACAACAGCTTTCTGGGCTCTGCCTCTACTCGTCGATTATTCTTCCCTATCACGATGAAAAAATCAGAACTGATGTAACGGTACATCGAGAAAAAACACTAAACGCGTATAAATACGCGCACATGCAAGCGGCGTACTTCGCATCACTCTAACAAGAATTCGGTATAAAGCGGAACGTTGTGAAACAAGCGTGAACTATACCTATAAGCGTGAATAGGCAAGATCAACGTGCTATGAATTAACTTACTTATCGCCAGCTCGTCGACTATCGTTGGACTATGAAACAGGCGTGAAGCTCGCTAATCCATACCAGGACGTGAATAGCAAGATCAACGGATTATGGATAAACTTACTTATCGCCAGCTCGTCGACCATCGTCGAACCGTGAGACAGCTGGAAGCCTGTTGATTTAAAACAGCAACGCCCAGCTACGTAGCTGGATTACAGGATCAAAAGATAATCGAACGAAACTACGTTTATTACCCGGCTCATCTACCGTCGATGGACTGTGAAGCGAGTGCAAAGCTATTTAATTCGGGACAACGACGCCCAGAGGGTGATGGGACACGGCGTACCATTCGGGAAGCGAGTCACGCCCAGGAGACCAGTTGCAAGAATAAGGAACGGTTATGCTCGCGTGTGGAGTCAGCTTTATTGCGAGATCTTCAAGAGCATGGCTGCTCTCGAACTCGCGACTGGCCCGTTCAACGTCGTCCTTTGTGTACCCACTTGACCGCGTGCGCTCTGGACTGCTAAGCAATACCATCGAGAAGCAGGATAAGAAGGGGTAAGAAGCGAGGATGAAAATCATGGAACGTTTAACTCTGGGACATTAAAGCACGCCTCGTCTGGGGAGGGCGGACAGCGATCGATCCAACTGGTAGGTTCGTTTGCTTTAACTCTTTGGGGCATGGGATTTTAGAAAATAATATAGACCCGTGTAGCGCAGAAATTTTACTGCGTTTTGAATTAAACAAAATTGGTATATTTTGATTAATGATGGAATGAGATAATGCACAGCATAAGAAAATAATAATAATTCAATTTGTTGTTATAGGGTGAGACTCAAATAGTTCCACTATCTGCAATGTGGAGGTATTTATATTGCGATATTTCGGAGTGGGTTTAACCCCTAACAGGAATTATGTGTCTGGCAGGCACGGATGCTTTTTTGTTTTGTTGGATTGCAGGCACCGTTAACTGTATAGGCGGGAACAGTTTAGTACCTTCATAAAATTTATCTGTCAGTCTCGTGTTGCCGAGTTATAAGTTGTCAGTCGCAAGTGTGTGCTGAGTTATAAGAGTTTTGTTAAAATCCACGGTGTCTGACAGACACATATTTCCAGTGACCTTTGGCCGTACCAGAAGAACAATAATACGGCTTATAAATGTGTAAATTGTGAGAAGCCAGTGTGCTTAGAATGCAGCAGAATAATTTATAATAAATGTTTAACCGACTACGGTAGATAAACGTTGAGCATTGCGTTTATGTACTGCTCATGTTTCTCGCATTTCATTTCAAAATCTGTTTAACATGAACGTATGTAAAATAATTCCATTACTTTTCGAGAATGATTAATTAAATGTATATATTTATATCTATATTAACGTATAACATTGCCAGAAAACCATTAAATATGCGATATTTGTATTACAGTGTCTCTGAGACTCATATTTCCAATTATGTAATAAAAATTATTCTTCCTGTTAAGGGTTAAAAATGACCCACCATGCATTACCGTGCATCAAGAAGGTAGGACATTTTTAATAACCACCGTGTCCCAAAGAGTTAAGAGGTACATAAGCACGGTCAAACTTAAGCTTCCCCGTACCAACCCTTACGTTGCTATGAAAGTGTAGGTACTAATAGCCTCCCGTTGTTAGCGCAAACGTCACCAACGGCTGAGGAAACTCGACTTGCAAATCACCGAAGCAAGTACAATCACAAATGTTGAAACTGTAGAATGCGTGTCAGGGAAATTCCGAAATAGAGAATAAGACTTTCGGCCCTAGGTTCCAGGCTGGAAATTGACCTCTATTTTACGTTTCATGCTTATCTCGCGATCCTGTATTCCATTTTGCAACAATTTTAAATATACCTATCTTGTATAAAACCACTGCGATATTTAGTTTCTCTTGTTGAGAAAATAGTATAAGTTTAATTTTCATATCGTTCATTTTTGACATTCTATCGCAAGGTATGGTCAATGTTGTGCAGCTTCTCGCACACTTTAGACAATTCTCCGTTTGGTTTTCTGGAGTTAGAGTTTAGTCAATGAGAAACAGAATTAAATACTTTTCTTCCACGGTTGTGTGGCCCAATAAATAAATTAAGGAAATAATAAATTATTTGAATTATACTATTAAGGTAAAATTATTAAGAAATAAGCTGACGAGAAATCGAGTAGGGAACAAGGGGTAGAAAAAAAAATCGGACCATCGGGTAACTGGACCGGGGCTCCAACCTGGGACTTTTCGTTTGTCGGACGACTGCTCTACTCTGCATCTGCGCACCTTATTAATTTAATTATTGAGCCACACAACCGTGAGGTAAAGGTATTTAATTTAAAATTTATTTTTTAAATATATATTTAAAACTTATTTATTTTAAAGTGATATTTAATTTCCATGCGCGAACGTCGATGCAAAGGACCAAATGCAGAATTGGCTAAAGTGTGCGAAAAGCTGCTCGACATTGACCATATCTTGTATTAAAATGTCGAGAAATTATCGAGCAAATGAGGTAAGGAGTTCTCTACTAAGATATCATTCATTCTTGTTATACTCCAACAAATGTTGTTAATTCAACATGTTGCGAAACTCTGACGCAAATATGAAAAAAAAAACACGACGATCTTTAAAGAGGAGAAGCTTCACGTCAGAAGCAGTTTAGAAATGATTACACACGAAAAATTAGTGAGTTTATCGAAGAACGTTACGGGAACCCGAGAGAGAGAGGAAAAGTCCGATGGTATCGAAAAGAAAAAGGGAACGAGTGCGATGATACGAGTCCCCTCGTCTTCGTTGTATCTTAAAAGATACCGTAGGAACCTTAAAGTCCTTACGAGGGATCGTGAAGGTGCAATGCTGCGGACAAATTGAGTTTCTCTCCCTCTCCTTCCGACCGAGGCTTTTCATTTCGATGGATTTTTCCCACGGGTTGATGGAAATGCCCCCGACGGATCCCATCCGGTTCGGTAAACGTACCTGCGTGCCCATCGTTTTCTTATCGTTACAAGAAATTCAGCTTTGAACCGGTTTCATTAGCCGTGTCGAACCAGAAGTACAGAACTGAAATGTTATGCATCTTAGAATTTAGATATATCATATATGTTTTATTAATGTGCTCTAACCTATTATTTGCCATTGTGTACGTATTAATGTCTTTTTTGGGACGCTTGTTTTCCATTTATTTCAACCTATGCAGTGGAACTTTTAATTTTGATTATTGCAACAAAATGTTTTACTCACTGCTATAGAGGTTACAGACTCAATAAGAATATTTTTTCTCTAATTAGCTTACCGCTGGAAATAAATTAATTAGTGCATAGTTTAGGTTTAAGCAATAGTTACAGTAGGAAATGTGCTTTAGCGATATTAACATGTATTATTACGTAGTGGATGGAAATTAAGAAATTTAGTAGGCTCGTGAAAGGACTTTGCGCATGGATACGGATATATGTATGTCGATAAGAAAATAAACAGTTTTTGTTGACATGAACACTGACGTTTATATTAAAATGCATGCAAAGTGTGATACATGTCAAACCATACTGTGATTAGAGAAGAAAGTGGTATTGAGAATTGCATGATAAGAAATCGTACGAACAACGACAATATCTTTTAGTTTAGTGTCACGAACAATAAGGTTAGGATTGCCTATGTATATAATAAAAAAACTACCTTTGTCTCATCTCTCAATCAACGAGCCGTCATCTAACTAATCTCTGTTAACGTTCAGGAATGTTTCAACGATCGGATCGTAGCTCTACACCAAGGGAAGATTCATCTCCTCGACGATGGATTAACCTTTCTTTATCTGTTCCATACTATCGTCTAAATGGAGCTCATCAAGACTCACGAGAGTTCAGCTCTGCACCGATAACGGGATGAACTTTCGGCCACTTCGCAGATAGTTTCCGTGATACATGGATCATTAGGAGAAGCAGGCCTCACCATTATCGTCAGTTATCATCGGTTCACCCTGATAATCGAGCTTCACCTCGTACGAACTTCGTTACGTGCAGTTTCGATTTTCGACATTCTATTTGCAGGACGGCAGGGGAATCAGACCTTCGATTAAAACCGCTGCACCTTCATCGATCTCATTTCATATGGGAGACTGATCGAATGATAATATAAGGATAAAACAGAAGCTTGGTCGAATACATAATTATATGAAATTCTATATCCCGCACCCCTCGATGTGTGTAACGCATAGTCGAAAAATACGTAGGTAACAGGTAAGCAAACATTCAATATTTGTCCCGCTACCTGCATTGCACGATTGTTATATTTGTTCATCCCAATGTGTGCTTTACGGTTAGTACGTTTACGAACGGCCAGAGATATTTGTCCCAGGACCTGTTACATTACGTTCTACCGATCTTCGTACAAAACGATCGTATTAACGTTGCAACCCTCTCTTTCATCCTGGTCCAGCGAAAAATGTTTGATCGACGTATCGGGGATGGCCAAACAACAATATCGCTCCTCCTTTGATTTTTTCATCAAAGTATATTTAAAGACAATATCCCAAACTGGGTTAACATTACCCTCGGAGCTCCTAAACTCCGTTAGCCGACCCAGTTGGTATTTCGAGCGAAAAGGTTCGATGCCAGACACCTTGCCGCTTTTTAGCCGACCATGAATATTTATCGCGGGTAAAGCCAGTAACGATATCCTGAATTCTCAATTAAATATTTCGCCGACGTACCGCAATCGCTCGCTCGCACTGGAATTCCACCGTTTTCTGATCAAGAGGCAAACGATTGTTCTCCCGTATCAGCGACCTTCCCCTCGTCCCCTCCGCCGCCATCGACCGTCCATAATTTCTGGGTCGTCGAAAAAGACGAGTCGAGGAAAAAGTCGACGAGGAGGGAACAAGGCGAAGATAACCGAGGCGCGAATATTCACGGCAGATAGAAAAGTTTCCTTTCCGGCGGCGCGTTTGTACCCACATTCTCCGGCCCTTCGGTGTGCGCCTCATGAAAATCACGTTAAACTTTAGTCGAGCGAAGCGCCGTCTCCGCGAAAATTCCGTCGATAAAGGCCCTGCGCTTTTGTCAATTTGTCGACACCGCCGCCAACGACCACCTTTCGGGGGAAGGCGGTCAAGGAAGACGGTGTCCTATCGTCATCTTTCGATTTTCCAATAAAGACCCGCCGTGTTTTCTCGTCATCGAAGGTTTATCGCCTCTTAAATTTCCCGGGCTGTTTGAACTTTGTAACGGAGCAACGGGCTCGTATATTCTGGGATTTATCGGGTTTAAGCGGGGGACGCAGGTGCTAATTACGTTGCTTCCTCGTCGATAACATCGCCATGAACTAAGTATCGTCGGCACTCCTTTGGTTTCTTTGAAAACTAGGATAATCTCTCTTGCCATCGGTGATTTATTTGTGCCTCGGGTAGCATAGGAGATTTTGTTTTGACGTTCGTTTAAATTTGGAGTTTGATCGTCCTCTTCTATTGGGATATGGTTTATTGATGAATGTGGATTGGCTTAGTTGCCCGTTAAATTATGTTAACGTGGTAAGTGTATAATATATAAAATCTGCATCGTAGATACTCTGAAAGTTTTGCTGGACCCATTTACACCTTCGAAACCTCATTTTACTTGTGTCCGTTTGTACTGCGTTTCGATGTAACCTCAAATGAGAATTTCGAACGGAATGTGCATCTCGTGTGCCGGAATCTACATCTTTCTGACTACGAAGCAGTCTAGATGGCCCGTTTTGATAAACGCGTAAGATCCCATTCCATAATACCTTCGAACGCCGATTTCGAAGTATGACTTTACACGCGGTATATTCCTTATCGTACGAAGCTTTTGCGGCCTGGAATCGGTTTTAGAATGCAAATGGAGCAAAAATCGCGTGACGAACACGTAGCATCTCGAATATCCCTTCAGCAAGATATTATTCAAAAAATATGAATATTCGTTATTTTTTACTCAATGGAATGTTTTTTTTGCAAAATATCATCATGGTTAAAGGATGTAAAGCAACGTTAATGGAGTCAAAAAAATAGAACAAAGTAAGTTTATATCCACTATAAATGTTATTTAGATCTCAAAGCTTGACTTTACAACAAATGTTCTTAAAGAATCTAATTTCACGGCGAACACGCCAGAACAATTTTTAGACATATACCGCAGTTCCCCAGATATTTGACACAGTAGGGAAACCCAGAATTTCTTTTCACACTCGAACTACCAAACCCGCCAAAATGTCTAGTCAGCCATTTCTTAGACAAATCGCGTAACTTTATCACGCCGTATTTCTTGAGCTTCCTTCCCAGAAATTTCCTTCTTTTTAAAAAACATCTAACGTCCTAAATATATCTGAAAAGTGGGCCGTTAATTCTAGTGTTAAGAAATATTTTCACCCCCCAATAAAACGACCGAACGAAAAATTACTCAATCCCCGTGCCGCGGCTCTCTGCAAGTCTGCAAAATAAAAATAAAAAAAAGAAAATCGAAGCGTCGAGCGTCCAAAGTTGCCTCGTCAGATTCGTCGAGTCTCACGTCGGACAAAACGCCATCGCGGATGACCAATTATTCTTGGGGGGGTGGACAAGGAAAGAGCAGAGTTTCGCAGGTTTTTTCGGCGACGCGCCTGCGCCTGGCAAGTGATTAATTCCCGCGGCAGGAAGCAGGGTTCTTCATAATGGAGAATCCTGAGGGCTTCGAGCCATCGGGGATATCCCGGAGTCTTGGATTAACTTCGAGCCCGCCCAATTTATGAAACTTTTCCTACCCCGCAATTTCCCCAACGCTAGTTCCGTTCCCATTTTTCTCCGGTATTTTTAAACGGAGGGCCGACGATTTTTTATGACGCCCGGTAATTTATTTACGCTATCCTCCGGGGAGCCACGAAAATTGCCCGTGGCGTAAATCATCGTCGTTTCGGCCATCTGATTAATCGTAACTCGATCGGCCGCCGGTTGGTACGCTTTACGATTCAATTTGCGTTACGCCCCTCCATCTGAACCGTCCTTTCCCGGCCGCGCACTCCCGAAAATCGATCTGAGAAAGCGCAATGCTAGAAAATACTTCCGCGAATATCATACATATGGTGAAAGCGCCAGTAGTCGACACTGTACCAGTACTTGACACTTTCAAAGAGACCAGACTTGACACTTTCAAAAAAGTAAATAAATAAGGAAAGTACTAGCCGAAATACATCAAACCTTATTAGTCTATATAGTATCGCTTTTCAGCTGCTTAATTGCGAACTACTGCGCATAGTCCGCCATTGAAAAGTGTCATAGCGACGGGTTAATCAAATCTGTGCGCGACTCTTATCGGTTTTTCGTATTTTCTTATATGAATCCCTAAGGATCTGGTTAAAATGAAAGTATTACAAGTTTGTATTATCTACATTACCAAGGCTGATTCATTAATTGGTTTTTCTCCCAATTTCAACTACTGAATAATTTGTTTTCGCTGGGTGTCAATTATTAAATCAAATCTTACCTTTAGAAAAAAGAACAAAAAATGTCACAATCGCCATCAGAAATGAATACTTGTCCTAATATAATAGAAGAATAGTTTGTACAGTGATTATAAATCATAAATTTTCCACAAAGTGAACCTAACCTGAATTATGTGAACGAATAGGCAAAAAATTCCTTAAAGCGTCAACTGGTACCTTTACCTTAGTAGAAATAGTGAAGAGAATACGGTAAAATTAACGGATAAAATACTATACATGAATGTGTAAAATAGCACAGCAACTACTAAAAAAAATAAGGAAATTTTATAGGTTATGTGTCCACCGTGAAGCACGCTTGCCAAAATACTAAGCTAAGCGATGATGAGGGATATATCCAGCATCAACGTGCCGAATGATTTTCGAAGTTCTTACGAAGGTACAAAAAGCGAAGTAAAGTGGGAACCACCGAGAGGCGTAGCCAAGCCGCGAAAGGCTTGACAATCCCTAAGGGTGATAAACTTTGCATATTATTTATCGTCAGCCGTGGGCATTATTCCGAGCAAGAAGTAATTCGAGGAAGAGCCCTGGACACTCGCCAAATTGCCTTACCTCGGGCCGTGTTAAGGCAAAGCTGACCGGACGTGAACTCCAGCCGTGATTTTGCGATTTTCATTCCGCGCGGTTCCTCTTTGGCACGCACGACCTGCGCCTGTCCGAAAAGAGAGAATAATCCGGCATTCTTCCTCGGTTTCAGCTCGTTACGCGACACCAACCACTGTGGTCAAGCTGACGGTTTTTCGACGATTGATACGACGTAGGAATCCTATCCAACGTAAATAATTTACGAAAATTTGTTCACGCCTCTTTTGTTTCACTTGCAACTTCTAAGGCTATTTACTTTAAAGGTCACGATGAATACAAAGTAACGTTTCGCTTAGGAGCTTTATGCCTAAGTCAAAGATAGTCCCTTTTCAAATTTGTATATTATTGTAAATAAAATAATCATCGTCAAGTGCGCTCCTGTTCACTTAACATTCTTCCCTTATTTTATTATATAAAAGAAGAGATTAAAGTACGGTTAGGTTGTCGAGATCTGAAAGAAATTTAGATCGCAAATTAATTCCTCTGTGTCGGAAATACAGTGTATCTATTACACAGAACATTCTGTGGAAGTGATAGACGAGATTTGACCTCAAGCGATCGTAGAAATCCGGATTTTCTGTCCATTACGTCAGACGTCGCGTACGAAAAAAAAACCACACATACAAAGAGTCTTTCGTTACAATCCGCCGAAAACGTGGCTACATTTTTCACGAATTCCGCCACGCTGAGAGGCGGACCGACAGGTTAACCCGGGGATTTATGCGCCTAAAACACGGAGGTAATGCGTGCCGCCGCATTTTGCCACTGAATATGGATGCCAGGATGGTTAGCCCGTTTCTTTATGATCTTTGTTTTTCTATGAGCGAGCACGGACTGCGGTTCGCTGACCGTTTGCTTGCTGGAGCGAATCAAGCAAGAGTTCACGTTGCGTCCTTATTCACGACAGTCTTTCGAGCTTTGCTGTTCACTCTCTCGAGGCTGTCAAAAATCGGGGTATTAAGCGTGTCAGAAGATACCATCGCGTTCTACAGATTTAAAGGGTGTAATTTATTTTCGATGTCACAGTGCCAGGTGGAAGACAGTGAAGGGTTTGAAATTCTTCGCTGAATAACCATTTCACGGTGATTATTCATTGGAATTGTATTCGTCGGAAATAAATCCCATGCCTTGGGGGTTTTGTGAATCTCGCTCGTTAGAAACGTTCATGTCCTATTATCTTCCAATCCTTCGTATATAACAATTTACACAACGGCACGATATCTCTAAATAGGGCGGTTAAATAAATCTTAACTGGCTTTACTGACGGGGAAATCCTAATGGGCGAAAAGAGCGAACGGCCTCGTAATCTCCGGATGTATTTAAGGAACGCCGATATTTCATTACTTCTTCTCGGGGCTGCCGCGAACGTCCGTATCGAGCATGTATGATAAGCACGTTGGCAAATTTACGAGACTCGCGCTTCACGACAGGGCTGAAACACTGCTCTGGAAGGATTAAAAAGTTCCGCGTAAAATTTCAAAGACGCCATTATTCTTTACGCAATGACGATTCTGCGATCATAATACTTGCATGCGAATTGTGTAGGACCCTATTATCGCGGATTTAACAAAGCAGGTTCATTGTCGGTGTTATATCCATTCAAAAATATTATCGAGCGCAAAGCATGAACGGCCGAGGAAGGGAAATATACGCTTATAATACAAAATAATTCGCAAGACTCGTGGAAGTATCCCAAGCTAACGAAGGCACATTGTACGTCGAGCTTGACAAAGCGAGGGGGTGGAATAGAAGGGGGAAGTTAGCCAGCAAATGGGGAACGGATAAATTCGTTTGCTCTTCAAAACAAATTAGCCTTATAGGCGTTAATGCCAGATGTTCTAACGCGTGTAACGACGGTCGGTCATTACGTGGCTTTGCCCGGGGGACTCCGTAACGAAATGGAGACCTAAACGGCTCAATTTCGCGGCAAAGCCAGAATATTCCCTCTCTTTCTCTCACACTTTCCCTTCTACTCCCAGCACTTGTCCTAAACCACTCGTCAGTTTAATTCCCCCGCTTAATGACGTTAGAGGTAAGGTTTACGTTGGCTATGAAAATAGTTCCCGGGGAACCACAGTTCTTAACCGTATCCACGAAATGAGGTACTGTGCGCGACTGTTAACCCTCCAATGCCCACATTTTTTATTCTCGCGTAGAAATTTTCCTCGTATAATTGAAGTCCGCTGATAATAAATCTGTATTCAAATTTTGGTTATCGGTATACCGTTACATGGTACACCTGCTGAAGGTATGACCGCCTTGAGGCGGCCTTGAGCAGTTATGTCAAAAAAGATATTTTCGATTATATGCCATTAAGTATGGTCCACCTCGAGGCGGAGTTGGGAATGAGAGGGTTGGAGGATGGAAATCGTACGTCGTGTAGCAAGGTGGGAATTTATGATGCTATGGAGACATATTTATCGGCGATTCAATATGTCATAGTAGGTACACAAATAAATTGGAAAAGGGAGTCTAAATTTGCGTAGGATATTGATAGAGCAGTCTCGATAAACATCAATTCAATATTTGTTAGATGAAATGCAGTAATACGAATATTAACTCGTGATATGCCAAAGCCAAGTGCAGACCTAAGAAATTCACTAATTAATTAACTTCCTACAGTAAGCTAACTACAGAGAAAATATCGTTATTGAGTTTGTAACTTTTATAGCAGTCACTAAAACATTCAGGTACCACAATCATAAAAGTTAAAATAGTAAAATAAATAAAACGACAACGGCACCAAAAAAAGGCGCAATGGTAAATAATAGGTTAACAATGGAAAACCGGGTATTAGAGTTTTGAATGTATGAAGAACGTAAACTAAGCAGCTAACTTTTCTTATACGTTTTCCTATCGTTATAACTATGGCAATGAAAGTAAGAAAATGTACTCCAAATGTAGTAAAGGTCCACCAGGGAAAAGCGAAAATTCTGTATGTGCAGTAGCCGTCCGCGAATGTGTTAACTACGTTAGGCGGAGATTTATGTTGGCTATAAACATAATTTTAAGCCTTGGTTCTTTTTAACTGAAGATACAACGCTGTGAAATACGCCACTGTAAAATCTGGAACGTGACGTACCGAAGTTATGCTTTTATGGAAAAAATGATATTCTTGTACAGTAATACTGTACGCATGCAGAATATGAAAAAAAGAACTTCAAGGATTAAGTGTAACGCGAATGTAATAAATGCGAAGACCATCGAAATTTAAAATTTCAGCCACCGATGGATCATAAGAAAAGCACCTGTAATTTAGTTTCCGCAAGAAGGAAGAGATGTCGACGGAGGTAAAAAGGTTTTACATTGTATGGCTGAAGGATAGAAACGTCGAAGGCGAAACGTTCGCAAAAGAAATCAAGCTTCTCAGGTGTCGATGTATCGCAAATGATTAACGATCGATCGAGAGGGCTTGATTAATGAAAGCAGACTGATTGGATTCTCCTTTGGATAGCGGTCGATTCTCGTTCAAATTGCCTCAAGATTCTTTAAAAAGTCTCATAACAGAGGAAGACTATATTATTATTCTGATTATTCTTGTACCTCTTTTATGAAAAAGAATTCTTCTGGTTGATACAATTAATATAATAATGTTGTAATTCACCACAAGAAGCTTTGCGGAACAGACGAGTTTGAGGCTTGGATAAACTTATGAATGATATTTTTACACCAGAGAAGAGAGCGCGTTCAGTAATTTCTAGAAGAATTATCTTACAATCCATTTTTCAAGGTATTTCCAGGAATTTTAAAACCGAGCACATTTCTGATGGATTAGTAAAAAAAACACGCAGCAGTCGTTCCTTCAATTCTGCACCATTCAATCACCCGTTAATCTCCGATACAACTTCTAACTTACACTACCCGAAGGCTCTACTTCTTATAAATCGAACCTGCACCTATAATTCCTCTCTGGTCTTTCATTGGATTTCATTAAATTCTCGGATCTTTATACGTAACCATCCGTGAAAGGGATATTCCAATACTCCCGCGTCTTCGACAAACTGCAAAGAGAGTATCATCGATACTCTTAGATAGAAAACAGTGCGAAGTACGAATGAAATATACTAATCGCACTTTCTCAAAACATTAAACGTTACAGCCACCCGAAGTTAACTTCTCATTGCAAGCTTACACTGTTAAAACAGTTCCTACAAGCACAAATTTAGAAATACCTATCCACCAAAGGTGCAAAGTCATAACGTAACACCTACATTCCCGAAGAAAAACGATTTCTCAAAGTCAGGAAAGTCTTTCCAACGACAGTAAATCAGACACTCCTATAACACAAAATTTCAAACAAACTAATGTTACAAGCATACACTCTCATTTCCAAGTCTTCCTTTAAAAACATTACTAAAACACAGCGATGAACGTTACACGGATCGTCGATATTCCAAGGCATCGCTCGTTGCCTATCCAAGGTCCCAAGGAATATTCAATCTCCCTGTGAAGAAGCTTTCATTCGGGTTATCGAAATACCACGACTCAACGTGCGACCCGACGATTCGGTCCGTCGGCTAACAAACGAAGCACTGCGGCTTTCCCACGGGCAAGAACGATCGCCATGATGTACTCCTCTTCTTTCCAGCCGCAAAGAGAGGAGGACGAATTGCCTATATTGGCAATATTCGCATAAACGTCGTATCGATCGTTCATCGATGGCCGCTCCGTGGCAATTATCTGTAGCGAAGTACCGCGTTTCCGGCAATTTTCGCAGGCAGACTACTACACCGTCTGGGATTGAGTAGGTCGGTCTGGTTTGGCCGGGAGGGGGCGGTTAGGCACGGGGAGGAGCACAGGGGCGGAGGGTAGCCGTTGTAAAAGCAACGACCGGAGCTGACCTGAATCCACGGCCGGGGCGATGAAAAGGGAGCAACAAAAGCTGTGCAAGGGACGAGCACGAGAGTGAAAATACGGAAAATAGGCCGTTGCACAGGGACCTAACCCCGGCGCTGGCGTCTTGGGCGCGGAGGATCTTGTAAGCCGATCGGGCTACAAGATACGCGAGGTGATTTGGAAACACGTAGAAGAATTTCGAGATACTCCTAAAGGACTCGAAATAAGAAGCGAATTGGACATACCGAGATGTGTTTGGCGGAGTATCGAGATTTTACGAGGATTAAGGTAAAAGCGCCAGTACTTCACGGTGTACCAGTGGTTGACACTTTTCGGAAAAAAATAAATAAATAAATGGAATACATCAAACCTTATTAGTTTATATAGTGTCGCTTTTCAGCTGTTTAATTGCGAAATACTGCGCATAGTCCGCCATGGAGAGGTGTCTTAGCGACCGATTAATCAAATCCGTGCGCGACTCTTATCAGTTTTCTGTATTTTTTTTTACATGAATCGCTAAGGACTTGGTTAAAATGTAAGTATTGCAAGTTTGTATTTTTTTGATTTACTCATTTTATGAATTTGATTCATTAATGATTTAATCATTGTGGGTAAAAAAGGCATTCGTTTATGTTGTTCGAAACTTGAAAATGGGTTTGTTTATTAAAATGGGCAACAAAGAATGATGATTGACTAAATTCACCTCGTGTCTACCATTGAAACTTGGAATTGTCTACGATTCAGTAGTAGTGGACGTGGGCTGTCATCTATTAGTTTACTAAGTGTAAATTTCTGACGTTGTTCCTCTGTCAAATTCGAGATGCCTCCTAAGGGTAACTTTAGAAATTATACAGAAGAGGCTCTGTTAGCAGCTGTGGAGGATGTCCGGCTCCATAAAACTCTGTATAAAACGGCAACTAGGATATTTAATTTCTTATTATAATTTTTTTTTGCAAACTTACTCAAGAATGATCTTCTTTAAACATTCAATAAATTTCTATATTTATACATTACCAAAACTAATTCATTAATTGGTTCTCCATATGTCAACTACTGAAGCAAAAGGCTGTGACTACTGAATTTTTTGTTTTCACCGGATGCCAACTATCGACTCAAATTTTGCATTTAAAGAAGAAGAAAAGTTTCCCAACCGCCATCAGAAATGAATACTTATCGTAATACAATAGAAGAATAGTTTGTGCAGCGACTACTAATCATACATTTTCCATAAAGTGAACTCAGCCTCAGCTATGTGAACGAATAGGCAAAAAATTCCTTAAAGTGCCAACTACTAATACCTTTACCTTACTTTGATTCTGAATTTGGGACATCCTTTCGGATACAGTTCGAATATGATGATTCAAAACTGAAGACCATGGCGAAAATTTTTTTTTATTTACTTTATGTATTTTATTCGTCTTATTTACGTCGTATTACGAAGATTACTTTGGGTCGGAATCGCGAACTTTTCCTTCGATATACCCTAGATGTGGCGATTCGAAATTCATCTCGAATGGAAGCTCTCAGGCTAACCAACCTCGGTGCTCGCTGTTGCAAATTAAATAAGCTGGATTCCCATGCGCTATTTCTCCAAGCGTTGTTATAAGACCGTTTCATTTTGATCAGCCTTCGACCAACGAGCCGCGCCGATAGATACAGTCCTCGACGACATGCACGAGGATACGTGGACCGAATATCACGAAAAGGTTTCCAATCGACCTAAGGGTAGATATTCCAGCGCCGCAAAGACGGCAGGGATCGTACATGTGAATTTACACAAGCCCTCTGGCTACGTTCTCGTGCCTCCAAGGAGATCTCTGCCAATCCAGCAGACACTTCGCACATCGTGCATCTGTTTTTCATGGCAGGGCGTCTCGAGCTTGCCGGATTTGAATACTTCGTATATTTATCGCGCACTCCGTCGAGTCCCGTCAATGTTCCGCATGGGAGCGGTGTGGTGATTAACTCCTTGACATACAAATAAAACGGAATTTGATGCGTCCGACAAATACTATTTAATTTGGTTCAAGTATACAGTTATGTGCAAGGTAAGAAACAGAATGTTTTATTTTGAAATTTTGATCGTTATATAACATTTAATCAGGTTGATACATAATGTTAATGGAGAACAATTATTTATCATTTTTACTAAACTCAAATACTGACTAGTATGGCATTCGCTGTGTGATATCATTGCTATATTCAATGTGTTTCTCTCTGATTTACCAATTGTGGATGCAATTTTATTATTGACACTATCGAGAAGGTGTGAGGGTGGGGCATCTTAAACATTGTAAACAAACCAGAATCGATGAACGACTGAGGTAACTGAGTAATCTAATAATATATCCCACGGCGTCCGCCGAAAACAGTTCTTGACGAGTTAAACTCGTCAAAGTCTACAATGACACATGAAATGAATGACCACCCCGACTCGTCAAGAGGTTAACACGTAGAGTCCTACGTCAGTCCCTAGGGATTAACATTGGACTTTCCGTTTGTCAAGAGTTGAAAAATGAATGTAGTATTTTTAACGAAATTTATTAAAACATGCACAACAAAGATGTAGTTGGGATTTGCACATATTACAATACATAACAACCCGTTTTATAACTTTCCTTGCTAACGTGCGCTCAAAAGTTCTTGCGCTTGTGTTATAACATTTTACACAATATTTTCGGACTTTATGAGCCTTCCATTTTGTTTAGATATCTGTATATACTTTATATATTCTTACATTGATGCATCATCGTGCGCCTTTTTATACTCTAACGCAGCGGACGCCGAGTGTTGGCCGGCATACACATTGAATCATTAAATTGTTCCGCGACCCTTGAAGGAGAGTAAGAAGAAACTGGAATACGTGCGTGAAGGTGCCAGGCGGGAGGGATCAGCTGGCCCTGATATATCGATTCTACGATCGATCGAAGAATTGGCGAAGCAATTGATGTTACGAAGACATACGAAACAACCGAGATGCAAAAGTTTCTTCTTAAAGTGCCGTTTGTTCAATTCTTAAAGCTAAAACCCTCCTTTTCCATCTTCTTATACTGACAGTAACTTATAACAGATTCCGTAATATTATATACGTCTGTTTCTTTGAACATTTTGCTTTGTTTCTATGAACAATGCAACTAAATTTATCAATATTTATCACACCGACAATGATTATAAGTATAGCGCAGTTTGTAAATCGCGCGCATATCGATCCTAGAGTCGATAAATCAGGCACCTCCACAGTCGTATTCCAGGTTCTCCTTGCTCCCCTTCAAGGGTCGCGGAACAAATTAATGATTCAGCGCATACCAGTCCGACGCCTGAGCGGAAAGCCCAGCAAAAGTGGCGTAGCACTCAACGTGTTAAAGGAGAGAAAGAATAAAAACCAAGTTGAAGGGGAGCCGATAACCAGCAATAATTTATGATGAAATTAATAGGCTGCGCGACGCGAGTATGGAAATTCGCCACGAAAAGGGAGGAGGGGGGGATTGCAGAGGCTCGACAGCAAAGCATTCTTCAAGAAAACGTCTGGCCATTATGAACGCCCATTGAGAGGCTCAAAAAATGTGGCGAGAAAGGGGCGGAGAGGGAGAATAAATATTAACGAGGGGCCTCCACGGTGCGGACCGGTGTCCGCCGACGGAATACCATAATCCACGGCCGCGGTTCGAATAATTAATGCCGGATCCAATTAAGTGTGCAGCTCCGCGGACACTCGGTAGCTTCCGCACTCGGCGTATGGCCATTCTGTCCATTTCGACACGCTCCTAGGACAATTATTTCCAGCCGAGAATCGTCATTATCGCGCGGCGTAGTTAGCGGTCTCGTTCGTTGCCGCGAACCGAATAATCATCCACGATTCGATAGCCCCGCAAGATCAAACACGGCCGTCGCGGCTTTTGTCCAAATTAATGCGTCGTGGAGGTGTGCGAAGCTCGTGGCTGCCCTCGAAACTGCCAAAACTATACAGATACATACATATATACATAGCGCGTGTATATATATATATATATATATATATATATATATATATATATATCTGTGTGTGCGTATATATGTAAATATATATGTATAGGAAAAAAAGAACTAAAATGTTAAAAATCTATTATGTGAATACGATGATTCGTGTGTGACAACAAAATCATCAAAAATCGTAGCAAACAATGTTGTTATGGATAAGTTAGTTTTATAAGATAATGTATAAGTTAATTTTTTATAAGAATCGTTGACAAGTAATGCCTACTCGCTTGATAGTTTTAGTGTTAATACCGTTCTTAGAGGGAAGTTAAAATTCGTCGCTGCGGGAATTGCGAAAAAAGCAGCCCATCGAAGAAACTTCAGGGACCGATAACGGGTCAAACTAGTTTTCCACGATCTTAGGTAACCCCTAGAGAAGGATATGCAAACCGGTTAGAGAGGACCGTTTAAGCGATTTTTCACCACGTCCTTATACATGTATTCATCATCGTCGTGCTTTAACCCATTTCGGCCCTATTATCTTCCTATTTGACTATGTAAGTTTTCTCCGATACTCGGATATTTATTGGAATAGTATATAATGAATAACAAATAACAAATAACCTGGAATTCTATAAAGTAATGGAATTTTAGTTGCTGCTTGTACTCTGCTATTTGTAAAATAAGTACAGCATAATACTTGCCTTGTTTTGCCTATATTTTTAAGTAGAGACTACTCGTTTAACAAAATTATTATTTATGCCGTTTATTTTGAAAGTAGCATAAGTCCATTTATATTTAAATTGAGGTTATTTAAGATCGTTTCAATAACATAAAAAAATATACGTATAGGATACCTATATGTCGCACTGCTTAATTGTATCTAAGAGAGTTAAATTTACAATTCTTATTAAAAAATAATAACAATTATTAAGCGAATAATATGTGTTTTCTTAACGCAAATAGAATTAAGCGGCTTTCAAAATTAACAACTAGATTTAAAATTGGAATATAATAATCTTGGAGGACAAACCGATTATTAATTAAAATCAATCAAAATTACCTACATCACTGCCTTTGGACATTTGAAAATCCGCATTTTTGGACATTATTAATAAGGCTTTAGACTTAGGCCACTTTCAAAGTAATGTTTTTAATCGTTGAAATAACTGCGAAAATTGGTGTTTTAAATTATCGTATAGTTTGAATATACTTAACAGTAAAATCATGACAACTAACTTTATATTATATACTTTACTACAGTTAGTAACAAACAATTGACAAATGGACTTAGACCACTTTCAAAATAAATGGCTCATTTATGCTATGACAAGAATAATGGATAAATAGATCGACGTATTTAACAAGCAAAAATGGTGACAGCTTTTGAAGCAATATCTCGTCACAAATAGGTCTCGATACAAGAGGTAAATCAATATGAGGATACCTGCTCATAACCTGTTTAAATATTACATACAATATTTGTTTAAATGCTAATATAAAATTCCCCGCGCTATACAAATACAGGAATAGGTTGTTGGGATTCTTTTAGGAGTTGGTGTTATAAAAAATCATTAAAAAATGGTCCAGTACTACTGGCAGGATAAACTTTTTAAATTCTGGAAAGTTCTATATGTTGCCATTTTAACTGCAGTATATCTGAACTTTCGCTAGTCACTTGTCCTGCCAGATTACCTTCTTGTCTGGCTACACTTAGTTCCAAACTACTTGTCTACTGTTCCTGCCCACGTAGATATAGTGACTACTTGGAAACTACTCACGTATCGTGTTAAACCAAGGGGAGTATCCTGTCCAACATTGTAAAATCATCGTCACTCTTTAACGTTCAACCGTGCGCTCTCTGCTCGCTCGCATCATTCTTTTACAACCGCGTTTTGTATTTACCGAGCGGAATTAGAAACGCGATAAAACACTACTGTTTCCCGCGCGAGACGTGGTATAAAAAATTCTATGAAACGTTCAGTATCAATTTTTGGAATTCCGCAAACGAATCGTCAAACTATAAAAGCAGTTTATCGCGCTACAAGCGAATGTCACGTTACACACGTCACTTAGTAGCTGCCCGGAATTAGTCTGTTCACGGGGTAGTTTCACGTTATTTCAGGAATAAAATAAAGTTATTTCATTCCCTCAAAATATTTAACGTCGCCAAGGCAAGAAAAATGAAATATTCAGTATAAGAACGGAGGCACAAGATGAAAAGAAATCTCCAAGGAGGAAAGACAATTTCATTTCCCACAGTCTTGATTATGAAGAAAAACAGTATGGCAGTACTTACTGTGTACAGTTCGCAACAATTTCATATTACAATACGAGGTCTCACGGAAAATTAAAGGGCCTATAATAAAGGTGTAAAGTCTTTTCCGTCTTTTTCACTTGCCTTTATGCAGATCTTAATACCCTGTCGCCATCGGCAAGACGTAGACCCTTTCTACGTTCTGTACAAAGCATCGGGCAAAATAAATTCTCGCAAAAAGCTTTCAAACGCGAGAACCGAAGGCGGTGCTTTATATAGCTCTCAAGGAAAATTAGGATTTCTTCCTAAAGAAGCTCGGCAATCTTCTTCTCGCGGACGCTGTGCTTTCCGAAACACCTTCTTAAAGTGTACCTACTACAATGGCGAGAGGATCGGCAATACACAATAGCATAAATAAAATTATGCGATACACTTTCCACGAGTATCATTCTAACTTTCTCGCGAAGAAGGAGCCATGCAAAATGCAATCTTCGCGAGCAGCCCAAGACGATCCTTGTTCAACACGTCCTATGGGAACTGGATAATCTAAAATGTATTATCATTTTCCGCATCTGAATTCATCCTAAATATTTATAATCAGTCTCAGTTTCTTTCTTTGCGAAGTCCTTGCAAGTCTCATGACAACGAATTTCAGAGAATATAAATAACCTCACATTTGCACGTATATTATACAAACCCGGAGACATTACAGAATTGCTTTATTAAGAGACCTTGCAATTTTAAGATCACCTTGAGGAAGTTGGCAATAATGTAGAATTATTTAGAAAAGACAAAAAACAAAAAAAACTATATCGACAAATGCAGCGTGTAATGTCTCTAACTGTGTGGCGTTCATCCTGGTACGTGTATCTGTATAACTGTTAAATCAAACATCTTATACGTACAAACAACGGCATACGTTATTATCGTCGTCACGTCCTCCACAACTGTGACCATTCGCGTCGACCTTCATTGGACACATAATGACAAAAGTGTGATCGAATGGAAAGGTAATTTATTTCCAATTGGCACGATAAAAAGTTCCACGTGAAAATGCCTTAACACGTTGAAACAAAGAGTCGAAAACCACAGGGAGAGATCGTGGCGAGAACTAAAGTCGCGGCTATCCACGATGATTCGGGATGAGGGGAAAAATTAGAATTTAAATTCCACGCGGTGCCGTCCGTCAGCGGGATTCCTCGCATAGCACTTTGAAAGTATAATTCCGGCGATCCGTAAAATCGGCGGCGCTCGTTCGGCCTAATGGCAGTCGCGTTTTTCAATTTGTTCGAGCAATTTCCTTTCCCCATCACGTTTCCTGTCTCGCTTAGTTGTCCCCCTCCTCGCGATTCCCAAATACCCGCAGCAAATTTCATCGGTTCTGTTCTGAATTACGGGTAGTACAAGTTGTTACGGGCAAGTTTCTGCCGAGCGTTAAAATAAAGGGGAAAAGAGAAGGGAAAAAAGGGAAAGAAAAGGAAGAAAAAAATGTAAGTGGCAATAAGGCAGACGACCGGAGATGTTAAACCCGTCCACGCTTGGAATATGAACGAAAGAGACGAAGAAGATGAATTTCAAATTTACATACTGGAGGGACAAAAAATCGTTTCACTTGTCTCCTTCTGTGCGCGATCTTTGCATTTTTCAGCCGTAACCTGCACGAACATCCATCAAAATATTTCGAGATGACTTAGCTATAAGCATTGAGCCGTTCTCTCGTCGGGCGGTGTCGCGGGATATAGAGCTGGTTTTATTGTTATTAGGGAGCGAGGTTTACGAGCGGGGATCTTCTAAATAAGCATCAGGAAAAATTGACTCTCTTACCGTAGGCTCTGTGGTCGTAAGAACACCTGGGAGAACTGCTACTGGACGGTCACCTGTAAAACAAACGTGGTCTATTGTTAAATGACAGCCTCACTGATAGAACGTCACTGAATGTTTGAAAGCCTGACCATTTTGAATCGATTCAGAACGCTTATGGATACCATCGATTACCGTCATTTTACATTTGCGCATTTGGAATATATTCGAACTCGTAATTGAGGTAAATGTTTCTCAAATTTAGAGTTATTATAATAGTACGCATTCGTATCGAATGTATTTTAGCGGTGTTAGGTCAATCCATTATTTACCATTGTCCCTTCAATAGGGATGCTTGTTTGTTATTCATCTCGACCTGAGCAGTGGAACTTAGTTTTGATTGTTGTACCTAAATGCTCTACTGACTGCTACAAAAGTTACAAATTTGATAAAAATATTATTTCTCCAATTGGCTTATTGTAGGAAATGAATTAATTAGTGCATTTTTAAGGTTTGCACTTTGTTTTGTTATATAATGGGTTAATATGGATTTTATTGAAGAATGAAAGAGCAAGCGTGAAATATTTTGCCCGAAAATAAACGATATATTTAAGAAATATATTAGCATTTGGATCTTATAAAAACCAGCATACTTCCGAGCTGTGCTTAATAAAGCTGTACATCACGAAGGATACATTACACATGAGGGTAATGGCCGGTAAAATGGCGATCGTAACACCGCACGAACATCGTCGTTATGTGGTATATTCTGAACAAAGCGGGAAGGCTTGGGCGGGAAGATGGTTCTTGCGAAAATTTGTCATCCCTCTTTTTGCGACACTTTGAATCACACTTGTTACTTAAATACGGATAACGTCCATAGGTAAAAAATTCAAGATTATCATGAAAGTACAATTTTACATAGCATAATGATCGAATTTTTCGATAACAGGTTATTGAAATATTATGATAAACATTGAAGGGTCGGAAAATCGTTGAAATATTATGATAAACATTGAACGGTCAGAGTATCATTGAACTTTCATTGGAGAATACCAATTGCGTAAAACTTATATTTTACAAATTGTAATTGGCTGATCGCTTCCTTTTAAATTGCACGCTAAAATCTGCTCCGTATATTCTAAGGTTCTTAGTACGTACGAATGTATGCAAATATATGCGATTATCGCGTTCGACTCAAAATCAAGTATTTTAGGCTAAATTGCTATGCAAATATTCGTGATCGAGGCTGAAGGTGTATATTTGTACGCGGTACGAATCATAATAAAACCCTCGGTGCATAACGCAAGATCAAGTGTCGCACATTTCGCAACGAAACGCACGTTTCTTACAAAATTGGCGTGCCAGGAAGCGGAAAATCGCCAAACGTGTATCAATTTTCTGAAAGACTTTATATTCATGGCCACCTATATAAATTCTCCGTTCTAAAATAAGTTCTGCGTATATCGCGGAGGACAAGGTAAGATCCGCGAGTGATCGATATTTTTCATTTGCCTCCATGCCTCCTTTGCGAAAATGCGTTTCCGCGAGAAGCTTGCCGTGGTAATATTTACGGATACCTCGATTCAAATGGGCTGGTTGCATAAACAGCCACACTAGTGTATGGCACAAATGCGAATTCTCGGTGAGACGCTTATACGGCAATCGCAAATGGTTTTCATTAGAAAATTACCCTTTTTCCTCTGAATATCCGCAACTTCGCGCACGCACTTGCACGCATTTAATCCTTTTGGACCTGGAGTCGTCATATGAGGACATATTAAATAAGTATGTTTAGTATGTATGAATTCGATAAATGTGACCGTTTTTAAACGTTATCCTCATATTATCACAAGCGCAGATTCTGTTTGAGAACAGTGTCAACCTCTTCTGTCAATTTACGTTATCACAAAACAAAGCTAAATATGCACATTCAAGTGGACTCTCCCCAGTCATCTTTGTATCTAATCTAAACCGTGATTAATTTTGGACAACTAACGGTTGAGAAAGTTATACGTTGGAAGGAACGAGGACTTATTTATATATATAATCTTATAAAATACTTAAAATTTTCAACTTATACTGCACCCACTTGAATATAACATCCTCACTTGAGGACGCGTTACATCCTCCGTGCGGACCTCCTAGGTATATTTTATACACCTGAAAAATCATAATTTTTCAAAGAACTGGTTAGCAAAGTCATGATTTTTTTTCAAGGGGAAATAACGCGTGACAGAAAGAGTTAAGTCATATTTCCTCTCCCATGATATCGGGCAGGATGTTTATGCGCGATTCAGAAAGTATCTTTATAAGCCGGTATAAATACTGAAGCGAATACCAACGAATTTGTGTGTTTGCACCGTTCGGTACGTAAGGCAACGCTAATGTAATACCTGGCTTGTACATGACTGCATACGCGTAAATATGCATCCGGTACATGGCTTCCACCGGGCTGTGTTTTAGTTAAATCTAGGTTAATCCAGCATTTTTATGTACATGGAAGAGGGTGCGAATATTGCCGCTCTTTATTTTTTTTCTCCAAGCTGTGTTTGAATAGCTTGCCTCGTTTTACGTATATTCCACGTGGGTGTGTTCGTGTGCGCGTGTGTGTGTGTGTGTGCATGTGCGCGCGCGCGTTCGCGCGCCAGTGTGCCTGTGTATGGGTATAAATCGACATATCGTGCTACTCGTCCTATGTATGCACGACACAAGGTAAGAGAAAAGGATTACCGCTAGCTGCTATACATGTTTTATTCGCATAAAATTACGTTTCGATGTCGGTATCCGTGTGGAGATTAACCGCAAAAACTGAGAAATGTTCGAGATAATAATGAATAATCGAAAAAAGGTGGACGATTGAAGAGAGGTAAACGGTCCGTTGTATTAGAATTTTTAGAAAAGGTACTCATAATAAAAACCGATGTTTCAGTGTCGGCATCCATTTTGAGATTAACCGTAAAATTGAGTAATGTTCGAGGTAATAATGAATAATCGAAAAAAGGCGGGCGATCAGAGAGAGGGAACCGGTCCTTTGTATTAGAATTTTTAGAAGAAATACTCAAAATAAAAACCGATGTCACAATAATTCCGTCCGTCTGGTTATGGTAATTTTCTAGAAGGTATTTTGCGCCAAACTGCATTACCAGCTCGCATAATACATAAGTAAGTGACAGTGTCCCTTAACGTCAAGTGTAGCTACATCGCTCGACATCGATTTAGCGAGAAACAGGTACGACTAATGGCTCTCATTAGTGTTAAGAGGACAGCAAGCGAGTGGGGGTATTAGAATAAATTTGCACGTCTCCGTCCTTGCTTCTAATCCTATTTGTCGGAAAGGACGTTGAGACCTCTTGAAAAATTCGCCAAGCCGATGAAAGTTTTAAATAAACCTTGCACAAATGTGGAAGGAAAATAGGCTTTTATATTATATATCTTCCTATCAGATATAGTCGTTTACTCAAGGTATAAAAGCGATCGTTCAATTCAGAAAAACATTTAATTTAAAATATTGTTCGTTTTTATTCGCATCCAATTTCTCACGCTTCGTATTGCACGATTAAATCCCCTAACTCTTTATTCAAACATGTCGAGGAATTTAATAGCCACACTCCGGCTTTGTACAACGTTGAAAAAGTCCGTGATTTTATGTTCATCATGAAAAATCGTCAGGGTGTGTAAAAAATTTCTGACAGACAATCAGGATCCTCGCGTATCCAACGAACCTGCTTAAAATTAGTAATCGATAAAAGCGATCTGGGCAATAAGGAAAGTCCGCCCAGCCGTTCATTTAACTTTTTTCATTCCAGGCGGCAACTCCGAATGAGCGGTAAATTTATACGAGCAAGTTTTGAGGCAGCCAGTACGCCCTTGTCTTTCTCAACGCCAAACGTTGGCATGAATGATTTAACAGGAAAGCTCGTACCTTCTTCTGGCAGTAAAACCGCGTCTCGCCGCGTTATAATTAACTGAACTCATTAATGCTACGCCGCAGAAGGGATTTCGCCGCTTTGCCGGTTGTACAAGACGATTCATTTAACATCATCATCGCTCTCGACATTCTGCATTTATTCAGCGCATAACATAAAACATTCCCCAGACCCGCGCCCCTTCTTAATTACTTAATTGTGAATATTCGAGCTGGAACAATTCATACAGACGGCATTGGTACAGAACCCTGGTGTTAATATCGAAAGGACTGAAAATGAAGCACAGCTGAGTACAATGCAGCTAAACTAACCCGTGGGAAGAACCGCCGAATAAATTGATTACAAACAAATTTATGAATTCCTGAAGTATGCGTACGCGCTTTTTTTTTTAGTTATATACAATATAACTGGTTGGCAAGAAAGTCTTTTAGGTTTTCAAACATAGCTTCATAATTTTTGCTGATAAAAACCAGAAGTTTTATGGCGCAGAATTATGAAGTTGTCAAAAAGAGGGTAAAAGATTATCGAACAAAATGGAAATGAAAATGTTCATTAAACTTCATTCCTTGTATAAAAATATGAGTTTTATTTCACACCGCAAGACTGAAATTACTTTCTTGCCAATCCGATATTTTGTATGTAATCTTGTACGTTGAACTATAGATTTTTAGAGTCTATGTACGTTGAATATAGAGTTTTAATTTACACTACAGGACTGAAATTATTTTCTTGCCAATCCTGATATTTTGGATGTATCCGTGTATGTTGAAATATACTTTGGGAAAAATTAATCGGCATCTGTTATCGCGATTAAGTGGAACGCTCGGTACAAGAGAGGCGTGTCGTGGAGGGCGCAATCGCCGCAGGTGGGGAGATACCGGTGTCGGTGGAAACATAATTCGTTGGCAATTAATACGGAAGGAATGCGCCACTGGGGTACTTCGAATTAATGGTCTACTGCCGCGGAAATTTCCCCGAATTTGAAGGGAATCCACTCGTGTGGTTTACTCGTGCCACGGCGAGGAAACTTCAGGCGTTAACTTCAGTCGATGACTTCAAATGTCAAGGTATGTCGTCGCTCCTTCGCGAAGCGATACCTTATGCAACGCCTTGCGAGAATACAAAAGATATATAACCTGTGAAACTTATTGTTATGCTAATTAGAGTTGCCGCCTTGAGTGCCACTGAGTATCGTTAAAGGATAAAATAACTTATTCTCCTAGTTAGAAGGATGAACTTTGCGGAGGTATTGTACAAGTCTTGATACGCAATAAGTTGCTGCTGCATTTGGTTCAAATATATGTCAAATAATTCATCAGCAATTCTAAATACGCATATATAGACCTCAAATTACATAACCCTAATATCTGGTATCAAAAAAAAAACCCAATCAAGAACTAAGAACACAAATGATTTATATTTATAATATTAATTTCATATGAGACAAAATATAGCCATCCGCGATGGTATATATTAGTTACATGTCGCATAACAAACAATTGGTTCACCTGATTGCACACGTATCGCATGAAATGTAAAATATCGTGCAACGTAGATTCTAGTAATATATCTTATTGTTGCGCAATTGACGCTAAAATCGTCGAATATCCGGCTAATAATGCTTGACGACGCCCGTCTTGTTACTACTGCCCGACCAGGCCATAACAGATGCCTGACCGCAGATAGTCTGTAACTACTGCGCGTACACCGCAACGGGGGACAAGTGCCTGGCTATAATTATGCAGCGGCCGATTTCAGAACAGGCTCACTAATTGAAGTAATTCCTAATTCTATCGGGAGCATTTCGCAAGAAAAGGCCACGTGCGCGACTGAAAATGCTTAGTGCATATCATTGGCACATCTGGCACAGGACTGAAATTATTTATAAAGTACTCCCAGCGGGGAATAAACTGCACTTAAATTTCTGACAAGAAAATGCCGTTGCACGTGAAATTTATTAATTTCAAATATCGTTCAAATTCACGACGATTATCGGAATTGGCTTTAACGATTATGTAAAAACTAGGTGTCACGATAAAGAAGGCAGAGGTTATAGAAACCATTTGTAACACGCGTATTTTTAATATGGAATCCTGTATAAAAATATTAGAAAAAAACAATTATATCAGGAGTACATTTTCTAAGAAGAGTATTTCGTAGCCAGAAAATTCCACTTCGACCTTCTCAATTGCGTTTATTATGATACCGTGCGTCAAATCAGAATCGGTTTCGTTACGGAGCGTTATAAACTCGTTTTTACTACGCTTTTACGATTGGCGTTAAGGAGCTGATTCCCAAGGAAATCGCTATAAAATCCTGGGGAAGTCAAACACCTTTTCAGTCGACGTTCCTAGTGTTCCTTTTACCGTACACGTAGTAGACGGCATTAACAATCGGTATTAGTACTCTTTTTGTGGCGCTACTTAGGATGTCATTGCTGTAGACATGTGATACAATACTACAGGAAAATGTTGTCATATTTTTTCTACCTGACTGAAGTAATATTTATTAGTTTATATCAGTGGCGGAATTTTTATTCCATTAACACGTTCCGTGTCAAGTAAGCCATTTTCGGTACACGGTAAGTTTGATCCGCAAGCAACGCGCATCGTAAACGGTACACACAGACATATTTATTTAATGTGCCGAAAACATAGATTTTATGACAAATTTGATTCAGTAATTTATAATGAGGCATTATAAAAAATGCGAATAGAACAAAGTACATAAATTTATTTAAATATTATATATATAATAATTAATAATTATACGTAATAGTTGAAATTTGTTTTCCAACAGAAAGAAATGGAAAACAAAAAATGTTATCTACGTATATTTACCTACTCCCTCTTCCGTTAAATATTTGATTTCCCCCCTTTTTTACTTATCAAATTCGAATACAGCAGGTTCTTTTTACCAATCGAAAAGTTTCGTATTGACTGACTTGGACAATCGAATAGATTGCAGCGCCACGTGTACCGTAAATGGTACACGATGCGATAATTACTCCAAACAAGCTAATCACATATGGATCGATGAAGTAATGAAATATTGTGCGCTAATATCTCAGTCTATAGTCAAAATATTAAATAGCCTCAACGGTATGTTCGGCAAAAACGACTTGGCACGGAAGGTGTTATATTACAAAATGCCACAGATCAATCGTCTCTGATATCTCGAGGATTTTTCTGTAAAAATCGTGTATCGGCTACAACGTCGGATACGTTTCCCCAAGAAAAATATTTGATGTTCCGTTTCGGATACGAACATTCCTAGCTATTGGAGGTTGATTTTACGAAAGCCTCGGTATTTTCTTATACAATTTCCACTGTCGTGTAAAATACGGTAACAAAAATATTTTCGAAATCGCAAGCGTAAAGTTTTCCACCCCGGTGCATCGATCCGCATACGTGCATAGCGGCAGGGAGGATATATATTTGCAGGAAATTTCAGGCAAGATTCACACTCGCCTTCCACGGCTCCTTTGTCGCTTTTGTACGGGCCTGTGTGTTCGGAGCACTTGTAGCAGATAAACTGCAGACAAGAGTTGACAAGAGAGACAAGAGGGTACGCCAGACTTTCTCCCGAATGCTTTGAGCCTCTTTAATGCTTGTCTCAGAGGTACGCTTTGAGGCATTCGTTCTGGCTTCGTTAAATTTCTTAACTAGTCAGCAAGAAGAAACAAGATAAGTCTGGTTAACAATCAAATTTTCCGCGTTTTCGGATGGGGGAGGAACTGCGAATACTAGATAAACGTATGGAGATAAACGCAAACATTCCTTTAAGATCTATACAGTGATTTCTACGTTAGGTAATGATAAATGGTCATAAATAAGGATATATAAATAATGATAGTTGATCGTAAATAACATTGTGTTGACGTAAAATGTCGTGGGCTACATAAAAATGATATTACGGAAAAATAGAAGTATTTAGATATTTTTAACGCCCGCAACGGCGTATAATGTGTGTATAAAATATAAGGAGGAAAACGAAACATATTACAATTTATGAAAAGTCATCCAAATTTGTCGTGGTAATATGACACAAGACACTATCGAATTGCTTGCTCTACTCATGTTATCGAGTGGATCCAACAAAGGTTCAGTATTTGTGGTTAGAACAGCATAAGGTATCGACATCACCTTGTTGCTCGTTTCCTTTGAAATATAATACTACCTTGGGCTCTATGGAAATAACTTTTTCCGTGGCCAAATATAACGTATATATAATTATATCAGATTCGTATATAGCCCTTGCTATTATTGTTCTGTGTCATATTTTTCAATTAAAATATGATGATTATATCTCAAATTGTTTAATTTATATCTCCTCAATTAATTCCAAATCATCGTTTTAAGGAACATTGTGTAAAATCAATTTATATTTGCACAAAAATATTTCCGAGATTTTTATAGGAATATATAATCTGTCAATCTGTGATATTACAAAGCGAAAAAATCATTTTTTTACAACATCCAGGGAGGAATAAATTATCGAACTATGAATAAAAAAAATATCTTTCGAACGACTTTTCAAATCTGCGAATCATAAGATTTCGCTTGAGCGTTCTACGTCCTAAATCAGATGTTCCCATATAAATAAATTTGAAGAAATCCCGTGTCAGATGGCCGGCACATTCGATAAACCCGGCACCGTCAGATTTTTTCATATAGGTTGCCATAAAAAATTTGCTGCTCGAGAAATCGCCTATAGAATCTTGCGTCGTAAAGTTAAAGAACGTAGATGTTTTTACAGCACTAATTTTGCCACCGTAAAACGTATTGGCTTCTCTATTATTAGAAGCCCTTTGCGGAAATTCGACATTAAATGTTTCTTTATTCGCTGATCGGACCACCGAATAATACCCATTATTGATATCCGCTTTCACTAAAATTCACGCTTCGTTATGGACAACCAATCAATGCATTTACGTGTAATTTTATTCATCAAAGGTTATTGCGACGTTAAAATTGTTTAATCGTTTATACCATTCGCACCATTGACACGTTAGTATCGAATTAATAATATGTAATAGGAAATATATTCGTATACACTTTATTTTATAATACGTAACTCACTGGAGTGCAATCAAAGCAAGGTCGTTCGACTTTATCATTGATATAAGCAATTTCTATTTATTGGAGAAGATGCTAAAAACAATCGAACTTTATTTCCGAGTCACGTGCTAAAGCGATACAGATTCTTAAACAAATAGTAAATTCCTCCATCGGATTTGTGTCGTGAATTGTTTTCCTATCGTGAAAACGGGACAGCAGTTAATCAAGTTAAAAATCGTGATTAGCAGTGAAAAGGATGAAAGTAGTGAAAAGGACGGAGTGAGAGAGAGAGAGAGAGGGAGAAACAGGTTAAGGTTGTCTATAGAAAAGCGAAGAATTTTATTATCCTCTTGTATAGCTTTATGCAATTATACGTCGTTGTCGCGCCATGCTGAAAGGATTCAATACGGCTCGCCACGTTTACGGGCATTTCTCCGTTCACCATGCACGGCTAAGCTCCGTGGTAATTACTTTATAACGAAAGATTTGCGCAACTACGGATGCTCAGGCACCGCATGAAAAAAGCGTTCGACGATAATTACATTGAAGATCGGGTTAAAGATCAAAAAACCCGGTATCAGATTAAAGACTTTGTCTCGTAAGGTATTCCTATGTCACTGAATAGCCTGCAGATTATTAGATATCAAAAACCAATATTTGAAATAAAACAAAACATGAGTGTAAAATCCTCTGGACCGTACCGAAGTCGATCTGATGGTCTGTGTTTCACGGCACTCAAGAGGCCGTTTGTGTGACGGTTGTCTTTGACTGCTTATGCGCGAAAAATGGTCTTTGTTTTGACATCATACGCCTTGCGAAAGGAGTGTCTGGTAATACAGCGCGAACATCGCGCGTGTACGGCGAAATACGTATTTAAACGCCCACTCCATGCGCAACAGTAGGCCATTTAAACTTTCAAACAAGGGAGGGTAACATAACACGAGAGGGCTCCCCTTTCTGAATCACCTAAAAATCATTCTTCGAGAGACGTGTTCCCGCGGTCTGTAACACGTGGGTTAAATTACATCCCCCAGTACTACCGCATTATGATTTATTACAGCCAAATATTGCTCGATTAACATATTACAAAGGGCTGTTTGCCTTTTCCCCTATTAAGCGTGTGCTTTTCTAGAAAATGTTTTCTCTCCTACAATGATATCCCACTTAGGTACGGTAAAAAGAAATTTGCAGTAAAAAGGGAAGAAGAGTATGGAATAAAGAAGTCTCTCGAAAAATACAACAAAAATAATATCTAAAACAAAAAGGGCAAAAGGTAAAGAAGGGTCGGTAAGAAAAAAAAAGACTTCTTGAGCTATACCAGCAATTTTTTTACTTTCTTACGAAATAACGAGACACGAGTCTATTGTATCGAGAAGGCTATTCGAGGTTCTTTTATGAAATGATGAAAAAAAAACCCAAACTTAAGATAAAAACGAAAACCGCAGACGAGAGAAAAGAAGCGCGAAAGAAGGCAAAAGAACGAGCTGAAAAGTGGTGTACAATAGAAGAGCAGGAAGGAGCAAAAGAAAGAGAGTTCATCATATAATTTATTACACCTTTCCCGGAAGTTTCCTAATGCACCTATGTATACAGGATACCTACCGTACTTTCCGCATCGAGCTACACGGCAAAATTCATATTGATTTTCACGCGTTCAGGATATACCTACTACTAAAATATGCGATTAATCCAATACCAAGTATCTTCTTGGAAAGTAAATCGATACAGCTACAAGATAAAAGCGTAGAACCTGAATTTTAAACACGTCAATAATGTATTTTAATCCTCAGCGTTTTGCGAATAATATAAGTATAATGTAATTTCTTAGTTATAGACTCAGTTATATTCCAGATTTTGTTAAAAATAAATCTTTACCAATAACCTGTATAAGTCAGCCGTTGATGGAACCTTTTATAAAGACAGATACTCAACGTGGAAGAGAGAGGGGAGAATTTCTCCTCCAGCATCCACGAGGTATCCCCGCCTGCTGCTTTGCAAATAAATGTCAACGATAAGTTTCTCGCGGGTACTGATCGAATTTCTATGAAATCGAAAAGGCTTCGGCGGACATTACTATCGGATAAGGGAGACGTCGTACGTAATGGTAGCAGTTTACTCCTCGATAAGCGATTGTAGCGGCCTTAAAAGGAAGAAGATAAGCAACACGTGAAAAATCTTCGGCTCACATGGCATGCGACCATTGACTTTTATCGAGGGAGCTTAAGAAAGCACGGGGTGAACTTTCAAGCCTTATCATGTGCCAGCCAAAATAAAAATGGCCGAACAATCCATGGTGCTGGCTCGAAGATCGATCTCCTCCTCATCACGAATGATGATATGTGCCGAAGTCTCTGGACATTTTATCGTAACGAATCTAACCATCGACCGACTGTGCTGAAGTTTTTTTATCGTGAAATTGAACACGCGCCTTTACCTTTGTACAGTGTACTACTAACAGTCCGTTTCTATTTCAAATGTTTTAAACACGTAGATAGAAACTAAACGTAAATATTGTAATATGCCTGCAATGTGATAATTATACTATTATTTGTTGATGTATCAAGAATAGTATTTGGAGAATTTAGGAGGAAAGTTCTTTAAAGAAATTGTTGATGAAATAGGAAAAGAACTTGTATTAAATTTAAAATTGGTATGAGACTTTTCTCCCAAACTCTGCCCAAACTTGCGAAATTTCTCGGTATCTAGGAAAATATAATGAGATAGATTCCAACGATATTCTTTCCTGGTCCTTTGTACACGAAAATAACTCGGCATACTTTGAAAGTATTTGACATGGTATCTCGCGCGATGTAGGATAGGAAAATCTTTGAATACATTTGAAACATCGTCCCTTTCGTGTAAAGTTCCACGAACGACCCCTCAGAGGAATATAGGGATCCTTTGCAAATTGAAATGCAATCTGCTAAAGATACTTCGTAAAACTTGTTGAGCGCTTGTAAAGTCAAGAGGAGAGTTAAATGGAAAGGCAAATGTTATTCGAAAATAAGAGAAAACTAAGGAAAGTTACGTTCTCTGCGCGAAAATCCGTACTTTAGTTTCAGTGTGACAAATGACTACAAATTACATTTTTACAGATACGCGTATTAATAAAATAATAACGGTTTGCGAAGCTTTAAGGTCGTATGTATTTTCTGCATGAAACACATTGCACGATTCGCCTATCGCGTTAAAGCAAATTTGATTATTATTTCTCCATTAAAGTTTAAATTGCATCGACGAGTGTCTATGCGCGTGAATATTCCTGTATATATCCGTCACGTTATTAAAACAAGATGGGCATAACATGGCCTGTAAGGGGTAACAATAGAAGTTTTAATCATTTCATTTCTCTGCGCTACGTTCAGCACTTTCCCGGAGTATGCTACTAATTCTGAGATTAGCCGGAAGGCGTCTTAATGCACATGTTTTGTATAGAATAAAATCGACATCAGGTATGTTATACGCATACGAAAATCTTCTGACAATACGACAAATTAACGAGCACCAGATAAATATTACTGAAATGAATGAACACGTATTTTCTCTATTTTCCATTTATATACTTCTCCACCTAAAAGCCACACCAACCATTGTAAACGCATAAACCGACACGAGTAATTATTCGAAGGACCATATAAATAGTTCATACTATGTTATCAAAAAAGAATACATTAGAATTTATCAAAATTACTACTCATAGAATACGAAATACAATGGAGGGTGTTTTCAATAAATGAAGTTCGAGAGAAAATAGAAGTTTCAAGGATCCAGACACAACAATACTGTATTTATTCTCGTATCAACATTTTCGTAATGATATCAGCCTTCTTGGGACAAAAGAATAAAGGAATATCTTTTCGCCTCTACAAAATATACGATGTAATCCCCGTTTTCAAGCAGCTCTTTTTACAAGTATATCTAATAACTGTGGACGTACTGTCAGAAGAAGCAGAAAATGTTACGCTTATACCGCTCTTTCTACGTTCCAAGATACCAAGGTTTTTGCTCGACGCATAGAAGAATCTCCCTCTGCTTTGTGCAAAACTTGATACGTGACACACATCTGTTAAGACACGTGCGTTTGATTCTAAGGATCCAGTGCTCCATAATCCAGGAAATGGCAACCCAGCAACAGTTCCGTTGGTGCTTAAATACGAATCTTTGGGCCAACCTAGCATGAAATCTCACCTAGTTTAGGGCTTTATGCTTACCGAATAGTTAAATAGGCTATTAGCGGAATGTGGATATATGCACGGCGGTTACAACCAACCAAGACAGTCTACGGCCGTATAGCCGATACAATTTTGCACGCTGTGTGCCCCTTTGCACGTAAAGCTACCATTTAGAATTTCATGGAAAGCTGAACACTTTATAAATCAATTCTACGATTGTTCATGTTATTATATTAGGCACTGATTTAAACGCATGCTTCTAAGAAGAAAATATCTTAGCTGCAGAAACGGGTACACTTCGGTCTATACTTGCTATGAAAATGTCTATCCTGTGTCCTCATTGTTACTTGTATTGGTAACTTTACGTTTTTATTAACTTGTACTGATCATTGTAGCAGGAGAAGTAAAAGAGGTTGATAAAAAGATAAAGAGGGACAATAGAATAATATATAATAAAATAATAATATATAATACAGTCACTAAAATATGTACTGCTACTTTATTTCAATTTGTTAGATACCGCTAAGTAGATGAATATAGAGATGTATGTGCCTATGATAACGTTTCGATATGTTACACTGTTATGCATAAAGAATTTTGTTTCTCACGCGCTGCATGCAGACGCATACGGATATAAACAAAAGGGCGCCTTATGCCCACTTAAAATTCTTCGATCGAAGGGCGCGTCGTACCCACTTAGGAGGTCGTCTAGCCAGCACTATTTACGAGCTCCTACCGCCTTATTTTCTAAAAATGCTTACAGCATTACAACATCCTTGCTAATTGCTATATTTGCTAAAATCGATCATTGAGCGATAATTATTTAGAATAGCTTCAAACAAACAATTTCACTATTTATAAATCATGTGCGTAAATTCAAAGACAATCGCGGTTATTCAATGTGAAATCTTTCTTGATAAAATGCGTAGTTTGATACACCGCATCATTATAGTACTTCAAGAGTTCGAGTGTCAGAAGGTTTTGTGAGTGATTGAAATGCAGATTCAGGTGACTCTTTTCCCTAAAAGTTCTGAAAGTATCGAGCAAAGCGGATGTAAAAGAAGTTATCGTTCCGACACGAACGTGAATAGGTATTAATCGAGCATGATGGGCACAGTGTTCGTGAGGGGCAGGAATTTAAAACCTTCGAGGAAGGAGGTGGTTGCCATAAAAGAGAGATATGCAGTGCGGATAAGAAAACTGGGTTAGATTAGGTCGGTCACAAAAGGAATCAAAACAATGGTGCGCCAGATCAAAGTCGCCCTTTGATCACTATATGCAGACAGTTGTATAGCGTACAGTGGAGTTTTGAAAAGAAAAGGAGGATTAAACAAAATTCTGCCGCGCTACTTGACAATATCCCATCGATTTGCATAATACCCAAGTACTACAATTATCGTTAACACGATCTTACTACACCGCTATAGCACACCGTTTATAGGTACTTAATGCCAGTAAGATGCTCGTATTAATTTCGTGTGTCAACGGTGACAAATCCGACATTCATGAATTGCCAGCTGTACAATCAGAATTACCGTTAGCAACACACGATTTGAAAGCCATTCGCGTATCATGTACCGATAACTCCAATTTGACAGGCAGAACCTTGTAACATTTAAATAATTCCCTAAATGGACCATAGCTGGATTACCAATTGTGGTTTATTAAAGAGGAGAAAACATCAAATGCTTGATTATGGAGTGATACCGCAGAAATAAATTCGGTGAGCAACGACGTTTAAACAATTCACCGTAATCATCATAAGCGTAAATGGGTATTATTGCGCGTGAGCAGTAAAGCAATCGCGTATAGCAAATATTTATCGCGTATCTAAACTAGCTAATGGGTTTATGAGTTAGAAGTGGATTTCAGTGTGCGGGCAGGAAATAGGATTTAGTAAAATGGTGGTCACTTGTTCCCACTACCACATCGTATCAACGATTTGCGGAGCACGCAAAATTCTGCATTTAATTCTAGAAAACACTGTCAAAGGAATGAAGTAACGGGTGCCCAAGAATAGAGTGAAAAATCTCTTATTCCACGTTGACCACCTTTGTACCATCGCGAGACAATGCTCTCGTCCGTACGACACCGAAACTTTATTTGCACGACGCAACGTGTATCTTCTTATTGCAGGCGCGCGTTCCGGCAGCGGGGCCGTTAGGAAAATTTAATCCTGGCCGTAGACTTGTAATTAATTACATTAAAAGGCCGCGAGATAAGAACGGCGGAGGGGCAGGATGATTCTGCGCATTAAAAACTCATTTCGTTATTTTGCCAGACTCAGCTTCGTTACTGGATTTAAAAAAAAAAAGACAATTCTGGGAGGGGAGAAAAAAAACAAGAAGCAAGAGAGAGGGGGGGGGGAGAGACGGACAACATGTCGTAAGCAACGAGATGAGTTTCGGGGGAGCAGAATAATCCTTTTAAGGTTCTCGGCGATACGCGCCTGATAATGGCGCGCTTAGTACGCAGAAACGCCCGTACCACGACGCGTATGTAAACCAGCCACTTGGCCACGAGCGGCCCGTTAATTGGAAGCACCGTAAAAAGAACGAAAAAAGGAGCAGCTCAGACCATAAATTGCTGGCGCTGAACGAGGAAGCGTACAGAAATCATCTGGCATGCGAACTACGCAAAAATTCGATATATATGGAGATTGATCAATCAACGGCCCCATATGATTTTCTGCGGAGGAAATGCAGATTTTGGGAAATGAGAACTCCGCTCAGCCGCCGCAATGTTAGGAAGACGCGATGTTTTACACGTGGATGGATGCCGTGCTTGGTAAACTACTTACCAAGCAAAACTTAAGCCGCCTCTATTAATTATATAATTAATGTGCATTCTCCGCGTTCAGCGCGCGAGGTACATGTTTGCTTTGTGATTTAATAAATATAAGTCGACAATAAATGCGTTGTCTTTGTGTTCATATAAATCCGTATCTTAAGAAGCGTAGAGAGCGTATATAGACGTTCTGAGTATCTCATCGTTGATATTAATTTCAAGCTTACCGATATCACGAATGTATTAGTGCATCACCATATTCGTTTGGGGATAATTGGGAGTTCATCCGCGGAGACAAAGTGTGATATTTCTTAAAACAGCATAAGCGGATTATGGTTAGTATTCTAAATTAGAACAAATCACAAGACTATGGGATTTATCGGGCTGTCTCTGAAATTAACGCGAAGTATGGTTTTAAATTCAATGTATTCTCGTTTAAGGCTTTTAGCACAATCAATACCCTTGTTAACAAATCATACACGATATACAACATGCGATTCGATACCTCTGCTAAAGCTAAATAACTTTTAAGAAAATAGCCAAATGGTAAAACAATCTCACATATCATTAATTTTTGTCACAGACCTTTCAAACTTTCTATTCGTGCACAATAAAAGTATTCGGCGCGTGTAAATATAAACACAACGTCGGCCTCTCTTCAAAAGTAAATGAACTTCGGTCAACTCTAAACGAAAGAAATTTACAACACGACGTGAAAATGTATATGTGTATCTTCCTACTGTTCGTGGATAAATTATGGGAATCAAGGATATGATTTTTCTACATATTTTTTACGCTTATTAATGAAAATCAACGTTTTGACATTAGAATTTGATGCTAATACAATAAATTACATTTTCATTATTTGGGACAAAAGACCACGCAATAAAATAGATTTAAACAGGTGCAAATACGCATCTCCTATCTGCTATATTACGACATTCCGCAATCGTAAACTGCGAGTCATACATAGTTGTTTGTGCCTGGTGTCATGATAATCCAGTTATAATGTGTAATTTAATTCTACATCGTTTTTTTTTTTGTTACTTAATAAAATATAAAGTACCGGATACATAAATTTAATAAAGGAATTGTGGAAAATATATTCGCGTATTCTTGGAATTTAATTTGAATTTATGCTCATCTTTGACAATAAAACCAGGTAAATTGACAATAAACCGTAGGAACATTTTTACTGCTCACTTTTGCTAATAACGAGGGAACTTATTGCTACGAATTCTAAGATAATCGAAATTGATCTTCGACTAAAAAGTATTATAATGATAACGTAATGAAACATACTTCAAGCGAAGGAAACTTTGGTGAAACGTAGCAAAAGAAGAGAATTCAACAAAAATGGAAATATTTCCTTAAATATTCTAAACTCCTGCCAGCAGTTTGAATTTCTTTCATTTTGGCGATGTAAACACGCGGGCGCTCCAAATATTCCTAACTGGGTTAACCAAGAATGCTAAATCCAATTCGAGATTTGCAGATTCACAGAAGAAAACGTTTTTATATTTGCGCACCATTCCATAGACAAAATTGACGTATCAGAAGTAACTGAAACGTCGTTACAAAATATTCGATTTTGATCATTCATCGATTTTAGAATATCCCATAGTACAGTGTTTTACATAAATGAACCTTGCGACGCACCTACTCCGGCATTAAAGAAAAACGTACGAAGATCCGCAGGCTTTATGGTCGAATATTTCGTATTCGACTCGAGGAACCTCGAGCTTCGCTCATTACGATGGTGTAAACACAAGGGCGTTCCGAAACACAAGGTTTCGATGATTCGAAACTAGGTTAATTCGTAACCAGATTAATCAACGATGCAAATCCATCTGGAGATTTGCGACTGAAAATGAGTGAAGGCCCTTACAATTCCTACTATTTTTGAAATGTCCCGAAAAATAAACGAAGTACCAACATTCACACATATCTCAAACCAGACAAAATCGCGGACAGGTTCGCGCAAGATTTACTCCAACGTCATGGAAGTAAGAAATTCGAGATTCCTCCGTAAAGCGAGTTCGAGAATCGGCGATCGCATTCCTGGAAAGCGCGTATACGGCGTTTTGCATTTTCGCGGCATAAACACGAGGGGCGTTTCGAGGGCCCGCAACTAGGTTAACCCCGACAGCCTCGCGATCGGGGGGTGAAGGAGGAGGGGTCTGGCTCGTCCACCTTGTCCCGGAAACCTCGAGGCCAGTACTCACCCTTTCAGCTCCTCGGTGAGTGACGACGGCGACGTCTACGGCGCCGATGGCGACGGATGATAACCTTAAATTCCACCGTGGTCGCAGGTGCCTCTTGACAGGTCGACAGCTCGAGATATCACACGCGCCCGATCGTGGCGATTCGAGGATCACAGGGAGGCGTACCGGCGTGCGTGCACGGTGCCAGGACCGTACTCGCGACAGGATGTAGCGCGACGACGAGCACCACAACGACGAAGACGACGACGATGACGACGACGACAACGACGACGACGACGATGATGACGAGGAGCAGAGAACGGAAAGCTCTTCCCTACTTCCACCACCGACACCGCCCTCGCGCCTCGCCACACTTCGGGCGCGGCAGCAGAGCGCCGTCGCGACACCACCTCGGCTCTGCGCATGCGCACTGGCCACCCCTCCGTTTTCGCCCTCCCGGAGCTTTCGGTGGTGCCGAAGTGCGCGCTTCCAGCGCGAAGATAAGACTATCTCCTATCCGTGCCGAGCTTTTGCATCGGACCGCGTCGACGGCCTATGTTTGTTTATCTTATTTTCAGCACGGGGCGGTCGAGGGTCCGGACGAAACGGCCTACGGTGACGTAGCACGGAGCTCGGATTTCCAATGGGGAGAATCTGGGCCGGGAATCTCGTTTATCGCCGATAGATTTTTCCGTGCGCATGTTACGTACCGCGGGGCTACGATAGTTCGAGACCGCGTCTTGAGTAATAATGGATTTTAAGGGAGATGTGGTCCCGACGGTCGATGTGGACAATCAAAGAAACAAAACGGCCGAGACCGTGCGGTTAAACTCTATCCTCGTCGCATGTTCGAAACTTTGAACTCAAACTATGCCTTCCAGACATATAGGCAATGTCCGGTGCTCCACTTCTAGTATGACTTGCAGGCATACCAAAGTTTGCACTAATGTTACGTAATAGATTTTATGTATTTTTTGAGAAATTAAAAGTCCTCCGGTGCGTAAAAGCAAGTTGAATTGAGATATCCTTGTCAGGCTTGGAAAGTAAGCTGAGGATGCTGTCGGGCTTCTCTCCGCTTTTTGATGCTGAACTAAAATTTATAGGTGTAGCAAACTTCACTCCTGTATTTTAGACGCTTCGGTGAAGAATTGTTTAAGTTCCTAGGCAGATCCTTTCAAATTTTGATCGGCATAATCCAAGCCGGTGAGTATGATACAAATGCCTACTTTTGCAAATCGACCGAACAAATAGTAAAGCAACATATTCTTTATACTCGTAATCGGTAAATGTCAGTCGTATTATTCCCATCAATATTAATATTGTAAAACAATAAAATATTTACATAACTTACTAAAAATTGCGTAGAAAAAAAATTATAGTTAAATGAAGTAATCAGAAAAAATCAAAAGGAAATTGAGATATATTTTTACACAACATACACCGTTGCAAGTTATCTTTTATATAAGTTTGTTCTAATCATCAAGAGTCTAATTATCGAGAATTCGTTGTTTTTTAAATAAAATATTTTGAGACCTTTAATATCTACGAAGTTGAAAGAGGATAATGTAGTCTCATATGTTGCTATAATTTGGTTTAAGTTATTTGAGGTATGAAGATGCGATAACCAGCAAGCTTGTAGCTTTTGGGATCATGTACTAACTTGTATACGCATTAGTGACCGCTATTTATGTACTGGCCTTGCCACGCCGGTAAACTTCTAACCATGCGATGCAAAGTTTGATGCTTTCAAATTTATTTTTTCCATAACGGAGGATACAGTTTTTTAGTCTGACATGTTTTTCAAACGGCGTTTTTTTTATGGACATAAATTGTAGGTTCGAATAAGCCGATTTATGTAATATTAGGAGCTAGAAATAAACAAATTATAAAATTAAAGTAATCGATTAACCGATTGAAAAAATCGCTCTTTGTATTTTCATAATGATATCGTAAGTCGTACAATCGTCTTTTACCGATCTCATTTACGTAACGCTGGAGTTTGTTCAGGATGAAGACAACTTATCACACATAATGTATATCTTCTGCGTAATTTGTGGAGCATTGCTCTAGAACCAAAAGGTATACAAAATATGAAATATTGTATTATATATTCCGGCACTAGAGATACCAATATACAAGCACACTCCGCCTTTATATGTTATAATATAAAATGTTGTTGGAAGCAAACATAATGTTGCTGTAGATATTGATCCCGCGTCCTGAGATAACCGTACCGCAAGCATCCGATTTTTTCCTCTTCTGCATACAAGACGGTCCCTCGGGCAAACGAGCAAAGTTTAGAAAGTCAAAGAAGAAACGAGAAAGCATTGTGTTTGTTTTACATTCTTTTATATTAGCAAAGTATCCCGCGTGTTTTAGAGCACGTCGGGTAGGCTTTGTAAGGGATTGATGGTAAATTACAGATCGCTAGTGGTTCTGAGAGAAGGCAGGGAGAAGAATATTAAATAGATGAAGGATCGGGAATTGTACTGTACGCGATGAAGAATTACAATCTTTCATACCCACCTTCCTTTATTAACATTATATCGCTCGTCACATTTTTTGGTGTCCAAATACATCTGATAAGAACATATGTTATTGCAGCAAAATTCAAGAAACATTCACGCTATTCTTTGAATTTATCAAATTATCCTCACTTTTGCGCCAACCTTCTAGTAAAAATTGAAACTGAAATGCTCTTTCTTGCATTTTAAAGTTCGGTTTATGGTGAAAAACAACAATACTTTCCTGTACTGCTAACGTCATTTCTTGCTTTAAAGTAGCTCCTAGTAAAGCCGTTTTCACTATACTTTCTAAATCCATAAAATAAGGCACTTTCCGAACACAAATCCTATTAACGAAGAGTAGCGTATCGGCGTATTTTTACAAATTCATGAATCTTCGAGAACACCAGCGGCCTTGAGACAACGCAAGGCCGATCTCCAGCAACGTTAGGGACTTCTCAGACAATGCAGATTCAATTAAAGTCTCCGGACGAAAAACTTTTCCAATCAAAGCGGTATGTCCTTGGTGGTCTTTTCGTTCAATTGACAAGTCGAAGAAGGAAGGTTGTAGAGGAGGTAAGTGAAGAAGAAGAGTCCTTCTGCCCACAAGATATCTTTTCCAATGAATTCTCAGGCTAAACTCTAATGCGAACCTTATAAGGCCGGCATCTACTTAACAGTTTTCGACTCGACCTTCATCCCGGCGATAAATTTTCTTCCTTTTTTACACTCGAAAGTTTAACCGAGGAAGGTTGGAGTAGATGGGATTATTAATAAAAGGCCGGCACTGAGGATCCTTAGGCAGACGATGCAGAAGTTGCATCTCAACTATATTTTCAGCTCTTTCAAAAGTCAAATTAAGAAAAGAAAAAGTAGAGGATTATATCGGTACACTGTATCGTCGTATAATATCAGCATATACGTTAAATTCGTGAAATTTTTGTTTTCATATTAATAAGAATTAACAATTTCACTCGACAGCAAACTGGATTTTGATAAACAACGCTCAATTCCTTTATCGTTATTGTTATATGTGATAAATGTAAAATTACCATAACAGGAACGTTAAATCTTGACATTGTTTTATTGAATTTTGACGATGTCTATTATAAAGTTATAAATGGAAATGCATATTTTTCTGTGTTAAAAAAACTAAGATATAAAAACCGCATTATTATCGATTATATTGTATGTTAATTAACTGTGTGGTACGATACATTTTTATATAATGGATTAGTATATCTATTTAATAACGTTCTGAATTATAATCATCATTGCATTCCAGGCAATTGAATTGATGACGATAATAGCAGCATTAATGATGGAATATTTATATAGCTTAATTGTCCATTCGGCTGCTCGTTTTACCCATTTAATATTATTAACGGTATTATATCGTGCCACACGATTATGTGGCTCTCTGCAACGTTGGAAATATATTTATTTAGAAAACAGAGTCTCTAGCGTCGTTTCCATAGGCAACCTGCAGCAATGGATCAAACTGTGTCACGTGCTTCGAAACTTCATGGGCTACCTTATCGAATGGAATTTAGTTCCGTGTACTCATAGGGTTCCATGATTGGGTTCACGACTATACACTACCATTAATCTTAGTGATACTAAAAAAACTGATTTAATTTTCATCCGTAACAAAAAAAAAAAATCGGGCAACCAAGGCAGTGTACGCATAAGTGTAAGTAACAATTCAATATTGTCGCGATAAATATGACGTGTAATGTTCATAATCGTATATTTATTTACAAGTTACAGCCAAATAAGAAATATAGTTTTTTTTTAATTAGTAATCGTATATAAAAAGCATACTTGTGCAAGGGGAGCGATTAGTATTATACGTGTACACACAATTAAAGGGTGAGGGTAAGGGCACGAACTTCGTCGACTAGATAAAATCTCCGGCAAAATGGTCCAATAACTTGCAAAATAAAAAATAATATTAGCCAACCGTGAGATTTGCGGTGGTGGAAAGTCCTAGAAGTTTACGCAGGGAGAAACGATAAATTGGACCGTGGGTTAAATCTAGACTGACATGATGTATCTGCCTGGTAGATATGTTCAACGTAGGGCACCAAATGCTCGAAACAAAATTGCACATGACTGGATGTCACCACATGTAAAGTTATACGAGGTTTATCGCTACGTGAAATCGTTTTCCAGCAATTTTTGACACGTCACGCGCTTACGGTGTCGGCCCGTGAATTCCCTAATCAAAGTCTAAATCCGATCAAAACCCGAAGTCGCCCACAAATACATCGAATATGATTCCTGAGTCGCTACTTTTTGAGATAACGTGTAAATACCTTGTCTTAATCCAGAAGAGAAGCCTTTAGCAGCATGGGGATCACGTTGGATCATTCGATTGTCGGCTTATCTACTGTGATCTTAATAGGAACCGCAGTGGAACAATGAGAAAGTGTAAGACCTTAAAGCACGATGGCTGCACTTTCGGTAAGCGGCACTTCCCAACTCAAGCCTGCGGAACGTGAGGTTATTTTGGCAGCCCTAGAAGGGTGTACAAACGCGCTGGCCATTTACCACCACACTTTGAAGAAGCCACAGGGAGGCACAGCCGACGTTTCCATAAACTTCGTTTTTCCAGAGGTCGAGTAAGTTACAAAGGTCCCGTCTGTTCATAAAACTATACAAAGAGATAAGTCAAGCCGCTTGAGATATTTAGTTCGAGTTAAGCTTAATTCCTCGAGTCATATGTTACAGGGGAGTAAAAACATCGGATATAGGCTTGAGCCGAGATGCCGCAATGAAGATGCAGGATATACAGAAACGAGCGGAATACGAGAAACTTGAACAAGACAGGTGGAGTGTCTCGAATGCTTAACCCTTTGCACTCGGTTGGCCCCTTTGAGGGAAGATCGATGTTTATTAATGATCACAGGGAATCAACTTATTCCAGCGTATCTTTTTGAGAAATGCATGTTTCCCTGAAGTTTTCTGTTGAAATGGTACAAGAAATTAAATGAAAATATAGTACAGTTTGGTCAAACATTTATTAAATTAACTGTTAAAATTAAAATTAAATGTTAAAAATAGACATTAAACTAATTATTAAATTAAGTATGGTTAAACATGATACAACTATAAAAAACTTCTTGCGTGAAAAAACAAGAGAATCATAACAATGCTTGACAAGTATAATAGTATAGTAATGCAATCTACCCTCACAACCTTACGCGTTATATCAATCGGTAAGCCTATAATGGTTTTAGATTATTCAACTAATATGGCCGGTGTAGATCGTGTAAATCAATACGCTTTGTCGCATTGTTTTATGCGGAAGTCATTAAAATGATCAAGAAAATTATTTTTTTGGGGATTGAAAATGTGTGTTATCAATTCTTATATAATTTACCAATCCTTGGAAGAAAGTAAAAAAGAAATACCAATAATATATTGTAACATTCGAGAGCCAGGAATATGTCTATCCACATTTTCAGCAGACAATGGACTAAACAATAAACTAGATATTCCCAATGTGGGGAAAAGGAACGAAGATTGTATTGTTTCTTCTGACAGAAAAACATCAGGTGGAAGACGTTAAATAATTTATTATTGTAAAACGTGCAATGCATGTTGGGAATTGCTTTAAAATTTATCACGCTATATCAAATTCAAAAAATAAAATGTTTTTTTTTGCAGATATATGTTCCTTGACGTTTACAAATTCATATAAATCAAACATCACTATATTACCGTAGTTTCCAAATTGTCCTATATAATATGACGGTTAGTAAGAGCACTTTTTGGGCCAAGGTGCAGAGGGTCCGAAATTCTAATCTATTCATACCTATATAAGAAATTGCATCACTAATTATAATACAAATTATAAATATACATTTAAACATATGCCATATAGAAAACTTCAACTTTTATTCGTCGCCATATTAATTTTATTTAAAAATCTGCAATTTACTTTCTCCTAATTCTAGCTTATACGTGAGAAAAGTTATGGAAGATTTGAAGAAAGAAATTCGCGATAAGGGAACGTTTGAAGTATTGACGAATGAAATAGAAAGTATAATTGCTCGCGAAAATGAAGAAAGGGCTTTATTCAAGGAAACCGAAGAACTTCAAAAAATGGCGGCAGATCTACGCAAAACTCTTGCCGACGAAAAAATTGCGCACGAAGCGGAGAAGAAGCGCTTGACGAAGGAACTAATTGAGACGCAGGTACTACAAAATGCGCACGATAAATATCATTTAAAAGCGTTTCAAGTGGAAAGTAATTTCATATCTGACCCAAAACCACAAAAAAGTAAACAAGGGTTAATAGTACCCACGAGTTTCCGCCTTTGGCTCGCCAGATTTCTACAATAGTTCCCCGAGATATTAATTTCAGAACTAAAATAGCGAGGCAAGGAGCAGATGATGGAACTAATTACCAACGACGAAATGAAATATATTATGAATTACGTATTTGGATTAATACCATTTGAAAATAATATGAATTATTTTATCTTACAATGCTAAAACGATTGTATTTTCTGATATTAATTAAAAATCAAATTAATAAAAATTTTATAGACATTATTACATATATGCTATACAGTAAACACAAAATTATACTTGAAATCATAGGCGGAAAAAGATCGATTAAAAGTAACCACCGATGTGGAGTTACGTTATATCGAGGCTTGGAAGAAATCGCAAAGAGAACAAGCTTTACTGCGGCAAACGCTGGAAATAGAAAAATTGGAGAAAGAACTACAGGACTGTCAAATCCGCGAAAAGAACGAGATTCGTGTCACCACAGAATTGAGAAATTTTTTTGTACAAGAAACAGCGGTAAGCGAATGAAAATAATGGGAGAAAAAATACATTATTTGCACGTTCCTTTCTGCTAGGGATAATTCTGAAGAGTCACGCAATTGCGTGACGAGAAGTTTATAAATCAAAATACTACCGCAGAAATTTGTGCAATTACGTTCAAAGGAGTTTAGTCCTCTTCATTTAGTCTGTTTCTGAAAATATTCATTCGTTTATATTTTCTTTCCCCTAATTTCAATTTAAGACACTATCGTTAAAACATTATACGCTATACAAAAATTTAGATATAGCAACTTTTAAATCTATTCAATTTTAATTTATAGTCGATCGAAAACAAGATAAAAGAATGGGAAGCGCGGTACGAGCAGGAGAAAGAAAGGTACGAGAAAAAAATCCGCGAAGTCCGATATGAGATAGAAGATTGTCAAAAAAACCTGGAAGAACTTAAGATGGAGGTATTTCGTTTCCTTCGTAAATAATAGAAGAACATTTTTATTTATTTGAGTTGTTTCTTATTCCACGTGATAGATTTTACTAATTCATCAACAGAATAATTTTGTTTAAAAATTTTCGCTTTTTATAACCTTATTATTTCCGTCGCATTCTATTAAGAAATTACATCTTTTTCGTGAAATTTGTCAGATATGCATATAATGCGCACAATCGCCTTTTATCAAAGTCGAAAAGAAACATCATTTACACATTTTGTATTAAAATGTATTTTATATATATATATATACTTTTTCTTACGAATAGTTAACTGACAAAATCCCCAAATCATAGTCCTGGCCCAAGTTTTAAACGATGGGTAAGTGTGCCAGATACGCGTAACGAGAAATCGAGTCTTGGCGCAAAGTACACAATCATCATCTTATTGTGCATTCTATGTGACCGGTAGATTTACTGCATCACGTCCACGCTAAGCCTATTGGAAATCAAGCTCGGTAGCTCCTGTGAGCTTAGAATCTACGTGCAATGCGGAAACTCTGCCGGGAAATCGATAATTCGTGTCAAGAACCTGTTCGTGGCCATTTGAGATCACATGAAAATTCATAAACACAGAAAAATATTCACTTTGTCCTTCATGATTTTGCGTTCCGCTATTTGCAACCACACGGTCAAACGCAAGAAAAATAATTAAGAACTATGTTGCATCGATTTGACACATCTGTTTACCGTACAGCATTCATGATTGATGCAAGTTAAGATAGCAAGGTAAAAATTACATACATTAATGAATAGTATAATCAGCAAATAGCAATTTATCAATGTTGGTAGTTGGTGGACAGGAATCCAAACGTCACAATCATCAAAGTATCAATTCACAAAAATAATGACTACACTGTTGTCTTTTTTGTCTTTCCTTTTTTCACACTACTTCTTTTTATTTTCTTATCGTGCAGGCTTATTCGATAACTCAACCGGAACTCCGTGACCGGAGTTTAAATCTGTTTTACCGTTACAGTACCGAAGTAATCAGGAATTCATAGACAAATATTTGGCGGAAAAGGAGGCGCGGCAGAAGCAGGCGGAACAAGAGGAATACATGCGACGCAGTGCAATCAGGATACAAGCCTGGTGGCGAGGTGTAATGGTGCGCCGGAAGTTAGGACCGTATCGACCCGAGGAAAAAAAGAAGAAGCGGTCGGTTAAAACGAAGAAATAACTTTTCTCTGTACAGGTTACTCTTAAGAGCAGCGACTCGAACTTGTAGTTTACATAGCCCGCGGACAGAAGTTTCTTCTTGATATCAGCGAAACTGCAGATACAGTTGGATATATCGATATTTTTATTGCATAACCTTACGCAAATGCGGCATTTTCTTAAAAATAATACTACACCTTCCTTGCGCTTATTTCCGTTTAAGATAATCACACCAGTATTCATGAGAATGATTAAAAATGGAACTTAACTATACCTATAATACCTAGTACCGCATAATAGGCCTCAACGTATCATCTATAAACCATAAAACTTCAAACAATTAGCAAGATGTATCACTGCATACAAAAAATGAAAAACATGTATTCTGCTGTAGCAAGAAAGTAATGTCCAAGTACACATCCACCCTTCCGTTATATTTACCACACCATTCTCACGATTGTAATGATGTTCGTTAACAATACCACGAACTCATTAATTTTCCCAATATCCAGTTTCAATAAGCAACCTTCAAGCAAATCGCGAAGTTACATCTTCAGATAAAGATCAACGTGCTTCGATATTTATCGTGTCCTTCACCGTGACTTCCTACCGGCGGTCTCATATAAAGAACCGGGAACCCTCGTGCGATAATTCTCGAGCGGTTCCGAGGAGTGCGCCACCGCATTTCGCATATGGAAAAGCTCCCGTTCTTGGAAGCAAGCTGGAGGAAATTCCGAGTAGCATTCCCCCACCCTTCACCATTCGCCGATTTCCGCGGACCGCCGAACGAAGGCGCCTTATCGTTTGCACGTATGGGGGGACAGCTCGCGTGGAGGTCGATCCCGTCCGTGGGGTCACGTGATGCAACAACCGGCCGAGTATTGTTCACGCAAGCCTCTCATTTCCCGTGCAGCACTTCCTGGGATCCTGCGGTGTTCAGAAACACCGCATGGAACATCGTAATAGTCGGCGGCGTGGCCCGGCACGAAACTTCTACGTGCACATATGCATGGAGGAGACCACCGCGCAAAATGCACGGGAACCGGCCGCATAATGGGGCTTAATTCCGAAGTAAAAGTCGTAAAGCTGGATACGTGCGATCGCGTAACGGCAACGTCAAATCGTGCGAATTCGAATCCGCGTTTTACTTTTTTTTTTTTTTTTTATTACGACATCGACCTGCCACGACCTATTTCGGTTTAGGATCCACTATTTTACGCCTTTATAGCCCAGCGTGACTTCGAAGTAACGCTTCGCTTATGAGCCTCGTCATAACTTAATTATTGTTTCTTAATCATGAATGAAAATGCCGTTCATTGATTGTCAGGTGACTAATTGTTTGAATCTAGATTTTTTTCCTCTTCTTAACGAAAAAAGAAATTGTACGGAAAGCGTGATTAATATATGCTCTGAATGTCGAAATTTAAGAGAAATGTCGATTGCACAGGCTTAAAATTGTTTAAACGACTAGATTTACGATGTACATATTACATGGGAAATTATCCAAAAGTGATGAATGAAATGGGAAACTGGAATTTCCTGTTCTGGAAGTCCGAGTTTCTAACCAATACATTACCGTAGCTCTATCCCCTTTTCTTCCACGTCGTGAAATGGAAGCGCGTAATGCCGAAACGGAAGTTTGCACGATGCCGATCAGCGGTTATCAGGATCCTCTTCCAAGCGATAAGGTATGAAACCAGGAATGCTGCCGGTTTGTGTAACTTGCCCTCGTACCAGAACGAACAAAGGATACCGTCCGTGTGCTCGTTTCGTCTACATTGCGTGTATTAAGGTTACTTAATTTATAGACAATATTACGAAAAGCAAACGTTAGGATGCGCCGAGAGGGACGATGTATGTATGTATATTGCGAAATTGGATGGATCGTTTGGCAACGGTTTGGCAAAAGTTTTCCAGAAGCCCGATATATCAGGCATTGAACACGATATTAATTATTTGATATATTTATTTCTAGAGCATAAGCGTAGTTAGAGTATAAAGGTTTATGTGCATTTTACGGTACGCCTTATAAATTAATAAATGCTATTATCGTAGTCAATCGTTACTCGTTTAATATGACGTTCCTCGTATTAACGTTCAGGCTTCGCTTCGGTAATAGAGGCTAAAAAACAGTTTAAAGAAGTGGTGATACCTATGAAGGAATATCCGGTGAACAACGGGGCATAGGGTCAGCTCTCACCGGATGTCTTGAGAAACACTCGTCACACCGTTAGCCGGTAAAACTTCCTGGCACGACCATCGACAACGACGAGCCCAGATTTCCCTTCATGAGAAATTCACGAACCCTCTAACCTACTCCGTTTGAAAGCATGCAAGCTCAACCCCGTGACCATGCGGCCAGGCACCTCCTTAGATTACGATATAAGGAATGGTTAACGCGACGTGGCGGTGCACGCACCTGATAATGCAACCTGCATACAGGTATATGCAATGCTTTTCTGACCCAGCTTTCGTGTATTGATAAGAAGCTCATAACTCGTGCATGGAATGCACACACGTATGCGATAACCGAATTAAAATCTCCTGTAAGGAAGCAATGCGAGTTTGAATATCGAAATTCATTAAGCCGATGTTTAACACGAGTTCGATTTGCCCAAAAAATAACCCGTAGTCTGGCAGTGATGGTATAATGATAAAATACTCATAACCGTGGTACAGTGGCAAAGTGTATTCAGAGCTAACGGACGTGCCAATCATACCGCGTTACATTTTAAAGAGTATTTTGCTATTCGCAGATCTATATTGTCATACTCATTTTGCTATCGGCAATTTTCCACCGTGTTCTTACCAATAATCACGCCGGTTAGGACTGTTAATGTTGCTACTACCACTAATAATGTAGTCAACATAATTCGCTTCGAATTTTTTTTAATAACAATCACCCAAATATGGGACGATCCATTTTTAGAAAATTTCCACAAGTTTTTGACAGTATGCGAATCATCAATTTAATCTGTTTAGCTTCTTTGCCCGTTTCTCTTTTCACGTGTGTTTACAGTAAATGTAGATATACCCGGATAGTAGATGATAGTCCTAATATTAATTACCCCTGAAACAATTTGGTTAACCCATGAGCCGGTAGACCGACGTCAATATTGTGAATGACGATAACGAGCCATAACCGGTAACCGATATCTATCCTACCTGCACCTGTTATCCTACGGGCACGCGCGATGCACAAATGCATTCTTCTGACCTGCATCCCCCGCTGGTGTGGCTCACGGAGATTCATTGTTGTTGCACCTTGCTGCACCGTTATCTCCAGCGATTCTGGGTCAACTGCGAGGCAAAGAGAGGAAGGACGAGCGGTTGCCCGACTAGGACCGATAAAAGTGTACGAAGTTGGAGGTGAAAAGTAGAAAGGTTTGGGGATGAAGAAAGTGGAAGCCGTGGCGAAGATCGGAAGAAGAAGAATGCGTTGCGCATCCGGACGTTGAAATACCATTCTGCATGCTGACGATTATATTTCTCGTATGTACATGTGTTTGACACCTCCTTTTTTTTTTTTAAGGAAATTACGGTACAATTTTTAAAGAAAATACCAGCTATATTGTAAGTCTTATCTTGGAACGTTGTGTCAGATATACCTTATTGTATTCATATATTTGTCCCATATTCCTATGGCTTCGTATCAATATCTATATGAAACGAAAAAATAAAACATACAGGAAGAAATCGTCATTTTTCTGTGCTTCCTTCTTTATACGGCTAGCTCCACCATTCAGTTTGGGAAAAAAGACGGCTGTATACTTATATTAATACATTTATACTTACACCTTATGTAAATGTTTGGAATAGATACAAGTATTAATCGTATGAAAAGATATTCAATACATTATATTGCGTTTACACCGCGTACAGTGATATTGTTAACCCATAATAGCATATACTACTATTATGGTAGATGTAGCGTGTTTTAAGAAATGCTGTTTTATTCACGTGTGGGAATATGTTTCCAAGCCGTGGCGGTTCAAAGTTGCATTGCGGATATGAATCTATGGTTTTTTAAAGCTACCAATTTTTCTTTACGTCCACCGTAAAATCTTAGTACCCGCAACAGTCTCTACAACGATTTGCATGTAGGCAGATATGAAATTGCGCCACAGTTATAACCGACTATACGAATATTCATTTGTTCTATAGAGGAAAAGTGTTACATTGATCAAATGCACTTTGAATAATATCGAAGTATATGTTTCTGCATGCGATCACTACGTGGATATATGTCTACAAGACCGTTTAAATTTTTTTCATTTTACAATATTAGTGTGAAAAACCACAACGAGGAAAGTTCGTAATATTCGTTACTGAAAGCTAACCTCACCCGAGAATAATTCCTAGCCTATCTGACGTGCAGTAATTTACACGTGTACCACGTGTGGCGCTGCATTCTACAATTTTCGTTCAACATATCTGGTTACTACTTATTATTACAGTGCATAAATCGATTAATAAAGAGTGTACAAATGTATGGTTACACACATTTTATTTTAGGAACCACGTGGACAATAGTATCTAAAGACACTCGTAACGTTAATAAAATTCTGTTAGGAATGGCGCCAAGGCGTCGCCATTTTTATGAAACTTTACCAAGACCGTAAATCGAGAAGGCTGTGGGGAGGAACAAATCCTCTAAACGCCGTGTGCGCGTAGGAAAATTGCAGGAAAATTCTACAAAAAGCAAGAATAATGCGCTGGCTGTAAGTATACCTTGATTGCGTATCGTTTTCGATTGATTTGGACAGTTTTTGGGCACAAAACACAGGGCCTATGGCATGGGACTTCCGTTTAATGAACAGGAACAGGAAGTTCCTCATGATCTGAAATGGCAAAATAAAAACATCCTGTACTGACGAAAATTTCGAAAAATAAACGTGTTATGATTCGGAGAATGAAGACGAGAGTGAACATATCGTATTAATTTTTTCGTATTTAGTTTAGATTTAAATTTTATGACCTACTTTCAATTCCGGTACTTCAAGGTCGAACGAGAGTGACTAATTATTAACAGTCAAGAATGGGCTACTTACAGCTGGGCTCATATATTTTAAAAAAGATAAAAATGATAGCGACTACTATGAATAATTTGATTTTAGTGAGCATCCAAAAGAAGGGGATTGAGTTTAAAGCACAAAGATGCAAGCTGAAAGTATCTGTACCAATGATATTGAGGGACTGGATTCAGATACCCTTATACCAGTAAGTATTTTTTTCATCTTAGGGTAGTAAACTTTGCTCTCCACCCGTCAAGACCACCCTAAAGTTTTCTACAGTGCAATCTATTCTTACATTTCTTATTCTACTATGTATCATAATGGATAAGTCTATTAAACGTAGTCACTATTGGATACCGCTATCCAATAAGGCATTGTCTTGTAATTGTAGTAATGCTTACAGGTCGAAATATTATCTTGCGATGTTTCCCATCGCAATCGATCCCAAGATGCCTTATCGATAGTAGAATTAGGAAAACAACTTCTGTTTAGTGCAAAATATGGAGATACCGATACGGTTCGGGATCTCATGTGCAGAGGTGCACCCTTTACTACAGATTGGGTACGTAGCATAGACTCTAAGATATTCATAGAAATAGTAAAATCCTAATGCATGTTTTACAAATCTCTTTTACTACTTTTTAGCTGGGTACAAGCGCATTGCACTTTGCTGCGCAAAATAACCATACCGAGACTGCTGAGGTTTTACTCAGGGCAGGAATTTCAAGAGATGCAAGAACAAAAGTCGATAGAACACCACTACACATGGCCGCATACGAAGGCCACCATCAAATGGCACAGTTGCTTCTCAATTATGGCGCTGATGTTGATAGTCGAGATATGGTAAAAATTTGAAAATAAACGTATGGGAGTTAACAGCATATATGATCCAAGTCATGTTTGTAGCTTAAAATGACTCCATTACATTGGGCAGTGGAACGTGAGCATGTAGAAGTAATGCATGTTTTATTGGAACATGGAGCTGATGCAAATGCAACTAGCAAATTTGATAAAACACCTATCAGTCTAGCGTTAGAACACGATAGGCTTGATTTGGTAGATATATTACAACAAGAAAGGGAGATAATAGGTGTTCAAGCTCATCAACAAAGTCAAGCAAGTACTGCGGAATTGGAAGTCGCTACTCATAACTTGATACAATTGGAAGCTGAAAGGGAAGAGGAACAGCGGAAATTTGAAATGCCGCAGCAACACCCTCAACCAAAACGTAAGATAGCGCAAGGTATGCAACTTCAATGCATGTGTTGTGTGCTATCCTAACATTGATCATTCTGGGTTATCTTTTTCATATTTTAGTTCAAGTTGGAAAAAAACCAAGGATGATATTCCAACAAATACATGTCACTCAAAATAATGATGGAGAACACGAGAAAGAAGTAGAAGAAGATACAGAAATCGTTAATGCTAATAATGATAACACTGGCAAAAAGCGTAAGGACGTCACAGCAATTGGCGGTGTGAACAAACAATTTAGATTATTAGAAGCACACGGAATCACAATGATACCTGTAGATAATGATTCGTCTATTGTAGAAAATGCAATGGAAAGTGGTAGAACTGTTGTGTTAACAGGTAAATTTCGAATAAATAATTTGAAAAACTGTATTCTTCATAGTTACGCATATCGGTGCCGATACTGCTAACTTACACTTACAGAAGCTGGTAAACTTGCTCTAAACTTAACAAGAGGCTCTTCAATAGGTATGAAGCGCCTTCAAGTAGCAGGAAAGAAAGGAACCCCTAGGAAAGTAATAGCAATTAGAGCAGATCAAATATTAAATCACAACACACCTACGCTAACCTCTAGAGGACCAAATATATTGAAAAGATCTTCTGCAGACAATAAAAGTGGAAAATTATTCATATCCTCTCTTTCTAACACTACAACCGTTACAACGCTTTCCCAATCTAAAAATTTTATTTCTTTACCTGAGGTAAGCTTTTGCACATTACCATATTCTCGTAAGTATAAGTTTGATTTTCAATGACATAACATGTATTTTGCAGAACAAAATTGTTACGTCATCTACGAAAATTGCAGAACCTATAATCTTACAGTTAGACGATGATATAGAAGAAGTTATAGAGGAAGATAGTACAGATAACAATGAACCAGTCATGGATATAGCCGTGCTGAATAGACAGTTAGCGGAAGCACGACGGCAAGCTGCCGAATATCGGAAGCAATTACAAAAAAAAGAAGAAGAGGCAGAGATATATAAACAACAGTTAAAAAACATTACGGCGCAGAGAGCGTCTAAGTGACTTTATATAAGTATACATTTTGCATTCACCTTTATTTTATAATTAGCCCTGCTTTTTTCTACGAGAAATATTTTTGTCTACAGAATCATCAGTTTCGCCAATAAGTTTAACTAAAAAATTCGTTTTTATATTTTAAACCGTCTTCCTATTTCATTTCATTACAGAACTTCATAGCAGTATGCTTGCGTGCATTTTGTTACTAAATACTTATCTCTATAATAAATATATGTAAGAATCTGTAAGATTCCATCACAATATTTGCAGATATTTACAGTGTCACCTTCAGAAGTTTATTATCAGTTTGAAGAGAATAACCTTAATTGTGTACAACATATGCATGCTTTTTAAAAGCTGCACATAATATAAATGATTGAGTCTGATCTATATAATGACCGAATATTTTTAAAAACGTTTATATATGTATATCACTTTCCACATGATGACTCATAATGAATTATTATGCAACATTCATAAACAGGTTGTATCTTAGATCAAATCTTGAATACTACTTTGTACCATATAAAAATAACATTTTGTTGATAACAGAGATTATACATATACATCGCCTAGAATAAACTTTGATCTGTAAAATACTTAATTAACACTGAAAAGCATATCTAATATTCCCTTCTTATTTTTGCATCTAAAAATGATCTCCGATGTACAGAATTTCTACATTTTATGGCTCTATAAAGTATATGTTACCATTATCTATCCAAGTCATTAAATCATAATTTAAGTACAGAATGCAAACAATAATAGTTTAATCTCATTTGCACTATAATTTGTATATAGAAAGTGTTTATATACACCATAGGTCACATTTATATAATTGTAAAGGGATCATGCAGACTATAGGTAATGATAATTTACGGATGATATATGAAATTAATATAGAATATTGAATATTTTGACATATTCAACCTAGATGATAAAAACTGAACAAAAAATACTGATTATGGATATGTTGCACAATAAGAAATTTTATTAAATCTATTATGACTTTATACGCAGAAATGGTATAATTAGTTTGTACATAGAGAGCAGAATGTGGAAAGTTGACAACTTGAGCAGAATTTTCGGCAGTGTATAATAAAATATGCTTAAAAACAGATTTATACAAGATTAAAACATTTTCACCACTTTACATATATTAGCTTAATTAAGACTGTTGCATTCCAAGTTTTCCAACAGTTGTCTTTAACTGTTGCAGAAGAACAAAGAACTTTTTTTCAGTAACTGTGGTGTACACGCTGTAAAACATTAAAAAATATTACTTTCCAATTTAGTTATGATATTGAATATCATACAGAAGATGCAAATGATTATAGCAGGCAGAAGAAAGTAGTCCACTCAGGTATAACTAAACGATATAATATATAAAGTGAAAAAAGCCCGCATGGAACATTCTGGAGTGCAACACATTGTATTAGGATAAGACTTTTCTAGTAATGTACATTGTAAATACAACTTTATATGTATGCTAATAAAAGTTGTTGGTTAAAACTGTCACTTTAACCGAAAATGAAACATGCAGCATCGGTTGATTAAAATACGAATCAACATAATACTATAGCACAATTAACGTGTACAAAAATAAACCGCAAAAGGGAAATGAAACGGTTCGTGTAATTTTTAAATAATGTGTATACACCAGTGTTTTGATCCCCATAAACGAACCACGCGTTACATGACTTGCGTAGTGTATACCGAATGATTTTCCAATATACAATATTCACTTGTTCAAACGATCAATAATTACAACGTGCGTACTAGGGTAATCAATATTGGTGCTTCGCACTCCTCTAAAGAGGCTTGAAATACGTACACGCATGTACGAAGATATCGAAGGTCATCGTCGATGTACAATTGAAGCCCTAAGTCGAAAGCATTACGTATTCCGCGCTGTCCGCATGCAATAAACGCAATGAACAGTCTTGTGCAAATGTCTCCCGCGCTATTGATTTAAAAACTCCCGCGGCAGCACCGTCTTCCACGAAAAGTTTCATATTTTAAAAACTTTGTTAGACGGGCTCTGTCCAACGGATTTCTATTTAATACTACGTAATGATGAGGCAGTTAGTTAGATTCGACGTTAGGGCTATCCCGACGTCAAAGACCTTTTCTCATGCTCGACGTTAAAACTACGTTCCTCGATTTATTCGAGGCACAATGGAGTCCGGCCAGGAGCCTCGTCTCTATGCCGCGTATAGGTATATATGCGCTCGTGTTTCCAGCTCTTGCGATCGATCGCAGCAGTCGCACAATCTCGGCCTGCTACGAAACATCGGCGTATGTTTACTGTAGTCGATACATAGTGGCGTAGAGTGTAAGGCCGCAGCAAGGGCCTTTGTAATCCGTGCCAGATAGGATCGAGAGTCGCCGTGTAGTGCACCGGTGTGTGTGCGCCGTATCGCGTAACCGCGCGACCATTTTTAAGATCGCGAACTTCTCCGTGGCGCGTCGATACTACGACGTCCAGACTGCCGTTCCCTTATTTCGCTGCGAATCGATCGAATTGTCGCCCCCGCCGCTCGAACTTGTGCCGAACTACGCAGAACTACGTCATCTAGGCGAGAGAGCGTCGTTCGAGGGGAGCCTTGAAACGTGCGCCTGACGTCTGTCTTACTCCCTCGGATTCTATCACTCTCTCTCTGCCGGATTAATCGAAATCCGATGTTCGAGCAGCGAGGCCCTTAATCCAAACAACGATCCTCATCGATGACCATCTCTCGTTTGTTCTTCTAGGGCGATAAAGAGGGTGCCGGTGGTGGAGGTCCTCCCTCCCCCCTCCACTTCCTCCCGCCCTTCCGTTCTGTAAGAGGTTGCCAGAGAAGCGACACGGAGGTACTCAACCGCGGCGGCAAGTTGAGAACCCCTCGAATGTTTCGTAGCCCGGAGCCGAAGGCGATGCCTAGTGCGCCGCGCTGCGAGGAAGGGGGTCGTGTGCGTTGCCGTCGTGGTGGTTGTTGTTGTTTCCGCGCCCCTGGTGGAGTCAATCTTATGGCGGTAACGATCCCCGGTGACACGAGGCCGAGATACGAGTAACACGGCCGCGGTGGCGGATACTGGAGGAGGATTACGTGCATCGTTATTATTGCGCCCGTAGGTGCGCGCGCGCGCGCGCGTGCACAGAACGAGGAGCGTGTACGAGAGGCGCAACGATCTTGGCGAGTCCCCTGTGTGTTCGAGCGTGCACCGTGATATGTAGAAAAGTGGTGGGTGAGGGAGGTGAGGAGAGGCGTTAGTTTCCTCGGTGTCTTACGGCCGCGTTACGGACGGCACCGGAGAGCAGATAGGGGTGGAGATAAAAGGAGGGACACCACACGACGGCGCGTGTCCCGCTCCTCTACGCCGTTCCCTCTGTACGTTTCGTGGTGTTCCTCTCCTCAAGGCGGATATATACGCGTTTGTGTGTGTTTGTACGTGCATGTGCGTGAGTGTCGGATAGAGCAGCGGAAGGTAGCGAAGCGGGAAGCGGCATCGAGGCTCGCGGGGCCCCGCGGCGTTAAACTACTTCCTGGGCCGGTCCGTGATTTTCGTCTACGCTATACGCGACCTTGTGACGCAGGAGAGGAGCGAAGCGAAAATGCGATACGAGTCGTCAGGCCGCCTAGCGTAGTATATCGCCTAGCGGCGACGGGCCCAGAGAGAAGCGGCGGAAAAATGGCGTCCGATAACGAAGCCTCTTGCGCGAGTGACCCAAATTTTGCGGTGATCTGCTCGTTTCTTGAGTGCTTCGGCAAATCCTGCGGCATCGTATATCCGGACATCGCGCGCCTTCAAGAGATGCTGGAGAACACGCAGGAGGGTGAGCAAAACTGGCCTTGTGTACCTCTACTTGCGGGAAGGAGTGAGAGAGAGACGGATATGGAAAGAAAGAGAAAGAGTATGACCGACCCGCCCCCGCTAGGCTAACATTCTCGCGCGTACTATTAGGTTTCCTTATTTCCCTTTAGCACGTATCTTGTCAAAATACCTTCGGGATTTGACACTGACCCGTTTTATGCACGATTTTGTCCTCTTTGCGGGATGTCAGCCCGGTCGTCTCTCTCCGCTTAACGATCCTGCCGCTCTTTATTTTTATCCCCCCCTTTTCCGCGATATTTCGTACAGCCTCCGTTATTGTGGTGCACCTCCGTCGCTTCATCGTGTTATGACCCTACCGCGACCGAGGTCCGATCGCTAATCGTTCGAATTGCGATAGAGCTGTATAGCCAAACGATGGTATTATTGACAGATAACTTCGATTTCTTCCCCGTTGTTGTTATTTTGTCTCGTGCTGCCACCTCCCTTGTTGTCAACGGCGGTTACACGTGATTACGATTTATGAACCGCGTTTTGAACTTTTGATATATCTACCGCGCTGTTCACCAATATTTCCTAATCAATTTCGGGATTGTGCGAAAATCATTTTCATTTAATTTTTTTTTATTAGGTACTCATTGCTCAGATGTCTCAATTTTTTTTTGTTTTACGTTATTATATCCACGGTCTAGTTGATAGAATAATATATTGAACAATGTATGGATACACAAGTCTTTCACCTTTTTATGTGCACATGTAAATATATGTTACTTTGAACATTGACATTATGCCCAAATGGTGTAAATGCCCTGTGTTGTGCTTACGTTCTTGGGTTTGTTATAAATGGCTTTGCTTCTTTTCTTTCAGTGCCACAACAGTTGATAGACCTGCACATTAAATTATTGCGTAAAACGCGCAAGACTGTCTCACCAGAAAAGTGGGAACGGGCATTGGTCAAGTTTTGTCACACATATTCTAATCAGGATGGTTGGGAACTTGAACGTTTTGGTTACAAGAAAGCCCGCATTGCTGTTAAACTACGTCTACTTAAAGTATATAATTTAATAATATAAATAATATTAGACTTCTGATTGTTATTTACTATGTCTATGCAAAATTAATTTATGGTATACAATATTTTTGGTAAAAATTCCAAATTCTGTGTTACATTCCTATCTTTTTAATTTCAGGTTCTATTGGAAACGCAATTTGACTTGAATCAAAAATTCAAAAATGAAGTGAATAAATTAGCAGCTAATGAGCTACGAGTGGAACCACTGGGAAGGGATAAGTCTGGTTTAGCCTATTGGTGCCAACTTGACGAAGAATGCAATATAAGAGTTTACAGAGAAGATATAGATGAAGAAAACTGGGAACTCGTGGCTAAGTAAGTTGTTACCTAACATACTTCTAATTAGTACATGTTAATTTGTGGTTAATTATACATATGACTTTTTGTTAAACCTTTTATAATAGGGATAGAGAAGGAGTTGTTACTCTTATAAATACTCTGTCGAATGGAGAGGCTGGCGATATACCCATCAATGAGGATAGTAACAGTTTAGAGATTTCTGAGAAACCTATTATCGATACTGGTCAAGTAACAACGTCTCCAAGTCTGGAAGATGAGGTCGTGCATGAAAATGGTATTTCTGGTGAACATTTGGATGAGAAGGAACTTCAAAAAGCCGAATTGGAAGAATTTGAAGATGATCAAGATCAGGATGATCTTACAAATGAAGGTGATAATGATGACGAAGATATTGATGCTGATGGTGATGCAACGAATGAAGAAAGTTCCAAGCAGAACACGGAAGAGGATGACTCACAAGAAATGATACACAATCAAGTCATGGAATCAAATAATATAAATGCTGCTCCTACGATATCTGCAATTTCAAAAACATTAAATGGTAATGTAGATATTATGTTGGAGAAAGCTGTTAACAAAGAGGCAATTGCACCTCATGAGATTGTTACTCCTGGCATATCTGACTCGAAGCCTGTAGAAAGCCATAAGTCCGAAGAATATGCAAAAGCCTACAGTGCAAAAGTTGACAGCGAAATATCAATCCCGCCAAAGTCTATAGAGACTCCGGTTATTACATCTCCTCTTAAATTAGTAAACATTGCCGATTTAAAATCAGTGCATGAAGAAAAAAGTAACATACCGATAATGCCAATTGGAAGTACGTTAGGACTGGCAAAGAATCATGTTAATATGGAGGAAAGTACTGATTCTGTTATGAAATCTCTTGAAAAATTATCAGGGAAGAATAATCTTTCTTTTTTGTCCACTGATATTTCAACAAATCAAACAAAATTATCAGTTAAACCCATAGATCAGTTGGCTGCAAATCTTGTAAGGATACAATCTGAAAAGCTTGAGAAGCCTGGTGGGCCGAAATCATTGGAGAAAATAGCTGAAAATTTAGCAAGATCAGGCAGTATATTGGGAAGTATGATGAATGGTGAAGATGATAGAGCACCACAAGATTTTTGTTCCAGGAATCAGGCAGAAAAATCTAATGCACTTAGAAGTCATAGAGGTATGGACCTATCGACATCTCCAAGAGGTTGGGAAAGTGCAAACGAACAAAATAGACCGATGGATTTTTCTGGAATTGATTTATCTAGTCGGAAGTTCAATAAAACTGTGGATCTTCCATCTCCTGGATACAGAACACAAGATTTTCAGCATAGAGAGATGGACCTCAGCACAAAAAAAATAAATAAACCAGAAATTCCCAATTTACCATACGATGCACGGGCTGTGATGTTACGTAATCATGCAATGGTAGCAGATTTGAGTAAAAGACAAATGCCATTCACTGCTTATGAAATGTCATCTGCACCGTATCATAATAGTGCAAGGGTACCTGCAAAAGAAGAACACAGGTTACCAAGCTATACTATCCTTCCAGATCCAAGTAAAATCACTGCATTAAGAATGAATACAGCAGCCATAAAACGTCCATTAGAAGGTGATGATGCGCAGCAGGATATGCTAAAAAGAATAAGAGCAGATGTAATACCAATTAGGGGGTCTATGGATAAGCGACCTGTAATGAGTAGTAACTGGAGGGAAGAAATTGGCGATGCAATAGAAGAACCAATGATGATGGTTCAGGGCGAGGGATCGGGTAGTGATTGTGATGCTGTGAATCCTGGTGTTGGTGAAGCGATAGAAGAACCGCTAATTTTTTTTTACGGAGAGGGCTCTGGTGCGGAATGTGAGACGGGTAATCCTGGTGATGACACCTCAACTGACAATAAAGAAAGCAACGAATCAAAAAACGAAGCTGATTCTGCTACTGCATCCTTATCGCCGAATAGAACTTTATCTGAAGATAGCCTTATGAATGAAGTGTCTACCGGCTCGATAGTGACAAATAAATCCACTGTAAAGTTAAATAGAAATTACCCTCAACCTAGTGTTAGTTTAAAAGATAATTGTCAGATTGTAGGCTCCACGCAAGAAAAGCCAAAGTTCAAACCAACCCTGGGCATTCAAGTTATACCTAAAAGCATAGGTGGTCCTATGAAAAGGTTATCAAGATGGGATGTAGGTAAACCCGAAGAAAAAACGGAATGCGATAGCAGTATCATATCAAATGAAAGAGACATATCACCGCAGAGAGATACAGATTACAAATATCACAATGCTGATGGAAATGTTTCAATAACCGAAGAAGCACATCAACCTACATTTGAATGTGGTGATTCTAGTAGAGCTAACCAAGACATAACAGTAGATGGAAATTCTATTAAGACAGAAGATTTGATGAATGATAGGAGTACATCGGAGAATTCTGATATCGACGCAAATTCTATCAGCGCTATAGATCACAGGCAAAATGCCACTACCAAAGAGACAGTGCAGTGCGATTCCTCTATATCCTTATGCCAAGCGGACACATCAGAAGCTATTCAGGCTTCTACAGAAAATGCATCTACCCTGGATTTAATAAGTGATAAATGCACAAATCAGGATACATGCGAAGCAGATAACACAATGTCAGATAAATCAGACATTTCTAATAAAAGTGATAACGAATGTAAATCAGTATCCGAATCACCACCAAGATTTTTTTTTGGACCCAACTGTATTTCCTACACACCTAAACCAGAAGAATCAGAATTACATCCAGATGAAACTGTGAGTACATCCATACTCAGTAAGGCAGATACTCTTCAATACGAATGTGTGTCTTCATCGAAACCCATGGATGAAGTTGTTCTTTCTTATAAATCAGAAGATTTTGATGTAACACAGACAAATAACAACTCTTTAAAAATCAGTTCATTTACTTCTGAGAACAGTAGCGTTGCACATGATGGAACTATTGGTAAGAAGAACACAGAAGATATTGAAGGACCGAGTAATGTTTGGGATCAAGATACTTCTACAAGATGTACTGTACAGTCGCATTTTTCAGTAGAAAAAAATGTGATGGATTTAGATAGTTTGGAATCAAAATCACAATTTCAGAAAGAGTTAGAATCGAATGATGTAGAGGAAGTAATTTGCAGTGAAACTACAGATAATACTCCGTCACAGCAAGATACAGAAATATCCAATGCAACTCCACTGCCTCATAGCACTAATGATTTTAGCGACTTGTCACCTAAAGAGGCAATGGATGTGGAAAAAGAAGATGCACTTGCTGATTCTCCAATGCCACCATGTGATATACCTGTTGAACCTGCTGAGTCTGAGGATATCAACAATCACCCAAGTGATGAAAAGTTTAAAGAAACGTCTTGTAATGATGACTCTGAGGTATTAGATGCACCAAATAAATCTGGATCGCCAGCTATTTCTCTTGATACTGAAGGTGATTGTAATTCTTCTGAATTGGCAACATGTAAAGAAGATTCTGCAGCAAATGTTTTTACAAGTACCACAAGTGTATGCTCCTCCTCTTTTATACCTCATTTGCACTCCCAATTGACAGATTCTGAAGAGTTTCAAAGTAGGAATACTTCTAATGAATTATTAGATCACACAAATTCTTCGGAATCCGGTAATTCTCAAGAAGCTCATAGCTCGGAGTTACAAGACATGGATCAAAACTTGGATAAATACGAAACTTTCAACAAAAATGATCACGATTTGATTACAGAGAGTTGTGATAAACAAAGTGAGAGAAATTATAACTTTTCTGAGTTAGACGGGCAAGGGGAGCAATCAACTGATACTGACACAGAGAAGATGAAAAGTGTAACAGGATCAGATGGTGATTCCATGTGTGTTAACTATGATAAAAATAGCGAAAGAACCGATGCCTTGTCTGATTCAGGAGTTCAAGATGAGGCTTCCAGGGACTCGGATGAGATGAAAGAAAAAGCGCTAAATGATTCCTTGGTCAAGAATCCTATTCACATGGTCAACTCTGAAACGGATATCATTGACAATTCCATGATTACCAGTTCCGAGTGCAATCGGGAAGAGAACAAAGATACATTAATAGCCGGGATAAGTAGTTCAGGAGATGTTTGTATGCAAGATGTTTTGTCTCAAGATAGAGCTGATATTCCAATTATTGCTGAGGAACGTGATCAGCCTTTATCTGCAAAAGATGAATGCAGCGTTTATAATATCCTGCCAGCAATAGTGCCTGAGACAAATATATTCAAATCCTCTAAGCCTGATGTAATAGAAACTACAAAGGAGATGAGATTGTCCAACTTGGTGCAAACTGTGAGTGAATATGCAGATGATATTTCGGAAAATCCAAGCTCGTGCATCGATCAAGATTCCAATGAGGACATGGTTATTGATGATAGACTATCAGATTCCAATGATTCCTGTAAAGAACCCGAAGAATTAACCATGGTCAATGAAAAATTATCCCCAGAAGAGAACTTTGAACTACAGGTAGATACGCAAAATTTAACTCCAACTTCTTCTGACGCTTGTTCACTACTTGTCAGGGAAGACCTACTGCCTACTATGAACACGGTTACTGATTTACCAGATCAGAAGGACAGCAGTGTAGATGTTCAAGAAGGGCCATCTACTGTAGAGTCAATGACTCTACAGGATACAGAAATGGTTCATCAAGGTGTAATCCAGGAAACTGATGAACTTAAAGCTACAGAAGAGAGCAGCGTTGAAAGTCCAGAACATGAACAGGAAAATTTATCAAGCAATGATGTACAAAACAGTGACAATGTTAATACAGACAATAACACGATCCAAGTGGTAGAATCTAACTTAGAGAGCGCAAGTATAGTTTCCAATGATCCTGAAGATGTAGTAATTGATAATAAACCATCTTTAGTTCCATGTTATGATAGTAGTGATTCCAATGATGGCAGTGACGATGTATTTGAGTCCAATATGAAAGATACAACTGACATTAAAAATAAAGCATTAGGTGATTTAGAGGCCACTATGATTGAAGATGATCAAGCTGAGAGTGAACCATTGCAAGAAGAGCTGGATAAAAATGAGCTAGAGGCTGAGTTGGAAAATCTAGAGATGGAGGAAGAAGAAATTGAATCACAAGCAGAAAGTAAAAATAATACGTTACAGAATGAAGAAATTATTTCTAAGCCAGAAGAAGTTGAAATAAATACACATGAGGTAGTGGAAAAAGAATATAATTGTAAGAGTATAGAAGATACTCTATCGGGTGATGCAATTTTGCCAAATAACGATGATAAAGCTGCACAAAGAAGGGAAACTGAAAATGCATCTTTACATGTATCTTCTGAAAGAAGTGATATTTCAAAATCTTTGAATATGGTGGAGGAAGTCAAATCAGATCCTGAAAAAAGTCATGAAGAGCAAAATCAAGAATGTTTCAACAATACATCAATTTTGGAAAATGATCTAGGAAATAGGGAAGATGCACTGGTAGAGAAAGATATACATAATTCTGTACCCATTGTGCAAAATGAAATAGTTACATCATCTAAACTAAAAGAAGAATTTATGGAAGTGGATACTGTAAGGAAAATTGAATTACCTATGGACATTAAAGAAAATATTGATAATATTAATGATATAAATAATCAGATGCCAAATGCATTAAAAACAAAAGAACATCACTTGAAAACCATAGAGGAAAAAGTAATTCCATCTAATTTTGATAAAGATAGCAAACTTCTTAGAGGAAGAGGTACAGAACAACATCTTGAAGAAGAACTTCCAATTTTACAGCCGTTTAGGAAATTAAAAGAGTTTGCAGAATTTGGTGACAAAGAGAATAAGTTTGATATGAAATTAAACGAGGAGAGTCTAAACAAAGCACCCATAGAAAGTTTGAATATGTCCATTCAATCAGTACCAAACGTTTTGCCTCTAAAATTGGATAACATTATTACGAGCACAGATAAATCACAGATATGTAAAAATGATACTGGAGTTAAGCTAGAAGAGTCGAATGCTATGGATAATCTGCACTTAGTAAACTTTATGACAGAGAAATCAGAAAGTTTGAAAGGAGTAGATATTCATAACAAACTGGAATCGTTCAATGCTATTAATAAGGCTGTAGAACAATTCCGTAACACTCCAATACCCACTCTAAATGATAACGCACCAATCTTTACAGCTCAGGATGATATACCTGAAGCAGTAGTCGCAAAAAGTGATATCAAAAAGGAAGCGAGTAAAAGAGTGGGTGACATATCAGATATACAAGATATTCCACCATTTAAATCTAAACCACTTTATACTGAATCCAGTGATAGAACAGCAGAAAATTTTATAACCACGGATGTGCAATCGGATAAACAGTCAGATACTTTCACAGATCCTACAAAATCAATCACCGAAAATAAAGAAATAGAAAAAGAATTGGATTCTCACACAATGGAGCTGACCAAGGATGACTCAGGGACAGATAGTCACCTTGCATCAGACACCCTTATGAACGAAGTCTTGGAAAAAACCAGCCTGGAAGAGAAGCCCGATAAGGATACATCGGATATTCAGAGTGTTGAAGTAAAGGAAATTTCAATGGAATCAGACGACTCAATGGGAGTTGATAATGAAAACTTATTTAATGAACCCTCCGAAGAAGCTGATCCTTTGGCTTGTACTGATGATGATACCCTGCGAAAACTTACTGATGGCCTTCAAGACGATATAACTGCTCCCAAAATTGGTATTCGTGTCAAACCAGTGTCCGAGTTGGTTTATGAAGGGTGGAAATTGGACTCAACGGAACCTCCTAAGGTATCGAGAAAGCGACGCACAAGTGCCCACGAATCCAACTCAGAAGACCTAAGCGCAAAGCAAGAGGACGACGATATGATGCGAGGCAAAAGAATAAAACTACGTGGTAAGCGGATGCCTGATAAAGAATTGCGGAGATCTGTCGAAGAAAGTCGAGTGGTGACGATAAGCTCCGAGGATGAGGCAGTGAAGTGCGGCTCTGAAAAAATGGGCGAACAAGAGGGCAAAGATATCAGCGACGATCAGGCCTTCGTACATGCGGTTGCAATCGAGAGAAAGTCCAGAGGCCGCCCTAGGGGCAGACGGAGGCGCGGATACAGAGGACCTGGGCGACCTGTACGGCCAAAACTGTCAGAGTTTCAAAGCAATCAAATGTCGGAAGAATTATCGGGTGCTCATCTGGATGCAGTACCGAACGACGATTCTTCATTGAACAGGACACCTGCGGCGCAAAAAAGAAGAAAGAAAAGTGAGTATTTATAATTATTCGGGCATAAGTTGAATAAGAATTACTAATAATATATTTGCGAAGTGAGTTATGCGGCCGGTTTGATTCAATGTTAATGAGATGTGATTGCAGGGAAAATGGTTTTGGGCTTGGAGATAGGGAGGGATATAGCACCTGAAGTACAATCTGGATTGGCGCAGGACGAAACGCCTGTTAGACAATCTAGGAGAATAGCGCAATTGAAAATCAAAGAGGAAGCAGACAAGCGGAGGATAGAAGAGGAAGCTTTGTGCGAATTGAAGGAAAGAAAGGATCCCGCAGAGAAGAAAAAGCGCAAGAAACAAAAAGTAATTACGCCAAACCTGAATGCCGTAGTATAATCTTAGCTTTATATAAAAATATATGTTATATTATTACAGCCTGAGAGTGAGGAGGATGTGATAAAGGAAATAGAAAAGGAAAAGAAGTCGAAAAGAAAACGTAGAAAAAGGAAAAAGAAGAAAATGTTAGCTAAGTTCAATGAAGCAAATCCATGGCAGAGTTCTTCTGGATCTAGTAGCGACGAGGAAAAGGAGAATGACGATGATGACGACGAGGACGAGGATATAGAGAGTGAAGGATCTTTGCTCTTTAAAAGCGATCATGAATTTTCCCCTGAAAGTGATCTTGAGAAGGATCAAGAATCAGAACCACTGAGAAGAGCTAGAACTGCACAAAAAGGTAGTTCGTCTTAAATTCTGCTTCACGTAATATTTTTATACTTTCTCGTTAGAACGTTGCGACATTGTGACATAACCATATATCTCTACAGCTCAAAGTGATGTTGAAGAAGCCGACGACGAATACGCTTGTCAAAAATGTGGGAAGGCGGATCACCCTGAATGGATTCTTCTATGCGATGCTTGTGATAAGGGTTGGCACTGTTCTTGTCTGAGGCCTGCTCTAATGCTCATACCAGAAGGCGACTGGTTTTGTCCTCCATGCCAGCATGTAAATTGATCATCCGCTCCTCTTCTCCATAGGTACAGTAGTCATAATATCATTTTGACATTAACGCTTTGCTTTAAGAATTTACTGGTGGCTAAATTACGGGAGAGTTTGAAGACTTTTGATCAATTAACGAAGAGGCATGAAAACGAGGTCTTACGAAAGAAGAGATTGGCGTTTGTTGGGATAAGCTTGGATAATGTTCTTCACAAAAGTGAAGCACCGCGCCATCAAAAAGGGTCGAAAGCTTCCAGTCAAGAATCTGATAATGGTGAGATTTTCATGTTTGCACGTGTTTAGTCACGCTTTAGAAATTTTCTAACTGATTGACATTAGAATGTTCTTACGAATATGTTCTTTAATGTCTCTCTCTCTCTTTCTCTCAGACACGTCGTCATCATCCTCGGCGTCCAGCTCCGAAAGTTCGAGCAGCGAAGAAAGCGAGCCGGTATATCAGCTGCGCGAAAGGCGATGCGCAAACACGTATAAATTTAACGAGTACGACGATATGATCAATGCCGCGATTCAGGACGAAGTGGAGGCTGTTCGAGGGGCTGGAAACCAAGGGAGGGGAAAGGACATCGCAACAATAGTGAATGCAGAGAAGGAAGAGGCACAGGTACATAATTATCAGAAATTTGTACAGTATCTCAGACAATTTATATACCCTTCGATCCTTTGATTCCATAAATCATCGGCAAAAATCAGCAGAAACACTTAGTCAAGATTACAGTTTATATACCTGGATTGGAAGTTCGACAAAGAAAGCTCTGATGTACTGCAAAATTTGTCGATTTTATTCCTTCTTTCATCTTTCGCCTAATTCCTTTGTCTCCCCGCTGTCTCTAAGATAACCCTTGTTACACGCGTATGTATGCCTGTGAATCATAGACACCAATCTCTAATCGAGCTCTACGGACAGCTCCATTTCCAGAACGAGGCCCTAGATATGAAGGATATGGGAGAGGATAAGGACATGGACAGAAAATCGGAGAAGGACAGCGACGAGGATTACAAAATCGAAGGTGATGACATGCTCGACGACGACGAGGAGGAGCAGAAGACGGTGGCGAAGAAATTGTTGGCGCGTAAGAAGCACAGGAAGCTGAACAGCCTGGACATAAGCAGCGAGGACGATCCGGAAAGCGACGAGGACTTCAAGGGCAGCAGCTCGGACGACGAGGAGGACTTCGATGACCACCTGACGTCCTCCGACGAGAGCACCTTCGCGGATGTGAAGCGTCGCGGGAAAAAGGGCGGGGACGCGCGACCAGTGAGAAGGTGCGCCCGCGCCAGGGTGAAACGTTACGACGATGATTTCAGTAAGTCAATAGTGTCACATTCGTACGGACCATTTGGAACGGTCAAACCCCATTGTCGGAACACTTTCATCTTGATGATGCATAATAAGTATTATTTGCAGTAAACGACGACAGCGAGGAGAGCGATCGGCCGAAGAGGAAGAAGTCTCGCTCGATGTGGGGAGATTCCGACAGCGAGGACAGCGATAATTCTTGGCGGCAAAGAAAGAAGAAGTACGCAATCCTTCTTTTTGGCAGGAATTCATGTCTAGAAAAAAAAAAAAGAGAAAAAAGAAAAAGAAACAAAAAGCTTGAATTTCTATCGTTTTATGGACGACTTACGTATTTTGCAGGAGTAGAACCATACCGACGTCGAGGTGCAAATCGATGCCGAAGACGAAGAATAAAAAGAAAAAAAAGAGAAAACGCATAATCGTGTCCGATAATCAAAGCGAAAACGATGAGGAGGAGGAGACGACTAGGATGGAAGAACAGTGCGAAACTCAATCGCAAGGCATAGACACCACGCTCCAGGGAGTGTTGGATATGAAATCTGAAAGCAATGAAATCGAGGAGAATGAGGGTGAAAACAACAGGATTATCATGAACGTCGAAAAGTCAGAAGTGATGAATACCGAAGAATCGGAATTACTTCCCGTTACCGCGGTGGAAGAAGTCATGCCACAGAAAAAAAAGAAAGTAAGTGAACCATTGTATAAAAATCAAGCATACTTGGGTTATTATTATGACCCTGCACGGTATCGATTATCTGTTCCTTTTTGGTTAACCCGTTTCTTTGTAATTCTATTCTAGGAGACCACGCCTAAACCAAAGAAGGCCCCAGCCATCAGACGAAAGGTACGTATTTCGTTTCATTGATTTGGAAGTAAAAAATCGATTACTCGGTATTTATGAATTTATTGATACCTTTCACAGATTATCTACGGTGGTCTTCCTGATCACGGTTTCAAGCAAGAAGAGGAGGAAACCCTGGGTAGACGGACGCGAGGAAGGAAGATCAATTATCAAGAGGAAATAGCATCGGATAGCGAAGAGGTACGTGGGAATAAGACAATAACAATATCACGCATCGGTATTGAATTGTGTAAATATTTAATAAAATGATATCAGGAGCTAAAGAAGGCGTTGAGAAAAACGGGGGAGAGCGAAGACGAATTCGTGGTCAACGATGCAGACGACATGAACGAGGATGCAGAAAAAGATTCCGACTCAGGTAATTTACACCGAACATTGAGCCGTCTTCAAGGCGCAAGAAAGTGCAATCGTATTCCCAATCGAACGATTTACGTAAAGCTCGATTATGCCCATGATTTCCAGGCGACATTTATACTCCAAAGAAGGACGGGCCCAAGTTCAAGAACAAATCGCCGAAGACGAAGAAGCCAAGGAAGAGCAAAAGTCCAGCGGCAAAGCGGAAAGCGTCGGCGGACGGTACGCCCAAGCAAAGAAAGAAACCTGGGCCCAAGCCAGGGAGTAAGAACAAAGCGCGTAAGCAAAAACTAACGATGGAATCTGTAGTTAAACCGAGAATCGAGTCTGAGGTGGAGAAAGACATGATGGCCCACTGTATGGACAATCCGATGGGCGAGATCGTGTCGAAGATGGAGGACAACCTGCCAGAGAGCGTTGGATTGACGGGCACGACGATCTCAGTCGCAAGCTCGTTTACCGGGGACGTGCCGGAGGGTTCGCTGACTGGACTTGGACCCGGCGAATTAGCCGACCTGGACGACGAACAGCTGGAGCAAATGATGATGGAGGATGAAGAATACGGCAGACGACAGTTGGAGCTGGCCGCGATCGAGATAGCGAAGAAGAAGAAGAAGGAAGAGCGGGAGGCCAAGAAATTGGAGAAAGCGCGATTAAAGGCGCTGGAGATATTGGCAGCCGAGAGGCAGCGAGACCCAAATGCTCCAGAGGGAACGGATGGTGAAGCGCCGAAAAAGAAAAAGCGAGGTCGCCGTAGCAAAGCCGAGATTATAGCGGAACAGATGCGCAGGGACGGTGCGCCGGCTTTGGGTGGCGGAAGCTTAACACCGACGGCCGTCTTGCCGAACATAACAAGTAACGTATCGACTACTATAAATCCTGCCTTATCCACAGTTATGACGCCCGATGCGGAAAGGACGGCCGAAGGACACATTCCTATAATGACCGGACCCGATGGGCAACTATTCAATCCCGACGGATCGCCGATGAAGCCTAAGAGAAGGGGGCGTGGCAAGGGTAAGAAAACTCTTGCCTTGGAGGCAGCTAGAGCTGCGGAAGCAGCAGCGAAAGCTGCTGCCGAAGCTGGTCTGATTGGCATGGGCACTGACTCTAATCCAGAAGTAAAACCCAACGATATCCCAAATGTGCTTCCTACTCCAGGTAGTAGCACCTCCGGTTCGGCACCCTCTACTCCACCTGCGAGCGTCGTTACAACGCAGGGACCACCGTCGACGCAATCTTCCAATTCTCAGTCCGTATACCCGTCGTTACCGCCCAGCCAACAGTCTTCCGTTATCACCAGAATGCTCCAGTCTCAGCCGGTATCGAGTACCCCGCAATCGTTTACCGCGGCAGCGACGGCGATGGGCCACAAGTATTTCGGGGGGCCCAACGCGGGAGGTCAGATGATGGGTGGACCGCGAACCGGTTACGAGATGCAGCCACGGGGAAGGATTCCTTCTCCGTACAGGCAGGCGGGCCAGGCTTCCATGCCGCCACACTTTGCGGCCGTCAGGTCTGGCACTCCGCCGATGAGAATGAGAGTCCCCGGCCCGCAGATGTACCACACGCCTCACCATCCGATGGATCCCTCTCCGTCGGGCGGTGGTCCGATATCTATAAACAATCGAGACCGCAGTTCCCCCCTCGGCCCCGGCCCCGCCATGATACCACCCGCCGCTGGAAGCCCATTGGCCAAAGGCGGTCCCACACCACCTCCACCGCCCCCTCCCTACGTCAGGGGCGGCCCGCCCCTCTCGAGGTTCGCGGACAATCCCATGGGTCCTAGGCATCAGATGCCGCCGTTCACGAATGCATCGCCGGCTAACCACAGTATGCAGCAGCCCTCGCCGCCCCCGAATCGACCGCCTGGCAACTTTTCTCCGTACCACCCGCCGCCGCCCCCCAATTACCACTACGGTGCCTACCCGCCTCCTCCGCCGATGTCCACGGCAGACGACGCAGCCGCATACCAGGGCTCTCCGTACCCCGCGGAACACTTTTCCTCCCCCGCGGACAACCAGCCCCCGATCCAGGCACCACCACCGCCCCAACCCCCGCCGCAACAGCAGGGCCATCCGAACGATGCCGTGCCGGGTAACAAGCAGTACGACGAGGAGGGCTCCGGTGAATTTGGCGGCCTGGTGTCTTACTTTAGTAGCCAGAGAGAGGATGACCTCGATTCGTAGCATGAGTGAGACCTTGGCCAACCCTGAATCGTTAGGTAGGACGCGCGCGTGCTGCGCGTTTCTTTTCTCTTTTTAACGCCCAGGTAAGAAGCACAACTTTTGCTCGAGAGGAACGAGATCAAAAGAGATTAAAAAGGAATAAGACCTATCGTCGTCTAACGTATTATTAAGCATTAGCATTATCAACCGTGTCCGGGCATTGTAGCGTTTCAGAAAGGAAGAGCGCGTGTTTTTAAGTGCGCAAAAGTACGACGAGGCATGTTTTAGCATTCTTTTATACACATACGGTAACGTTTTAAGGGGTAAGAATGCGTATGGTATAGAGTTAGTGCCGTCTTCCTCTTTGACCTCTTAAGCAAACAGTTGTTTAAAATCTTTGCACTTTCAGAGGAGAATGCCGCCGAAACCAAATCCAAGGTTGGCCAAGTGTAAAGCGAGAAACAAATCACTAACAATGGAGCCTATTTCCTAAGAGAGCTGTAAGCTTTTTGTAATTAGTTTGAGTTCGATTAAATTTATATGAAGCAAACGACCATAAAGCTGAGGCGGCGCGACGTGGCGTTGCTAGAGAAAGGATAAAACGCGAAAGATCTGACCACTGTTTCAACCACCACCCCCTTAGTATTCACAGATGAAATTCGTGCACAGTTACATCTCCACAGTTTCCATCGTAGGCGAGTAGGTGTCCTTTCCCGGGTGAACGTTTGCCGTTAAAGAAATCGGTCTTAGTAGTAAAGAGAATATTATTGACAAATTCGGACGATGCGCCGTTGTTACTTGTACATATGTAAATACACATAAGTCCTTTAGATTATATTACATGTATTATATATACACAGTCACGCAGAATACTATAAAGTGAATTAGTGCAAGGGGCACAAATGTAATATTTAAATTAAATCGAAAGGAATGGCATCTGATTAAAATAAATTAACAAATGGTGTGAAGACTATTACTATAATTATTTATAAAGAAAGATTAAGAATATATGATAGGCAGTATATTGTATTTTACAAATTTTACTTGATAATTATATGAGAAAAAAACCATTAAGCATAGTTATATTGGAGAACAGGAGGCTGCTAAGTATATCCTAGGAAAGTGAGAAAAGTAATGAAGATGATATTAGGCGTGTAGGTAACCGGCATATAGCGACAAGAGAGAGGGAAGCGTGAGTTTTACTTTAATCCGGCGTGCAATCAGTTACATATTAATATGTACGTATATAGAAATATATATATATGTATGATTTTAAAATGTCCAGGCATGTGCAACCATTCTGACAAGGGAAAGCGAGGACGATGTTATGACTTCTTAGAACGGTCAAGCGTCTGCGATACTTTCCCGACTTTTAAGTTTAAACGTAGGTATATGTGTATATATGTATATATGTATGTGTGTATGTGTATATATATTTATATATATATATACATAAATACCTGTGTATACATATATACACATAAATTAAATATGTAGTAAAGAGCAAAGAGTAATTAAGATATACGGATGTTTGATATTACAACATCGAGAGGAATTTGACCCAAGGTCATAAGTTGCTCGTGCCTATGTAGCGCAGCTTGAGGATCCGTTGGATGCTCTTCTTGGTCGCGGATACGAAGGGTTTCGCGTTGTGGCGTCTGCGCTAAGAAAAGGATCTAATCGAGAGGAATAAGTGGTTCACTGAACAGATACAGCTATTGCAAAGTGAAGCGAGGTTTAGAGCGATTTAATTTTTATTTCGTAATCCTTTTGTTTCCGTACGACAGCCTCCTGCTCTTTGATCCATCTGCAAAGGCCATTAGTGGCTTTGCTCAGCAGAAATCATGTATCTGTTTAGTTATCACGCGTACGTGCATACCTAATATAAATAGAAGTTATATAAATAAAAAGATATTACATTATCTTAGGATTAGCTGCTTGGGATAGTTTCCTTTACTTCGTGGAACGTTTAAGGACCGAATTGAACGTTTATATACATACACTACATACACCACGTACATGCATACATCGCACGCGCGCGTGTGAATACACACACAGACACACATACACATACGTACACGTACACACCGTATAATGTAATAGAGGGTTTACTACCGCTAATCTTATTATTTTTACACCTATATGATGTATTTTGGTTGTATACAGTTTGATGTACAATCTACCGTCTTCTTTAGACATAACATGTCTTCGGACCATTCGTTCGGTGGGTGCGCTTCAAGGAAAGCTTAGAATCGGATCGTACACTCGTGTTTTCCGTCTCGATACGAGCGACGGACAAAAATGCGTGAGTTTAACGTGCCTCGCGTGTACTTCGTATATAATTAATCCGTTAAGATAAAGTCGACGTTTTCCCGGGGTCTATTGTATTTCGAGAAACCTTACAAATTTGTTGAAATGTCCGAAGACTCGTTCTAATCAAGTTTTAATCTTTCCGGCATACTTGTGATGGACTTTTTTGAGATACAATGTCTATTTTTATTGCTTTTATGCGTCGCATATCTGCATTTAGAGAAATATTGAATATTTCCTATAAATATATTTGTGATACAAGCGATTCGATCACCAACCAGGTAAACACATTAAATGTCTACATTATATGGCAAATGTCGTTCGTTATCATTGACAGACCTTAAAAACGTACTCTTTGATTTCTGCATGCGTGTGCCGAGCCGTTTTTCGCATTTATAATACGTGTTTCCTTGAAACGTATACTGGCGAAGTGTCTCGTCAAGGCAGACAGTAAATGTGGTGCAGTTTAGCTTTTGTTTTAATAAGGGTCTAGACCAAACGCAATTATATTACATGTTGTAGCCTAAATACAAACATTTTGTAATAAAATTCAATATATTAAAATAACATTGGAGGATGCTCATCCTTGTATCCCATCGATCGCGATCTGCCGGGGTTTCTGAGCACAACGAAGAGTTTCAGTGTGGGACGATTGGTAAATTATTTCATCAGAACCGTATCAAATTTGCGATAACACTTCGTAATCGTGCGTTATATGACTATAGCGCAATGGGGGATATTTTTGAGTTGCGCTAAATAATTTTCAAAGTGAAATTAAACGTCTGTCCATACTGCGATAATATGAAGTATATCGACTTTTCATCGAATACTTCCTATGCGTAGAGAAACGCGGTGGATTGCAGTACTAAACGTTAGGAAACCTGCTGAATTAGTGTCAGTAATATCCTAGACCATCCTTGCAAATATCGGTTATTGATGGCGGAAAAAGACGATTTTGCACTATGTTCATACTCATGTTTATGAATTTCGTATACGGTGTGCAATTTTGGCTCAATTTTAGAGCTTGTAAAAATATGCCTTGGTGCACTGCATTCATACAAAACGCTCTGCGCATTCGTGACCCATATAAGAAAAGGTGCATCTGTGCAACACGTTCCTGAGTTGTTTACTTGTGACCCATCATTTTGCATCCTGAGCGAATCCATTGCAAGTGAAAATGGAAGTATTGAATCAGTTCGATCATATCGACGAGAGGTATATTTCGTATTCTTTGGATTATAAAATGTAATTTATTTTTAATATATTTAACAGTGTTAGCAACACATAATGTAAACTTATGCCGACGTTTTGTATATCTTTTGTGTTTTTTTTTTAATTTCGAGAATAACCAAGGTCATCTTTATAGCCACTTCTATGTACTTTTATTCGTTGTATGAAATTTAAAGACTTCTTACCTTCTCCTGATGTTAGGTTATATATTATATTGTATGTTAGTAAATGGAAAAATGCTTGCGTACCTTTTTCTTAATATAATCGACGCTCTCTTTTTTTTTTTAATGTAAAAGACAGTCTGGAGTATTGTTACATTTTATGTAAACCGTTTACAGCACAGATGAAAATACAATTAGCGACGATAATGTTGGCGTAGTTTTGGAGGAAGCAGAAATAGTAGACTGTGATGGAGAGATAGAGGCTATTTCTGAAGAGGATAATATTCAATATCAGCTGTGCGAAGTAAATAGAAATGATAATGCAGTAGCATATCAAGTTGTACAAGTTGGGGATGGTTCTACCGAAAGCAATGCTGAACTCTCGATAGCTGCTCCTGTTAATAACGCAGTTCAGGTTCTGACTTCGCCCATTAACGGTCAATTTTATGTACTTAGTAATGGAAGTGAAGTACTTACACCAGAATCTACAAAGGCAGTTACACCACGCGTTGCTAAGCTACAAATTGAGCCTACACAGCATATTATTAAAAAGGTGACTTGGTTTATTATAGGCTTTTGGCAGATTAAATGACTTGCGATAATGTTTGAACATCTATGTATTCCTGGTTATGTCATTACTTACACTCGTATACAGAGAGATGAAAGGCGAAGGGTGACGCATAATGAAGTTGAAAGGCGTCGCAGGGATAAGATTAACAACTGGATTTCAAAGTTAGGAAAGTTATTGCCAGTGACTGAACAAACTATTACTGGGGAGGTAGACATAAAAGCTCACTTTGAATCGCAGGTAAACTTATTTGGGTCTGCCTGATTAAAGTAACCTGTTGATCGTTTTCCATAGTTTTTACCACAAACTATTTATAGAGTAAAGGAGGCATATTAGCAAGAGCTTGCGAGTACATTACGGAGTTAAGGGGAATTCAGGAGAACTTTTCTCAAAGTTTAGATGAAAATGCACAACTTTTAGAAGAAGCTAAAACTTTGAGACAAGTGTTGTGCCAATTAAAAAAAGAGAATTCTGAACTAAAAGCACAAATCTCGGAAACTAGGAATTATATACTTGGCACTTAATATCAATTCTAGGTCCAATAGAACACAATAGGTATGTATCATGTGTACTTTTTTGTGGGTATGTTTTTTAGAGGATGGCTCAGTTTTGGTCATATAATTATTTAAGAAAAATGTAATGGATATGACCAAAATATAGTTCAATAAAGTAATAATTAATCATTATAAAATGTTTATTTACATATATTTAACCGAGTATATACTCATATCGCAAAAACAACTGTAATCATATTGTATAAGTTTAACTGTACATATTATAAACAATAATTATTTATAACACGAACAAGTGGGCAAAGAGAAAGATTTCTCATTAAATCATTAAATTAGATATACAAATATACAAAATATAATGACAGTTAATCAATCTTTGTTAAAAGTTACATATCATCTAACTTCAAAGTGACTTACTTTTTAAAATGTGCTGAAATTCTTCCTAATGGAGAGGTCTACAATATTTACATTTATAAAATACACCTAGTTATGTACATGAAACAAAGTGATACACGGGCGTATCAATTTTCTTTAACTTTACTGTCATGGCATGCTCAGGTACGTTAATAAATCTCAATTTTTAACGTTTATTATTAACGTGCTTGTCGCAGCCATCGATATCAAATATAGGGGAAAATATATATATGTGTACATACACACGCAATGGTCTAAATTAGTATTATTATAACGCCTAGTAATATTATTGCTTCGAAGCACATTACCTTGCCATTTGTGCAGATTTGACTGACCATTTCCAAAGTAATACCGCAAATTCCTTCATTTACAATCACCTTATAAACGAGGATAACAATTAAATACTAAGTTACAATATCATTCATATATATGTATCTTTCTTGAGATATGTAAAACATGGCCAATCTGTTGAACGGGCACGCTTACGTCCTTTTTTCTCGTGGAAGTGGAGTCACGAAAACATTTGCAATATTACTGTGGCAATTAGCAGACGCGCTTATTATTTTTTTTTTTCTTTACTTATGCAAGTTAAAATTTAACATATCGAAACCTTCGAGTTGTGCACAATGCAATATTATCTTTCCAGCGTTTATATTCACCGCGGGGGTGTTTTCTCATTTATGTGTAATTACATTGGCCATCAATAGCGATACCTATAATGAAATCACATTCGAACCAATAAGATCTTCCTATAAAAATAACTCTTAAATGAGTTGGGTCCAGCAACAAATGTATTGTTCCTAGTCTAAACATCGATAGATTAATGATCTCTGTACAGCTTAGTAGGAATCTTGCTCCTTTCATTTATCATCATATTGTCCTCGTCGTATAGTGAATACAGTGCCAGGAAATAAGCAGAACTATACGTCAGTGTATTGCTCTTTATAGAAATTTCGATCACCCTGCATGATTTTGTAAATCGTAAAAAAATTCAAAATAAAATCATATCGTCGATACTTCTATCCCAAACTAGTGTGTCTCTTCTATAAAATCAATATAGATTTGAATTTTGAAATTTTAAAAACGCGACGGACCCATATCGGGCGAACAAAGTTGTTTTCATAAACATACATTGGCAGTGTTGAAAACTTTCACGATAGGTCGATTGATTTTCTGAAATATTAATTTTGAACGTTCGATGAGGGAATCATAAGGAGGTAAAACACACGTCGCAGGTTGCACGTTAGAAACGCGTCGGGTTCTTGCTGGCTGACCGGCTCTTGAACTTTAGTTAATATCTCTCTGTACAAGAGTAGAAAAACTTGAGGGGATATTCTCAGATCATTTGGAAACGTATTGCCCCAGTGCGGGGGAAAGGAGGGTTTGATATGCGAGTATTTACATGTTCAGTGATACTTGCATCGTTAATACTGTCACTTCGCCATGGCATAGAAACATAATTCTCTATCTTTCCTCGAGCGCGATGCAAACAACTATGAACATTACGATTACAACGTTTCATGCGGAATAACGTTAGTCAGGCAGTTAGTGTTATGATGTAGCTCGGTCGAAATTTCTTCTACCAATAAACTACGGTACGTGCTGGTCCACTGAGAGAAAAGTCGGGAGAAGGATTACGCGGCCTTTGCTGCATTCTAATATTTTTCTAATTTTTCTTCGATCGGCGGAAAATACGTTAAAAAAGTAGCTCGTGTCGTTGGAGGATCGTGAATGAGTTTTCAGGGCGGAAGTTTATCGTGATCTACTGTCATTGCGGCTATTCTTTTCCCTCAGTGCTACTCCATAACTGTACCATCGGGGATATATAGGGGGACGAAGCATGTCTTCCGTCAGTCTTTCGATTACCATAAAAAAATGTATAACCGTTATAGCCCATTTACTGGATACATTCGTTTCAAGCGGTGGCATGTTAATAACACTAAAATTTATCACTGTCCTTACTATGATTTCGCGATAAAAGTGACTAGTACTTTCTCTTTAGTACCACGAAAGCTCACTATTGACTTTATACATTTATTATCTACGTGTAAGTATTTTTAATAGGCTAGTTTTTACGTGCTCGTATCCGTAACCGCACTACCCTTCAATATTGCCGGTCCATTGGAAAAGCTTCGAATATCTGCAGATCGTTTAGCCATTTATCGATGATCCTTTCGTATTGTGTTTCGCTCCCCGCATCTCTGCCTGAAACTTCAGTTACTCTAACGATATCCCTTACCTGGAGATATTCTTACGATTTGCTCGTAATTGTTATATTTCAGGGATCATTAATTATCAGCACTTCAGCTACTTCTTGTAGACGTATAACACTCGTTGATACGTTATGAAAAACTACCAGGTTGAAGTGACGATGCTTTGGAAAGTGTGTAAAAGTGAAGAGCAGTTCACGAGATTACCGAGGATAGAGCGTTCAATGCGGAAGTATCTGTTTTCGTGAGGCAGTGAATGAAAACTCGTTGAGGTCAAGACAGCGTCGTCATCGACTTAAATTCGTATTTAGACCGAACGACGAGCTCATAATTTTGAGTGGCAAAGCAGCGGTTGGGCCACTTCGTATTAGCGCAAATCAATCGTGTTCAGATTCACATCGATTGCGAATTAAGTTAACTCGACTGCTTGATATACCTTCGTGCCATACATGTGACGAGCGCCATTATCGTTCATACCGCGAGCACATCCATTCGCGTATTGGCCTTCCACGTTGTGGGTTTCGTTAAATGAAGAAGCGCTAAGAAATCGTGAGACAGTGAAGCGTAACAATTAAAATATTCTCTAATGAATTCTATTCACTCGTTCTCAAGGGAAAAATATTTTTACGCGTACGTGATGACAGCGCCTTGCTTAGCCACTCTTGTATTTCCCCTGGCGGTTTCTCAATCTTCGTCGACGAAACGATTTGTGGAGTCACATACGTGGAAGGACGATTAGGCGCTTCTCGCCTAAGCTTCACAGGTCAATGTATGGGACGAAGGTAGGCCTGTCTCAGGATGGCTGTGGCCGAGAGCTTTTCTTGCTGCTACCGAACGTGAACCAAGTTCCAACTTTGCGCCCTAGAGAATTAGTCGTACCTTGGGCAACCAGCGTGGGCATCTCGTAAGATGACTCTCTTTTGTATGTTTTATCTGTTGGGTAAAATGCGAGGATTACTGTGAGAATCTAATGTTGTATATTTAAAAGTCGATTTTTAGCGCAAAAATGTTGAGCGTAAGAGTACTCGGTGAAAAATATTCGCTGCAAATACGCTATCACGGTATAAAAATAACATTCGTATTACATCAAAGTATTAAGGATAATTTCTTCGCATATATCACGTATTTGAATTTGTTCAAATTCATATATAATAATTCAGGATTTTGCTTTGGAATATTTTACACGGGGGAGTTTTGAGGATGCACGATACATCGTGCAACGTACTTTGAGGCTTTATTGGCGGCCTGATTCGTTGCCTTCTGGCTGCGAGTCTAGCAAGCTGCTTAGCTGCAGCAGGGAATTCCAATCCGTCCGTTCTGTCTTGGGCGACCAATCTTCGTTCCTCCGCCATAGCCGCCAACCATCGGCGCTTTTCCTCCGCTGTGCGACAACAGAAGAGCAACCATTTATCTCGAACGCAGCTATATACTTTCAGACAATGCCTGACCGTTACTCCCAGTTGATGATCTGAAAATATACGATAATGCTTAGGGAATATCGACGATAGCCATCGCGGACTACTTTCGGCTATATATATCTTATTATACATCTTTTTTTAAACTTATATGGCGAGACACGAAATATTTATTTTCTTCGTCCGCTGTTACTTAGCGGCAATTAGGAATATTCATTGTCCAATTACCTTTGCCATCGGGCACATCGATAACTTCGCTGGTGTCGAGATAAATGCGACCCTTGTATACGTACGTATTACGCTTCAGGATATCTTTTTTACAATAAACGAGTTGATGGTCGAAGAGGAAGAGGGTGATGTTGTTCGTCCACATGCCAGTAGTAACTCTCACGGCTTCGCCTTGATAAATTAGCTGTGACGAGACTTCTATGAGATCTTCACCCTGGCGGAAGAATCACCGTAAGAACTACAATTCCCTATCTTGGCGTATATTCCAAAAAATAAGACATGCTCGGAATTTGCTGTACCACTTTTTATTTCACGCACCGTGCAAACTCATTCCGCGCATTATGAACGTACAATATGATTAATTTCAACGTGGGCATATATAACGATACGTTCATCGAATATTTATATCGAAAGTAACCACGTACCTCCCATCCTTCGACTCTAAGCTGCCACGCAGCCAGTTTCTCGAGGCTCTCCATTCTCCTTTTCCTTTCGTTAATCAAAACCGCGACGCCTCGCATCGCTTCCAGCGCTTCTTGAATCTTATGATAATCCGGATGATCAGCTTTAGTGTACTTGAGTAGCTCCGCTAATTGTAATGGGTATTTACATATTCTCTGTACAGGCGTCAACAGATATCCGTCCAGGGGGATTTCGATTAGGCCCCTCATTAATCTACATGCTTCGAAAAATTTGCTATAACGATTATGCTGATAGAGCTCTTGCAACGTGGCCGTGGCCATTGGGTGGCTGTTGCAATATTCCGAGTACATACGAAATCCTGCCCTCTGAAAGAACGAATGACTCTGTTAATCTCGTTCAACGAATAATTGATCTTCGTCGTCCGATTGTTCACGATACTAACGTGATTCAAAAAACACTCCCCGACGCAACTCTTGTACGGGGAGTTCCAATCGATTCGCGCCTCGAGATCCTTCAAGAAGAGGGACTGAAAGTCCAGTAGTTCCTCGAGGTTGATAAAGATCGTCTCTATCTGCTCTTCCGTGAACATGTCGGTACGCCTCCGGCATTCGGCTATGTAACCCTCAGCAACGTCTCGCAAAATCTTCACAAAGTCTCGCTCGGTTTGAACGAGCTCTCGAACAACGCTGGTCCTGACTTGCTCGTTTGAGAGAAGAGAAACGCTCGTACGTCTACGTAACTGAGCGTTGGACGTCCCTCCAGAAGCCATTGCGGCGAGGCAATCCTCGACCGTGTCTTCTTGGCTGACTCGCAACTGCGGGTGCGAGATTAACGTTTAAATAATGTAACGGTATGAGTTTCAAGGTTATCGCGTTCCAATTAGAACAAGATTTTTGGGGTGGGTTTCGGGGATCGTCGGAGTTTCAAGGGATTAGATGATTACGAAAATAATATTGTTCTGCGCTAGAATGCAAACTGTTACTTGAGATGGTCAGAATTTGAGCGATTAAGAAGCGTAATTTACCACGTGATATAATGAAGAATGCAAAGTAGATTTAACTATTCGGTTACTTGACTATCTGAAAGTGGATTGTTAATGTCTTATGTAAGAATCTTTTTTAATCGTCTACAGTAGTTTAGTTCTGTATTAAGGCAGTTATATATTATATAACGGCAAATGAATAGTGGTACTTTATATTTATCTTAGATATGCATTTGTTTCGAGTATTTACAGCAGAGCTGGCAATAGTTCCTCGCTTCTAACAATTAAATTGTAGATCGTGTATAAAGTAAGAGAATAACATTGTTACTCACTATTGATCCGTTACTAAAATTTCTGTGGATACGAATACCTCAGCAGCATACGTATCGTGCCATTCACATATGCATTAGGGGTACCGAAAAAGAATGTCGTTTTTTTTTATTGTCGTGCGGTATCCATCTGTCCTCTCCTCCACCTTTTCAATTTTTTTTAAGATTCTCTTGAACACTCGACCACGAGTATCCGAAATTCTTCGCAATTTTTTCAATCGATAAAATTGGATTGCCTTCGATTTCAGCAATTACTATGGCATCGTCCACTTTTTTGGCTCCTTCATTTCCAGGGCTGTTTTTCAAATAAAAATTTCCGAATCGAAATTTCTTGAACATCGTTAACACTTGCAAACATCCAAATAATCGCCAAGCACAGTACAAATGTTTTTAGTCGCAGTTGTCGCAGTCTCTTTTTTCAAAAAATGATAAAGCATCATATTCCGAATAAATTCTTCCCTTGATAAAAATCGATCCATGGTAAATCCAGGCACAAAATTCCAATTCCACGAATCGTAATACACTCCTAACAAATAAAGTCACCGAAACAACACAAAACACGTCTTCGAGGGACAGTAGTCAAAACGCAACTAATCCCCGAAACCGGTCAACGAAAAAAACGACATTCTTCGCCGGTATCCCCAATATAACGTGGCATTAGGATTAAAACTCGTTGCACGAATGTGACAAAACTCACCCTGACGAACGCAGCCGGGAACCAGCCGTGCTCTCCTCTGCAGCTACCCCACCACCAATCCTTGTCCAAGGTATCCAGGACGTCTATCACGTCCCCAGCACGGAAGGCCAACTCCTCGGGCTCCATTGCCACATGGTCCCAGACAGCCTCGGCCAGGATGGCCACCTCCTCGTCCATCGTCTGCTCGAAGGACTTCTTCCTGTCGGTCAAGGAGGCGATGGAGGACTCAGAATCGGACATCATCTCGTCGTCGGAAGTACCGCCTCTTCCGTCCTGCTCGTCCTCGGACAGGACGTTTCCACCGGGCAATCTCGCGCCTATGTTCGTAAAAAGAAAGGGCAAGTTTTGTCGTTATCCATGGACCGTGCGTGGACCGGCAGGATTCACGAGACAATCCGCTCGAGTAACACAAGGGTGTCTCGCGGTATCGGCATCCTGGGCGTGCGTTAAAAATGATTACAGTCAAAGATCACCCTGAAAGTATCCAGCGTAGACTTTCCGGTGTGGGCAGGCAAAGATCAAAATTCGGTTATGGTAATAGACCAGGAGAGAACTAACGCTTTCAAGGAATTGCCAGAATGCTGGATAGCGTAGAGCCGGGGTGCATGTTGTGGCGATTTTTAGGATACGTTTCAAGAGATGCACGTGAAAGCACGTTTTTCTTTTTTGAAGAAATGCTCCTGAAGAGTAAGGAGTAAGGGGAAGTTGAATGGAGATTCGTCGATTAATTGAAATCCTCTGGCATATGTGGAATTGCAAATGAGGTGATTGTGGAGAAAAACCTCTTTTTCTTAAACGTTTAATTTGGGAAAAGAAATTCGTTCGAACGTTTCACGGAGTTCCTTGAAAGGATTAGTTTCTACGGTAGCTTGCAAACAAGCGTTTTCACAGGAAGCGATGTTTTACAGGGTCAAGACGATCATTACAGAGGTATCATTCCTTACGCTTAAAGTTCCTTTCACAGGTGCGTTCCGCAATGACGGTGAATGCTCAACAAGATCTTTACGAGTGTGCATGCTAATTTAGAACATTTTTTCAGGGTGTTATCTAAATAGAAGTTGGATATCACTGGAAAAGAGTGTGTGCACTAGTCTTCACCAACGGGGTTGCTAATAACGACACTTCGTCCCAAGCAAAGAAACGGTCCCTTTAAAACTTCACCTACATGTGTCTTACTTGACGTATTAAAAATTTCTGCAGAGCTTATTAGAAGCTTCAAGAATAGGTCAACTTTTATGGAAGCTACTATTCTATTTTCTACTTAGCGGTTTTTTATTCGAAAAAACGTGGATGTGTTTTCGAATGATCGACACAATATCATGATTCACAATGTATTTTGTATGTTTAACACTCGGTGTTCTTAAAGTTTCAATTATATGCATGATCAGTAATTGTCCAGAAAAGTTTAAAGAAAAACTTTAAAGAAAAGGTTTAAGAAAAGTTTAAAGCCGTTTATTTGCTCGGGTGAGGGAGAAGATAGTAGTCTACGTTAGAATTCGTACGATCTCCAACATTTGTACCATATATAGAGTAATGTTGGCTCACCTGCAGTTTTGGTGCGCATCAAGGGCGATAGCTGATTGATACCCAGTGGTTGGCTAAGCGAACGCCTCAAATTTGTCCGAGAACTCCTCCCTTTCGCGTTACTGAGACCAGAATTAAATCATCATTAATTTTCCTATTCCTAAATGCGTGCTCAAACGGAGGATCAACAAGCGTGTGTTTACGTATAAGCATCGATACAACATTCAGCAACGAATTACAATAGGTAAATATATATATGTACACACGACAAGAGATATATGTACGTTCAGGGTGTTCCTTTAGAAGCGAATTTGCTGGTTTACCTTTGTACGATGGTTCAAATAAAAACTCCTTTAGAACCGATATATCACAGATTGAGATATATATTTCAAGTAATTCATGTCTTTCCGTAATTCTTCTTCGGAATGTAAGATTGAAGCTGATGATTTTTAAGTACATAATTATTTTTGGACATATAGGATATCGAAAATAACGATAAATCTGCGTTAGTTATTATTGTTGAACTGCGAATGTAAATGTAAATAAAGGATTAAAATGAATAATAAACAAGAGTGCGACATATGCATAGATCATTTATTCCATTTAATTCCTTTCTACTTCTACTTCTTCGATTGAAATATCTTTTTTCAAGATATTCGTGACATTCTTAAAAAAAAAGTGGTTCAAAATTCAAAACACTAGCCGTTTTAAAACAATTGAAATCCTCTCTCCGTATCGTCAAAGGGTAAATGGCAGAAATCGTTTCAAAGGCGTCACCCTATATAATTACGCGTAGCAGACCAACTTTTACGAGGAAAATGAAAAGAAGGTGGTTTGTTATAATACCCGTCTACCTACCACTATTCTCCCTCGATTTACTGGAAAGGTTCGAGAACAATGAATTTAAATTTTGCCAAGGACATTCATCAGGGTATTTTTGATGATATTTAATGTCGCGCCATGATCGTTGATAATATGAAAAAAACAAGCGACGAGCCGTTAAAAGTGCCCATTAAGTAGAAAAAAATACTGAGCTTGCGCTAATAAGTAGCAAAGAGGAAGCGTTCATTTTTATTTCTGCACTGCTCATTATAGCGCCGCTAGGTTCACGCATACATTACGACAGCACTTCGAGTTACTTCGCTTGCAAAATCCAGCCGAGTACCACATCTTTTCCCATCGATTACATTACGACATATTCCCATACTGACGAAAGAACGAAAGCACAGCGGTAACAACGACGTTTCGATAATCTTCGATCTCTTCTCGCAGCATGTCCTCCCCCGTTTTAAAAATAAGCCGCCCCGGCGACGCGAAGAATCGTCTGGTCGAAATAATGCTCTCGCAAGAAAAAGGCAATTTCTTTCATCGGTTGTCGGGAGTATCGTTAAAAATGAGAGCCGTCCATTGAAGGGAACTCAAAGTCGGTCTAATGGACCGAGCGTATGAGGCAGACGAGAAAGGAAAGAAAAAAAAAGAAAGAAAAAGAAAACGGGGGAGAGAGAGTAGTCGTAATGCTGAAAAATCATCTCGTGGCAATTGCCTGGATTTTCCCAGCCCCTTGTACCGGAGGGGGTGGCGGTTTTTGCTCGCGGATGGCAAAGGTCAATGAGGCGTACGCGATAAGGATGCGAGAACGCGGAGACGGATTGGCGGCCGTTAAACGCACCTTCTGAGCGTAACGATGTCATGGGAGGAGTGCCTTGGACTGAGCCTCGGAGGCCTCGTTTTTATCGGCGAAGGGGTCGACAGCATCCTTCGATAATTATGAGTGTAACTATATCCAGATCTCGTGTCCCACTGGAGCAACCTTTGGCCCCCTAAATCGCTGTTCGTCCTACGTACGTGCTGATGCCTCGAGGCCCGACTTTGGAGATCCGCCTGCAAACGTAATCTTCGATTAATCACTGTCATTGTTCATTCGAGACTTTCTGAGGCGCTCAGTGGTATCCTCCTTTCGTCCCTTCAATATTCGATGAAGCATCAAACCGATGATAACGGTCTTGGCACTATGAATACGAGAACCTCTAGATCGGGGGGCATTCATTTTATCGTAAGGATTAAAAAAAAAAAACGGATGAACGTATTTCCAAACTGGACAATAAAGCTTGATATTAAAAGCAACTGTGGGTACTTATAATACGTGTGACGTAGCATGCTTTTGACAATGGCATTCGTTATTTATATAATAAAAGCTCATTATTAAGTGGGCCCAGCAATACTGTTATATCCACATCCAAATCGTATTCGATGGCAACCGAATATGAATTATTCACTCTTGAAATTCGCGATTAACCTCGATGCAAAAGACGGCAATACTTTTCCCATCGCCCTAATGACCTTCCGCTACCGCAGGAAAACCGATCGATCCGAAAGTGTTAACGCAAGTCGATCCCATCAGTGCAGCGTGGCAATGAACCGTTAAACATTAATTTGGCGCATTCAATCTAGGCACACCGCATGAAATAAAACGGGGTACACCCACGCACGTATCCATTTCGAGCGTTTGGCTGATCCGTTCCCCCTTTCGCCATATTAAAAGCACACTTCCGGATAACGAAATCGTCGATGTACTTCCATTATTTTTTCAAAATATCTTCTAGGCTGTCGCGGGCAGTATAAAGAGCGAACTGTGCAGATCTATCGGCCTGTGGTTTAACCGTTCCGCGTGCCTCATCGCATCAGACCGTGCCGACTTGGACCGACAACTCGATATCAACTGACCAGGATTGCGCTTCCTCTCCTCGTATCCTGGTTAACGCGATATACTCGTTGCCCGCCTATCAGAAGCTGCCAGTGATCTCCACTGCGTGGCCAAAACGTATACAATCGTGAGTAATGCAGGCTATTGTGCCGGAGGACGGAAGCCCACGTAGGATTGATAATAATTATAATTATCGCCCGATATCTATTATTAGCCATCCTAATTAAACTATCGGCATCTATTTCGATTAGCGGCATGTTATCGTCTGATTCTCCTTGCTCGTGGCGAGGTAAAACTTTCGTCTGAACATCGTTCGACGATATTGGATCTTGCATATCGAATTTTAATAGTGCACTTCTATTTAATGAAGGTCTGCGGTGATAGCGTGACACTTATCGAATGCGAAACGCGCTTATCAAGTATGAAGCTGGGAGTAATCTGTGCGTACGTGACTAATCTGTACGTAAGCGTGAGTAATGCGTATCATTGAGCGGAAGAAATGCTTCCTTGTGTGGCTCGTATTAATTATAAGGTATTGGATCGATCGTTTGACACATTCGTTTGTGCGCACTTGGCACGGGTGTTTACGTGTAAATACTCAAGTGTTCGATGAAAGGCAAACATCAATGCGGCGCTTGTTATTAGTGTGTCTTAGCGAATGAAAATAATGGTCCGTACCAAGGATAGTTCGGGTAAAAATGGGACACAGTTATGCCGATGTACGTTGCGTAATTTGATTATTGTACTGATTTAGTTATTAAAAAGCAGTTCAAGGACTGTATAATTTTTACTCTGATCTTATCAAACGATAGTTGCTTCGTAGGCGCAAGTGTTTGCGAAATATTTGCTATTCAAGTTTAGCAAGGACAACTCTATTAACCTGTTATATACCAAAGCCAAGTACAAAGCTAAATAAAGCACTAATCAATTTATTTCCTACAGTAAGCTAATTAGAGAATAAATATTTGTATTGAGTTTGTGCCTTTTATAGCAGTCAGTATAATATTTAGTTATAACGATCAAAACTAAAAGTTTCACTGTTGAAGTAGGGATAAATAAAAAACAAGCGTCTCAAAAAAGGGACAATGGTAAATAATGGGTTAAAAAGGAATGTTAATGCAAGTGTTATGAAAGTCGAAAAAGCATTGGTGGCGCTAATGATTGCAAAAACGTGAATCCAACAGGTGAGGTAAATATGACCTTGGATTATTCAATGCCTGTCGAAAACGATGACCTTTACCTTCAGTTTGCGGTTCAACGTCCGCTTAACCCCTTGACATACAAATAAAACAGAATTTGATGCGTTTGTAAAATACAATTTAATTTCGCTCAACTAAACAGTTATGCGCAAGCTGAGGAAGAGAAGGTTTTATTTTGAAGTTTGGAATATATATATATATATATTGACCACTATTTCACCCAAAACTCACGATCGCTACGAATGAAATCGGTGTTTGGCACGGTGTAAATTACATCGACCCTGGTGATAATCGATTTACCTCGGGCGTAAATCAGGGCCCCTTCTTCCGCGTTATACACGCCGCCTGCAATGCACCGTTAATCGATCGATCCATCAAAGGCCCGATTGCTGGAGATGCCGTTATAGATGCAAAGTGTATTTATTGACACGGCGTACGTATAGCGTGCAGGTGCTGCTGGCGGATGACGATGTATATTCTCGCGATAAAATCGTGGTCTTCGGTGGGCAAACTTACGTACCGAGAAAGGAGTCCGGGAAAGCTATGTACACAGCCGGCCTTAATATACGCGCTCAAACACAGGAGCAACGATACCGGGAACAGCGATGGCGGTAATAACGATAAAACGCCCGCGTACTCCAATTGTGTCGCGATGGAAATGCAAAGAAATAAAGGAGCCCCGCCCTTCCCCTCGGCCGGCAGCATAACTCGCCATCCGCGATAAAATTCTTCACAGCGGCGCAGGATACTTCGCACGTTTTTGAGCGCGGCTCAAATTTCCGGGAATTAATAACCAAGAGGCACCGAGCAATCGTAATATTGTGTACGTTTCTTTAGGGAATTATAGTTTTTACGGAATTATTGTATACGCTTTTATGGAATTATGGCAGGAAGTATGATATTCTATGCGGCGAAATTCACGTAAAATTTGGAAATTTTGAGAAAAGGGAACGTACGTTGGGTGGTCCGATAAGTACTTATCCTCACAGCCCGATGGTGCCATTATCGTAAGATAAATATACTATCGCGTAATATATTCTCGTAGACGGCTACCGTCAAAATTTCAGCCAAATCGGACTCGTAGTTTTGCTTTGGCCGGCTTTGAAAGCGTGTCCAGGAATTTTAGGAAAATGGAAAAAGAGCGATTATCGTTCGGTGATTCGATTCTTATTTTTGGAAGGGAAGCGCTTGGATGCCGTTCACGGTGACTCTTCTTCTTCGATAGCGACCGTCGAAAATTGGTTTAACGAGTTTTAACGCGAAAACGAAACCTCTGGAAAACGTTTTTTTTTCATACGGGTTAAAGAAGTTGGAGCATCGCTGGGTCGAGTGTATCGAGCTAAAAGGAGACTACGTTGAGAAATTGATCGACGCTTTTCCAAAATTTTCCCTTTTCTTTTGTAGGCTAAGTACCTATCGGACCACCCTCGTACGTGTCGACAAAGTCGCGGAGGCAATTTATCCTATACGCTGTTCCATATACAACTCCATACTGTATACTTCACGAGCATAATGCGTACTTTGAAAAATGTGCAGTTTTTCCTTATAAACCCGCGTTTCTACCAAAATTACATACCGCGTGGATTTTGGGACGCCCGGCACATCGAATAAATTCGCATATATTTCTCACGATTTTTCAGAGTTTACCAAGCGGGCTTCCTATTCATAGACGGCTCTAATACGGAATATCGAAACATCTCGAAAGCCTCGATGGATCCGCGTTGACTTTTTAAGGCCAACGAGGAGCGAACGCGGGCACACGGAGGGATGCCTTTATAAACTATAAGTTCGCTTCTCTAGCCGGATCGAAAACCCTCTTTTAAATGCGCGACGCGACGAAAAAGTCGGGCCATTAAAGAATCAGGGGCTCGATCGACGGATACGTATGCGGGACGGGTGAAAATCGACGTGTATATAGGTCAATCCATATCGATATATCAACGCTGGCGCAAAGTGCGACCGTACGTTGCACAGGGAGAAAGAGAGAGAGAAAGAGAGAGAGAGACAGGGAGAGAAAAATAGAGGGAGAAGGACTTCGCGCAGATCCCCCCTCCTGAGAATGGAAATGCGAGAGTAAAATCGGTCCGCGAGAAAAACAGGAGTGGGAGCCGTGAGAATCTATTCGATATTACGTTTACGGCGGGCATCCTCGAAAAATCGAGGGGCGAAATTGCGTATTCGGCGCTGGCCACATTTGGAGATTCCAATCTGCCCTCGGAAATTGCGAATTGGGCGCGAAACCGGGCGGCAGTTAAAAACGGCCGATCAGAAATATGTCGATAAGATTCGATAATCGAATGTCGGGGTAAATCCATTGGTGTTTACCTTGGGCCGCCCCGGGGAATAGGTTGCGCGCGCGCGACGATAAATAAAAACCATTTTTGACCCAATACCCAGTGCGCATCAAGCCGTGCGATCGTGAAATTACGAAACGGGAGAAATTGCCGAGCCGGTATTCCTGAAGCGAAATCGGGGGGAAAATTTGCCGGAGACTGCGCTTCTTGAAATGTTTACCGCGCTCCTGGCCCTTTGCGGTTAGCTCTTTGCTTTTGAAAAGTGAAAAATGGGAGATACGATTGGGTGATTCGGGAGGAAAGGAATTTTGTGACTGTCTAACGGGTATAGTGGAAAGAGTGTCGCTTGGAATATATTCTGATTAGTGTTTGTGAATTCCACGCGGGTTTAGAGGGAATTTTATTCGCTTTTCGAGTCGCACGTGCGACTCGTAATGATGTGCGTACTATTGTTTTTATTGTTATTTTTTTTACAGGTCAGGTATTGTATGCAACTCGACAAACTGCATTAATAAATATTCCGTTTTCCAACTGAAAACGTTATATTGCGTCGACATGACGCTGGATGACTTGGAAAACGAATATAAAGCGAATAATAGTAATTGAAGACAGAATATCGAAGTAAACCGTGTTTAATGTACTTTTAATTAATTTATTGTGTTAATTTATTTATTTATTGTTAATCTATTTAATCACTTTTTTGTGTTTAATAACTTTTCGCTATTATCAATGTCGTCCCAGAATTATGAAATTACTAAAAAAAATAAAAAGACGTATACAGCCTTTTTTTTTTTTCAAATATACGTTGGAATTCTTCGAGATACTTTCTCTTACCAGATTTATATCGGCTCATTTCCCTTTAAATATGTTTTTATAGCGCGCGCCATGCCTGCCTTTCGACAAAGAACGTGATTATTCTGTTTCCCGTGTCACACGCCGAGAGAAACCGGGTCACGGAGGGCTTTGTGTATCGTCACCACCGAGCAAAGTTGCTTCTAAAAAGTGAAAAGGTGACAGTTTTGCGAGGTGCACGTTAAATTATTATCTTTGAACCTGGGACGGCTTGCGAAAAAATTCCGTATTCCTGCAGACGGAAACGTGCCGGGATCTTTAACTTTTTACACGCTTACACTCCTTTTGATTCTTTTCACCGGGATCGCGGCACGCTTTCCGGATTTGCTTAACCGTAAGTTGAAAAGACGATGCGGAAGTGGAAAACGGAATTCCTACTTGTCTCGATGTTGCAGAAAGTCTTTTGGGAACACGTTTATAAATACGTGGGTATGAAAAATAAAAGTACGTTGCGCATAGTTGTACAATAAAAAAAAATGTTTACGAAATCCAGATTCTATTACGGGATTTTAGCAAAACTTTAACGTACAAGCGTGCGCTGGAATTTTGCAAAATCAGTTTAAAAGTCATGTAGATTCTATTAATTACATATACCGTTGAGAGAAGTATTAACCCAAGGCACGAATACGGTACTGGTTTCAGCCGATATTCGACTACAGTACTATAGTCCAATTTTCCCTGACAAAGGACATTCGAAATATACGGGTTACGCGTTAATCAGAAATGGCTGATAATCTTTAAATCAGGGAATAACCGTATCTCTCTTTCAAGCGTATCTCGGCGATAATATTTTACAACGTTTCCAGCTCTGTCGGCGATTTTTTCGCGCCGAATAGCAGAATTTCAATACGCACATGCCGCCAGGAAGCCATACGATTTCCCGAGGATTTTAATATCGAATTTACGCTTGGCACGCACAAGGGCGATATTTTACCGTATTATTTTCTCCTCCTCGCCCAGGCCCGTTGACATAAATTGCATTGTTGCGTAATATATTTCCTTCCCATCCGCGGCGGTCGCGTTTCTGCGTAAAACATTACCGCGCTTGCATCGAATTTCGATCGCCGACTAGCCGGCCGATTTACGTCCGCTTTCCATCATCGCCGCCGCCGTTTCGACGACGAAATGTTTACGAGCTCGAGAATAATAATAATAAAAAAAAAAAACAAGAATGGAATGAAACAAATATCGAAGTCGAAGGACCGGTCAGTGATTTCTTTGAAAAATCGTGGAACTTTGAGGCGCGCTCGCTTCTGGGATTTTCCATGATTTTCTCGCAGGGTACGAATGGATAAATCGATCTATCGACATTTTTCCTTCGTCCCCTTTTTCTTTAAGGATATACATTTGGTACACTTAAATCTGTCTGGAAAGTGGTTGGTAGGAATAGTGTTAATGAAACCGAGGCGACGAGAGATTGTTCTTTCTATTGTTCTTTCGATCGTGGCGCAACAAGATACACGCTACAGTATTCGCATAACATTCGCGAAGGCTCGCACATCGTACTCCTTCTTAGCAGGATTTTGAAGTAACGTAGTGGAAGAAAAAAATCGCCTTCCCTTTTTTCTCTCTGTCGTTAAAAGTAAACGAACCGTGTGAAAACGGAGGAAGGAGGTTTTCTCCTTCACCGTGTTACTTCGAAATCGTGTAAAGAAGGAGCTTGAGATGTGTACGAATTTCGTGTATACGCGTTATTCGTGTATATGGATCATGAGGTTTTCCCACCGCTCGATCTGCTCTTTCCTCCCTTTCCATTTTTCCCTCCTTTTTCCATTCTATTCCGACCTTAGCCCCGCGACGACTTTGTCCGTGGAATTCTCATTTTCTTGAATTCCGCGGGAAATTTACGAGCCGGGCCGATCATCCACGAAACTAATGAGCGGTCCTCCTCCCTCTTAGCGCTTTTTACGAGAAGAAAAAAGGGCGCTCTATCTCCGGTGCCCGTTGGACTGTGCCGCGCGACACACGGCCCTTTCAAAAGCCGTTTTTCACGGCTTCCTTTTGCCCGACCGGGCTTTTTGCTCTTATCAAGTCTGACGCGAGGATGAAACGCAGAGCGAAGTGTATTAATAAACGGGATTAAACCGCGAGATATGATTTGCATTTTTATCACCGCAGCCTGATAAAGTAACGCGTAGATTCCGGGGACGCGCGCATTTTGTTTTCTGATGCTGGAGGAACCCGGGGAGAGAGAGAGAGAGAGAGAGGAGGTTTGAGAATAATCAGGATTCAGACATTTTTCAATTGTTTCTACGACGATTATTAGAAATTTGAGCCACTGGGTATTGTACGTTATTTGTTAAAATGTTCTATGAGTTGAACATCGATTAAACTTAGATAATTCGCGTAAATTTGTGTCATAGATGTATGCGTGATTTTTTCTGAAGTATAAAACTGATTTATGTAATATTCGACGGTGTTGTACGGAACAAAATATTCATTTGGCATATGGTGAAAAGCTTTCAGAAAGGACTACTATGTCAGCTATGTTCTACACGTAACTAGCCTGTCTCACATTTAGTAATGGAAGATAGAAATTCACATCGAACTTAAACCAAACCAAAAGATTCTACTAGAAAAAAATTCTTTATAAATCGGACACTTGTATACGACCGTTTCATCGATCCTAACTAAAACACAACAAGCATCGCAAGATCCACAGAACCACGATTCAAATACGAACATTCTTATAACTCCACGAAAATGTTTAAAGACCCAAAAACAACACCAATCCCTATCGACCCGCCAGCCCGAACAACACAAGCAATCCACCATCGATCCCACCTCTATCCCATTCCAACATACAAACCCAATGTACATCGACGTCATCTCAAAATCCATAAATACCAAAAACACCCACGCTCTAAGAAATCGCGAACGTACAAACCACGAAACCTCAAGCCGTGAAACCAAACAACGCCAAAAACACATCCACGAAACTCAACCACGATCCCTACCCAAGCCAACGACCTCGCAAGAATCGCGCGACAAGCTCCAAGAACGAAAAAAAATAAATAAATAAAAAAAACACAAAAAACCAACAAAACCCCGCGAGAAGGCAGAAGAAAAAAAACCAACCCGAATCGGCAGCGCGCATCGGCCCGAAGCTAAGCGCAAAACGGGTAAATACTTGATGCAATGCTTACTGTCACGAGCGCCCCGATGCCGGATGCCGAGAGCGTCCCGAAGTCGGATCGATAATCCTCAGGAGAGAAAAAAACATGTGCCCACTCGACTGTCGGGTTGGTCACTCCACTGAACATCCTAAACGCCCTGCGGACCTTAATAAAACTAGGAGAAGAGTAGGTTCGGTCTTGCTCGGGGTGAAAGAACGGGTCTGCCACGGTTTTGCAGGGTGCGTGGCGGTGCCGGGTGGAAGAGAAGGACCGAGGCTGGTTACCGACGTAGGCGGTGGCGGCGGTGGTGGTGCTGGTGGTGGTGGTGCCACTGGTGGTGGTGGTGGTGGTGGCGGTGGTGGTGGTGGTGGAGGTGGTGGTGGCGATGGTGGAGGTGGTAGCGCTGCTGGAGGACGGGGCTGAAGGTTGCGGCGGGCTCAAAGCGTTCGGGGACACGAGGCGTTCGTGTTTCAGGCTTTCTGGGATGCGAGCCGAAGGAGCCTGCGCGAGGCTCGGTAGGCGTCGGCCGGAGCCGAGCAGAGCCGAAGGCTGAGCCGCTCGAACAGTGCGGCGTCGCCCGTCGCTGCAGACGCACTGCCATGTGCGCTGCGCAGCGGCCGCGCAGATGCGTCCGGATGCTGTCCGTGAGGAGCTTGGACGCGTGTACGCGTCTGGATGATGCTGAGGACCCTGGACGCGTGTACGCGTCAGGATGATGCCGTGGACCCTGGACGCGTGTACGCGTCAGGATGATACCGTGGACCCTGGACGCGTGTACGCGTCTGGATGATGCTGAGGACCCTGGACGCGTGTACGCGTCTGGATGATGCTGAGGACACTGGACGCGTGTACGCGTCTGGACGATGCTGAGGACCCTAGACGCGTGTACGCGTTTGGATGATGCTGAGGACTCTAGACGCGTGTACGCGTTTGGATGATGCTGTGGACACTGGACGCGTGTACGCGTCTGGATAATGCTGTGGACACTGGACGCGTGTACGTGTCCAAACTATGCTGAGGACCCTGGACGCGTGTACGCGTCTGGATGATATCGTGGACCCTGGACGCGTGTACGCGTCTGGATGATGTCGTGGAGATACCGTGGACCCTTGCACGCGTCCAGGAACAGCCATCGGTGTAAGCTAGGGACGCGTCTGGCGAATGCTGTCGGTGTGCAGTACGCGCGCATGTGTGCGCCTGGCGAGAGCCATCCGTGCCGCAGTACGAACGTGTGCATGCGTCTGGCGGAAGCTGTCGGTGTGCGTGCACCGTGGATGCGTACACGGGTCCAGTGAAGATCATGTCGAAGGAAGTAATAATCGGGCTTTGCGGGAAAAGGTACTCTATCTTTCCAGGGTTGATACGTAACATGTCGAGCGTGTTTCATAGAATTTCCCTACGAACTCGAAGAAAGCATTACACGATATTTGATCCATTTTTAAATCTCGATTCATAGAACAACTGTCCGAATTTTTCCTTCTTGTTTCTCCCTTTTTTTTATACAACTGTCCGATCTTTTCAAGCCATCAATGTTTAAAATCACAAAGAGTACTATAATACTGTACTCTACAATAATTGACTAATCAACAGCGACGCCCTGCTCGCGATAAACGCTTCTCGATGGTTCCAGCCGAAAACTACGCCTCCAAATTGAGTCTTCGCCCACTAAAACGACCCACTTCCATGGGATAACAAAACACGATGCGACGGAACACGCCGTCGAGTCGGTCGGATAATTGAATTCGATCAAATAACGTCGGGCGACTAATTAAATTTCCTTCCAAAATTTCGGAAAGGGAGGCGCGGGATTGTGTAGTCCGATGCAATCGGACACAGTGCGACTGCAGTCGGAGCCGGTGGATTTGAGCCGATGGCCCGAGCTGATGGCAAAGTTAACGCGGACAGAGAGTTGCACTCTCCGCGATTTACCTGGCGGGTCACGCAGAAGGGGAGCCGGGACAGGCGTGGACAGATTTCGAGTAGTTAAGGAACAGTTAAGTACTGTTTGTGTCCACGGAGCGGTCGTTGCTGCGAATAGCAATTAGCGGGGCCCCCAACTTTTATTCCGCTGGGAGGCGAATCAACGACTGCTGTGACCCGTTGTGCCTCGTCTTACATTACGATCCATCCGGTGAATCCTACTTATCCTAGTGTGGCCGTTGCTCCTTCGTAACTACTGTGCGTCACTCAATGATGCACGACGATTTTAGTCTATTTCTGACAATAAGGATTTGTAAAAAAAAAGGTAATAAAGGCCACTGAACATGAGAAATCGTATGATAAGCTGTGTGAGTTCTTTTATTTCTACTTATGAAAAGACTGGGATTAACAGATTTCATCGCACTTTCGAGCGAGGCTGGAAATTCGATTATTTATTAGAGTATCTCTTTGAAAAAGACACGCCTTTGATAGATTTCATTTTACAGAGATAATAGATCGCTTCTAAGTCGATGGAATAACGCTGGCATATTTTGTTCGGCGTATAAAATGAAGCGGATATTGGAATTCGTTTTCGTTTAACGAGCGAGAGTGTTCTTGATTTCTCTCGAAACGTAGCGCATATTATTGGTTTTAATTAAAACCCGCGCTGTAGTAGTTCGATATTAAAACATTCATAAATTAAACGTAATGAAAGTTTGCTAATAGATATTTGAAGCGTGGCTGCATCACGCGCTTATTGCGCCCTAAGCCATAATAAGCGGCTCCACGAATCGCGAGCCGAGAGGGGGGCTCGCGACTCGTTAAATTATATCGTTGCCGTCCAAATAAGTTAACTTTCATCGCGGGACAAATAATCGTCTTCGAAGCGTCCGCGAGCTCCGATAATCGGGTATAATAAAGTGCATGGGAGAGATATAAAGGCGTTCTCGTCGCTACGCAAACTTTCATCGTTGACGTCTCACAAAAGTCTCGGGGTACCAGGAACTTGCATTACTCTCTTAATTTATTTGTTCAAGTTGCGAGAGAATCATTCGAGATCCTTCCACCGGAGAAAAATGGTTAAGATCGGAACCGTGTTTATCTTCTAAAAGTTTCTGCATATCGAAAAGTAGAACGGCTCGGAATTCAAATTCTGCATTACGTTTCGAAAATAATTCAGCGGGTTCAGCTTCGATGCTGGACACTTTCATTTTTTCTACCAATGGAGTTCTATCGGGTGCTAAGAATCGATTTAAAATTATTCCACGGATAGTAACCCCTAAATCGATAATAATTCTCCTCAAATCGGTTAAATGCTAAATTTCAGAACCAATAAGATCTCTATTCTAGGATCGAAATACGCACAAACTCCAAGTCATAAAGCAGCCTCGCATCCTACATACTTTATCACTGTCTCGAACAACATAACCGACATCGATACCCAACTATCAAACATCCATCCTCGAAATAGCATCGTAATCCTCGACTGGCGGCGCTCGAAAGCGACCGAAGAAAATTCCCGTCCCAAGATCGCGGCCATTATTTCGAATTACAAACAATCCAACGCGCCCCGAAACTCCGTAGGTCGGAGTTAATGGACGAAATGGTTCGTGCGGACACTTGATCCGGCAATGTCATCGTCGTGCGACGGTACTCCGCTGAGTTCGAGCAAGTTCGTAACCCAAGGCTCGAGCGTTATCTCCAGGGCGGAGGTTATCGAAGAACGGAAAGGATTTCCAAAGGATAAAGAAGGTTTTCCATCTTGCATGATCCGAGCACCGCTATCGCAGGATTAATCGGCAGAATGGTCCACCGGTCAATCTCGTCGTCCCTCCGCCAACCTATTATCACACCCAACTCCTCTTCCTTTACACGAAAGTGAGTTCCTCGAGAATCTCGAAAAATTATCGACTCGCTAAAGAAATCCCACCAACTTGAACCGAGACTCGAACCTTTTTCCTCCACGCCTTCGCCTTGATAATTACATCCTGATAAGAGACCACGTATATCGAAAAACGTAAACATCGTGCTCGTAATCGATCATATAAAAATATTAGGTCGGGGAAAAAGAAATCCATTATCTTCACGCGAACTTCGAGACTTTACTCAACATGACTTCTATCAGAGAGAGAGAGATTATAAAGCTACCTTTAAAATGGCAACAAATTATAGAATAAAACGATGTATATTAGAGCAAAATTGGTAATCCTAAATATGTTAAATAAAGTCTTGAAGTAAAATAATTCTTCTCCCCCCAACCTAATAACTCCTCAAACGGACACCTTGAACAGACGTATATACGTAGGCTTATCGACTTGGCCCAATGCAGCGTGGTCGGTGGAAAAGGATTACATAACGAGTACCGCGTATCCCAGTAATGGCACGGAAAGGGCAGAGTGCCGGTGATGCGACACATCAATGCAGTTACGGCCATTACGGCGACGTTTTATGGAGTACTTTTATCAGCCAGCTGCGCGAACCGAACGACCGTAGGGACGCGCCAGTAGTAACGGCGATCTATGGCCAGACGGCCGACACGCTCCGACGATGATGCCTCCCCTTCCACTGCGCGCGGCTCGTGGTGGAATCTTTTCGAGGGGAGAGGAAAAAATCGCCGTCTCTCTTTCCGCGTGTCGCGATGGCTCTTGACTTTGCTTTACGGCGCACGAGAAAAAGCGGACTTAAGTGATGGCCGCAGATCCTTGGTTCTTAAGATAGGATAGCGGAAAGTATTTTTATAGGTGCGAGAGGGATTTAGGATTAACTGTTTTGCGTTGATTTATGTCTAATGTGTTAACCCTTTGCGCTCGAGAGGCGACTCTCGATGTTTCACGCGACAACTCTACTGTCGCCTAAGACGCGCCAATCTTTGTTCATCTTAAATTCTCTTGAACCTCCAAGCCATAAGGAGATACCCATACTTAAAAAAATACCAACAAAGTAGAAGGACGAACGCCTCGAGGATTAAACGAGCATCCCGAATAGCTACTCTACTCTACCGAAAAAGTCGTCGAGCGCAAAGGGTTAATTATCTCAATTCTTTAATTTTAATACTTACATATTTTCTAATATGTTAATCATCTCGCGATAAAGCTGGCTTTTGAAATAAAAGAACAAGGACCGAGTATTTGTGGGTTACGCAGTCACGGTCGAGCTTATTGACCACGTGCTCCAGCGTCGAAAATCAAAGGACACTTTCCAGCGGTTACTCCCGCTTCTTTAGAATAAAATTCGCCATTCATCGAGGTTCCTTCTCAACCCTTTCTTTCCAACGGCATACATCAAAATATAACATCGCGTCTACGCAGAATAAAAACGAGTGGTATGAGACAAATTTCAGGACGCCTTCACGGGCGAAACAGGGTCGTTGAATTAATTAAAGAAGCAAAAACACCGGCTGTCAAGGAAATTAGGGGTCAAAGCGGACGCTAATTACAGCGACATATGGGTTACACGCTACGCCCTCGGATCGGGAAGCCATCAGAAGTTACCCGGGGTGTTTCGCGCGAATCGCGCGGTTCCTCGATCCAAAACGGAGAAGGAGAAAAAAGAGGGAGGGGGGGGATCAAAAAGGCAGAAGAGGGGGGATGAAAAACACAAAACCGAGAGAAACGTTACTGCTGCTCGTCGGTAATGAGCGGAATTCATACCGAAAGTTCCTACCGCGCATGGGGTCCGGGTAATTAGGGGTATTTTGTGACGTCGCGCGTGTACGTATTCAATGGAAAGAAGAATTTACCAGGCTTTTCGCGGCGCCTCTAAAAAGGGCCACTCGGCCCCAAAAAGGGGAGGGATGCGCGTTTGTTACGAAGGATTTAACACGTTCCCGGGGCGGGGGGAGGGGGGTTATCCACGCTAATTAATGCCCCGACTGCCGACTTCGCCACGAATTTCCCTCAGCGCGAAGGACCGCGAGGAGGAGGAGGAGGGGCGAAACGAGCGCGGCGAATGGCATCGCGCATTATGAGGCGTCAATTTGTAAACCCGATCGCACGATAGCGAATTGGGCGCGATGCCTGCCAGTCATCGATGCGCGCGCGCAGTAATTAGGAAGGGCAAATAATCGGCGGTGCGCGAATTCGGCGAAGATGCGATCTGCGGATGCGGCTCGAATCTGCGGTGGGAAGCTTTGGAAGGATAACGATCCTGTTTGTGGCGGGGAAACGCTCGAGTGGCCGCTCCTTTCGTTTGCGCGAGATCGAGGCCGAAAAGTACGTCGAATCCTGCACCGCTGGTGTTATTAATCCCTAATTGAATATTTGGCGAGAGCCGAGCCAGTGGTTTTTGGAATTTGAGAGAGAGAGAGAGAGAGAGAGAGGGAGTCCGTGGGGGAGACAGTTTGGATGTGTTGAAAAGTTTAATCGCGCTGTGATGGCGGAGTTATGGGTGCTTGATAGGATTTATGTACGGTTAACACTAGAACTACCAGCCACTTTCTGGACATATTTAGAACACCATGTATATTTTTAAAAAAAAGGGGAGAGTAAGAGGAAATTTCGGTAAATCAAAATGGTGATCTAAATACTGCATGAAAATCATGGAAAATCTCAAAAAATACATGGTTATAAATTACTACGATTTTTCAAAGAAACGACTGAGCAGTCGTTTTGATTGGTTTGGTAGTTCTAGTGTTAAGAGAGGAATATTGGAGCGAAAGATGCGGTATTACTGTTATTGTATATAGCCATGCAAAAGTACTCGTAACGTGTACCTTAAGTAAATATATTTCAGTGCGATTCGTATGAATTATATATCGAACCTCCTCGATCTTCGAATCTTTGGATAAATATTATTCGGATTATCCCAAGAGCCCTTAAATTGTACAGTACCGATATCGCGTTCCAACCGCAAAATCTTCCATATACATATTCCACGACCAAATCGAGGAGACGATTATTTCAAAAATCTTCGAATAAAATTTATTAACAAGTTCAGCATATAGTCCTTAATATAAAAAAAAATTCTGAAACCATATAAATTTCGACCTGTTACTCACAGAACGTCGAATATACCCGGACTCTGATAGTGCTCAAACGATAAAAATCACGGTATATCGGGTACATTATGCTCGATCCTTTCCACAAGGTTGCCTCACAATCCTCCCGAAGATAACCTTTTGGTAAACCCTTGCAAATTGCGAAAAAATCCAGCGTATCAGGTTTGAAATAAGGCGGAATCCTGATGGTATGTAAATTTCCAAATCGACCGCCGGTGGGCCCTCGTTTGCCGTTCGATCATCGATTAGAATTTAGCGCGGCGTCCATCGAGGTCCCGACGAGGGAAAGGGGAAAAGTTAACCAAAGAAGAATCGATGGCCAACGGTCAGCCGGCGCGGAAAAAATATATGAATACGAATGATTATGTACCCGAGCATTCGGGAGGGAGTTATTAATATTCCATTCAAAGCTGTAGATGCTATTCAGAGCGTCCGTTGGGAATTCGGATGAATCGCGTGAATTCTGATCCGGAGCCAGATTGCAGTTGGAAAGTGGACGGCCATTACAGTCTATTCTGGAAATTTGGATCGTGCTTTACGGTAGCTCGTTAAAACTAACGTACTTACCAGCCGATCGGAGGATAAAATCCGTCAAACCGGCCGGACTGATGACCCAAAAAGCGGGGAACAATCGGAAGTTCGGAATGTCGAGGTGGCGATAACGATGCCACGATTGAGTTCACCAATTTTCGAATTCATAAGGCGCTGGTAATTCCTCCTTCCTGTCTGTCCGGATTTCTGCCGGAATACTCTGAGACGGGCTCAAAATCTGCGAGCTGTGTACAAGACTCCTTCGTGACAATTTTATACGCGTTTTCCCTCGTTTCTGGTGTATATATTATTGGTATGAGATTCAAAAATTTGATGCTTAGTTCAATTGGTGATTTTCGACTTCATTAATGTAAGCCTTCGCGATTGCGTTTGTACTGACATTGCTTTTTTTCTTTTTTTTTTTTTTTAATTTATTTTTCGACTCCGATTGTTAAGGTCATTTGGCCTAGAACCTATTATTTAAGGTGGGTTGTGAACCACCACTAACATTGCTTACTTCGACAAATAACTGTACGTACTAATGCTTTTGAAAAATCCGCGTGTATGTCATTTTTATATTCCTTCAAGGATTAAAAATCTTTGGTAACGTTTAGCATCGACTGTCTCTTAGAACAATAATGTCATTCGCAACAGCTTCTAATTGACATTAGCGGTAGCTTTGAGCACTTTATGCATTATGTCAAGCGCGTTCAAACTTGGACCGAAAAGGGTTATAATTCGAGAGTAATATCCATAAAGCTAACTCCCTATTTGAATTTTAAGTGCTACACGTCGATCCCGCTTGGTGCGGAAGATATAGTACCAACTCGAAATGCAGGACGGAAATAGCAGCCAGCGCTTCCAAAGCTTCGCATCTCTGATCTTCCTTTTCCTGAATTTCGAAAGAATCTTTCGTACTTCGAAATAAAGCAACTTACGTAAAGCACGGGGCGTGAATGTGCGAGTTGGCGCTTTCGCCCTCAAAGGCGAAAATTATGTAATCGCGCTCGAGGATTCCGTGTAGCCTAAGAGCTCGTTGTTCGATGTGGCCAAAACCTGGCAGCAATAATGCGTCATCTATGTACAGTGCCCAAAATGTGAGCGCGGTTTGAAGATACCGCCTACGTGCCGCAAAGTGCAACGTATGTGGCGGAAAATGCCACGTACAGGGCATAAAATCCTATATACGTGCCAGGAAATAGCAAATAAATGACGCGAAATTCTGTACACGCGGCGTGACAGCCTCGCGGCGCTCTGACGTCCGGTTTTTGACTCGAGGAAAGAACCTCCGTTCTGAAAGCACACCGTCGTGCCTACGTTCGAAATGTCGCCTCGTACATTTTTACGTAATACACTTGGCAATGATTATGGAAAAAATATCCGAATCTAATAGAAGAGTATTAGACGTTTGCTATTAGCGTGATATTAGAAGGAAAATGTTGATAAAAGCTGTGCTGATAAAAGAGCGAGAGAACCGACGAAGAAAGCTGAATATTAAAAATACACACTACGATAATGTATATAAACGGATAATCTTGGCGAGTGTAATGGAAAGTTTTCGTGAAATATGAAAAGTGAGGTAGAAAAGTAAAGTAGCGACTGTACGATGCCAACCAGAGATTTTAAATAACGCGCGAAACGTATGAAAATGTCAACTCATCGGAATAATAGCATGTTTACGCGTCGTTGTGCGCGAGGGTGGAAAACATATTAATCCTCGAAGCGAGAGACGACTTGTGTATAGATATAAAGATAAATACGATAGGATCGTACACGACCTTAAGTTGTTTTTAAAGATGCAACCGCAGAATGATGGGGCCGTAAAACCCATCGCGTCAGCTGTATATAAAATGCAAGTGACCTTATCTCACGGTTTATTAACGATAACAAATCTTTATTATTCTCAATACATCCTGCTTTTACCGTAACGTGGCCGAATGGTTATAGCTGATCGTACGAGCTTCATAGACGTCCCCTTCTACGATACTCTGTAATCGTACGGACCAGCATTCGATGTTCCCAGTGGCTCTGAGCATCACTATCTTCCGCGTTATTATCTCAAAAAAAAAAAACCTAAAAATATCGTAGGGATATAAAAGCGAAAAACCAAATTTCATTCCCTCATTTCCTTATATTCCATCCAACGTTCCATTAAACACACAGCTTTCGGTCACAGGAAATAATATAGATACATAAAAATAACAACTGCGCGCAAAGTCCACCATCGATTCATGCCTCATTAGCTCATAATAAACGAAAAGTCCCTAACTCGTATAACCAAAAACCCAGCTCTACTCCGTGCGGAGGATAAATCCAGCGCATAAGCGTATACACTCCCAAAGTTTCGACTTGTAATCCTAAAGCAACAAATCGTATTTTCCGTTTAATCGCCGCCCCCCGTAGTTCAACGCTGGCAGCCGCTTTAATAACTCGCGGGAACTTAATGAGATGGTATTAATTGCAGATCCGTATCGAGTTAACGTCGCGCCAGTGCAACGTCGGCTTTAATCGGCGGACGGATGAGGCTCCTATCGGCCCAAACAATGCGCGAGTATTTATTGCGGCAGCTAATACCGGTTTATTGGGATGTAAAATGAGGCAACTCCGTGCTGACACGCTTGGTTTCCTCCTGCTCGAGGCTCCGCCGCGGCCTAACGCACAATGGGCGACGCTTTAGCGTCCGTTATGAATAAAGGAACGACCATTGTCGATCGTCGACGGTAATTCTGGTTAAGCTCGTTGCGTGCGCCTCGCGAGGTTTCTGGCATTTGGCGGACCTCGACCTACCCTCGGGGACGTTCTTCTTTCGGCCGCCTTTTCACCCTTCTCTTGGAACTAATCGAAGGATTTAAGGATTCGTAGCGGTTCGAAGGTTTTGTAAAAGGAATGATGGGCGATCGAGCAAGGCGCTATTGGGATTTCGAATGAAGGAGGAGTTGAAAGACGGATACGTTGATTGATAAATAATATTAAACGTGACCTATGGTTTTTACGTATGATGTATATACTGTTGTTCTGGTGGTATGGAATCCATCTTAACACTAGAACTATCAGCCATTTTCTGGGCATATTTAGAACACCACATACGTCTTTTAAAAAAAGGGGAGAGTAAGAGGAAATTTTAGTGAATCAAAATGATGATCCAAATACTGCATGGAAATCATGGAAAATCTAAAACAAAATACTTCGTTATAAAGCACTACGATTTTTTAAAGAAACGTCTGACTAGTTATTTTGACTGGTTTGGTAGTTCTAGTGGTAAACAGTAGGCCAAACGACCTTGGCGGTAGACACGTAAAAATTAATATAAAAAGAAAATAATATTAAAGGATAATATTTGATATTGCATGAGTGAGAAATTATAATATAAGGTAGTGGCTCAGAGGAGCAATGCGGGAATCTAGATTATTCGTAACATAAACGTATTTCTTCTACGGCAGCACAAACTGGATTCTTATTCTCTTCAAACGCTACTCTTATTCCCGACACTTACAATATCAAAAGTAAAATAAAAGTCGAATTTGATGCGTCGTAGACAAAATACATTTATGTTACGAAGAATCCAGATTCCCGCATTCATCCTCTACGCTTTATTTATATTAAAATTTCTCGCTTTTACGATATAACGTATTTTATTTACATCAGACCAAACGTGATTTGCGCTGAGACAATCTTCTATTAATGGACGCCTCTTCGGTATTTTTCCTCGATACTTTTCGAAGCGAGCGGAAGGAGGATGTGGGCCGATCGAGTTAAGCGCCAGCGCCAGGTTCGAACGATTACGAATCGGAGGTCCGTCTTTCAACGATCAAGCGCCGTTGGCCCCGCGGCGACTTGGCAAAATTTAATTTGCTCGAGCACATTGTCGAGCGAAAGAACGTTAAAGTACCTCGTTATGCAGCTAATTAAGAAAGTATCATAAAGCTCGTGACGAGTCAAAGGAGAGCTCGGATCGCCGGTCCAGAATTTTGCGTTCTTTGTAATATTTTCAGTAACTCTTTCAGAGGAGGACGTGCGTCTGACATTTCCGTACTTTAGAAACTTCAATCTCATCTACGTTGTTACGAGCCCGGCAAATCCCGTTGTACACAAATTCTTGCCAACCAGAGGCGATGCGCGTGCGTATTATCGCTGGAAAGGAGCAAAGGCGAGCTCCGATACGAGGCAGAATCTCGATGGAAATGGTTAATGTCTTTAACGAGCCACTCGCGCTCCACCCTTTGAATCGGGAAAGGCGCTCGCCCGCGATACTACGCGCGTCAATTAACCTTTTACGTAAGTTTTGCTGGACACCAACTTGATTTATCAGTCGCAGTCGATGATTATTCGTAAGGCACGCAACGAGCAATATGCGTATAATATTCGAATTAACACACGCCTTGAATCTAAACATATATCATTTGCTAATTGACCATCGCGCAGACTGCTTTATCCTAAAATAGAATCAATCGAAGAAGCGTAATGAAGCACGAAATAAGGTTTATTAATATTGTTTGAGGTTAGAAGTAGGATGTCGACGAACATTTATCATCGTCGAAGTGTTCCTGGAAAGAGCCAATGACGCGTTGAAGTGAATCGATATAGGATTTCATGTTATTACAGATTTAAGTGACAGGCTTGCCTTGGTTGATACATCAGCAGAACCTCCGCCTTCCGCCTGAATTTTGGAAACGCTTACCACCGAAAACCGGCAACAGCGCGGCTCTATTCGGTAATGATAGGTAAACCATACCTCTGAGCGCGTAATTATTATTTGCGGCTGTGTTACGTGTAATAATACGCCGAGCGCATTTTCGTGTTGGTTTAGTTACAGAATAAGTGCGGTTCCTGTTATTGCAACGGCCGTGGGAATTTATGCGAGGCACCTGCTCGAATACCGTATAGTAAATTATCAGAAGGATTAGTATAGTGCGCTTGGTAATTTTCGGATGCGGGACTATCGTTTCGAAATTACGCCCTTTTTGGGCCACTCGGGAGCGGCGCCACGAATTATGCACCGTGTTGGATAATCTTTGGCCCGCAACGGCTAGCCTGCACTGAAAATGCAATTATAAGCGGAGCAGAAGTACCGCAAATGCATGTACAAGCATGCACCGAGGATTCGCGATATAATCGAACCGATCTTACGATCGATCCCTCACAACCAAAGAGTATACGGAGTATACAGAAAATCCTTCAAAAATACATACATTACACACACAATTCTCCAGCGATACCTAAGACGTACAACCTTCCTTCCACCCTCACCAACGATACCTTCAATCATAAACCCAGAACCCTTTTTCTTTTCACGACAAACCCCCAAATTAAAAGAGAAAACAGCAAAAGCAAAGTTCTACACCCACTACACATCCCCCAGAAAATTCTCTAGATATACACATACAACACACAAAATTCTCCCGAGATACACGCATTGCACGGACAATTCTGAAAAACTTGCAAAACTGCTAATCCCCCAGCTTCGAACAAAGGATGAGCATCGTCCCTTTCCTCGCGATGGTGCCAGGGCAATTCCATCCGGCCCGTTGCGATCACGAGAATCGGCGAGGCTCCTCGTCGAACATCCTCCTCCACGTTGGCCCCATCGACAACGTGTCACGGCCCGTAAAAGGTCGCGGCTCGAGGGCACCGGAGGGGGGTGGAGGGGGGAGGGGGGGGAGGAGGAAGATAGGAGCGCGAGAGGCTGACACGAAGTTACAAGCGAGCGGACACAAATGGTCTCCACAGGCCTGGGCGCACCCTCCGCGCATCGGCTCCATCTATTTAGCGGCCAGCAATGTAGGACGAGTGGCATATGTATGTATATGAGTCAATTAGCATACAAAACAGTCGCATTTGCGTTGATATTAGACCGCGGCCGGCCGGAGAGTGCTACCAGGGGCTTTATTAAGCGTATCTTTCAAAGCCAGACCGCGGTGCCGGTCGAAACGGCACCTCGCCCCTCTGCACTCCCCCCTGGCCGACCCTTCGGAGGGCACGGCCTACTCCTGGGGACTCGTTCGACCCGGCGCGTAGGACAGAGGATATGGAAATGTCGTGACCCTTCGAGGAAGTAACCACCGTGAGGGTGCAGGGTGGATGGAAGGCGTAAGTAAGGAAGAGGGAGAAGGCTTGGATGTACTTTGAAATATCCCCCTTTTGCCTTTCCTTCTTTTAATTCGATGTATATATTAGGTGTACGATTTTGCTTCCGCTGGTCTTTTTTTTTTTTAATTCGAGGGTTTATTGTAAAAATACAAATTGGTTATGTATTTGTGATTTGGAGTATTGTCTATTATGTTGGCTATGGTAACAGTGAAGTGGTATAGCTGATGTAGTATGTTGATTGGAAAGTGATTCTAGTCTATTTTAGGTCCAGTGGAGTAGAAATAGAGAGAGTAGACAGTGATATACTGAAATCTTAAGTAAAATGGAAAGTCGATTTTGGTCTTCCAATCGCTGTTCGCGTTGATGCGATTTACTGCTTTGCAAAAATTGGATTGTAAGTGGCGTTGAAGTGGCGCGCAAAATGTCTCGATCGGTCTGCGGTAAGCGGTCAATTAGCATCGATGGGAGATTAATTTTATGCGCTCGGTAGAGGGCAAGGTGCAACGCGTCGCGCTGGAAGGAAAGAACGCGATTAACCATAATCAACGAGCCGAACGAACCTGTCATTGCGGCGGACGCAAATTAACTACCTAGAAAATTCTTTAAAAGATTCACACGTCGCGCCGCGTCGGCTGTAAATCGCGCTTTATTAAAGCGGAAAGCGAAAGACGATAACAGCTGTTTCGCCCGATAATTAATATCGTTATAAATCTGATAATTGGAGCTCGATTCCTGAGAAATCTGCTAATTGGACACCGAATGGCCAAGTTTCACGCATTATAGACGGACATAAACTACGATATAGCTCTTCGACTTCGATCGATACAAATTTTGCATCGAGTAATTATCACGTTTGCTGATAAGACATTCTTAGAGATTTCATATTTTTCGATCATATAAGAGTTTATATCTCAACCATAAATTATTATATATTAATTATATTCGTTTGATATTGAATTATATTGATTTGATAATAAAACCAAGGAGGATCCTATTAAAAAATATTTAGTGAGACAACATTACACAAGTATAAGTATCGTGTGATCGCAATTTCGCTAATTAATATCGCGTACAAAATTCGCACAAATGGTCGCGACAAGGACAGGAAAAACTATAGCAAAAACGTGAGTTATTACATCTACATATATATATAAAACAAGGAAATCGTATATCGTTGATCTGAAATGGAATCATAAAAATCTGTATATCATTGTTTCCACGCGAAAGTCTTTCGTGTGGTAAGAATTTTAATAAAAAAAAAAGCGTCGCTGAGCATCCAAGGTGGGGACAATTGTGCTCAATGAAAGACTCCCTTTACCAGAATATCGGCCCGCGCTTTTTCTCCTTGGCCAGCAACTACACGTCGTACACGAGGTGTCGGTGTCGAGCAAAAATGTCGGTTGACATCCACACGTGTCGGATTATCGCTCGACCCGAAACCCAACGCGATTCCCACGAAGAAAGGGTGCCCGACGATGAGGATGACGACGAATCGATGGTTTCGAGAAACTCCGTTCATCGAATTTCACCTCGCGCGACACACTGCTTTTATTGCAGCCGCTTTAAACTTGCATGAAAATCGCGTATTAGCCCCGTTCGCTTTATCGCCGTTATTTTGTGTGCCGCGCGTAGATCGCTTAATAATGTCCATGATAGTCGAGGAGCATCGATATTCATTGGTTGTTTATATCCTTTAACAACGCTTAGGAGAATTTCCCATCGATCCTAAATTCCTGTCCCTTGGGTTCCGTAAGTCGCTGAAGTGCATTCGAGGTTGATACCTTACTCGACTTCACTGGAGAGCCTATTCTTGAAATAGGATTTAACCCCCTAATTTTTTAATGAGATAATTATCGTAACCTTCATCTAAAAAAAAAAAACTTATAAGCATCTACTCTGATATTTGAAGTTGGACTTGATTAGAGTAGTCAAGAACAATACTGGTTGCCATGGAGACGTTATAGGAGATGTACACGCCCCTTTTCAACGAAGAATTCGATCGATGAAGATTAGATCGATACATTCGTATGCGACTTCCAAGTCGCACTGTCCTGTATAAAGTTAATTAAAAAAAATATCTTCAAGCTATGATAACCGATTGCGGATTTGCACCTGTGAAAAGATGAATTTCCGCTAACATATTATTCTTATTCGAGTCACAGTGTCCACATTATTTTAGTACACGCAAGAGTAACCTTTTCGCCATACTCCCCTTCCTCTCCACGAAAATTCGCGCATTATTCAAACAGCAACGGTATCTACATAACGCATATTAAAACACTTCAATAGCGCAAAAACGAGCAGATCGATCTCGTTACATTGTTACACGTAACACCTCTCTCAAAGCAACCAAAATATACCAGCAATCTCCATTAGCGCCCAACATATCGATACATCAAATCCAGTAATTGACGCAGCAGCGATACAAGCGAATTTCCGTTGCGCGTATTAGGTCTCGTTTCGAATAATAAAATAAGCGTGAAATCACGAGGATCGTACGTGCGCGCGTTGAGTCGTTACAAGGGTTAAAGGCCGCTCCGAAATTCGGTGTTAACGACCAATCGTGGGGGATTTCCAAAGGGGCAGGGTCCGTCAATAAGATTATCCGTCCTTGCTCGAAGGCCGTCCTTTGATCCGCGCGCGAGAAAGAACGATCGCGGCCTCTGACGATTCGAAATGTAATGGGTTATGGATACGGGCACCCTTAACCGACAGGGTGGGGTTCCAATCACTTAGCTAATCACGCCAGTCAGCCAACCGCTCATCGAGTCGGCCGGGCTGTGCGCCTCGGTTTATCAGACCTGCCGGAACGACTCCACGCCTGATTTCCAGGGGCGTGTACCCGCTAACCTGACTTAATGTTGCTCCCCTCCTCCTCCTGAGTATGATTAAGCCCAAGAAGTCTGATCACGGACGACTCTTTACCCCCGCGAATTTTTCCACCGCCAATCACGTCGCGGATAGTATTTTTGGGATACGCGGTTACGTTAGATAGGATCTGAGGTTTGATTTTGCTGGATAGCGATTCGCGTATTGAAAAAGCGTTGGAAGGATGTATATTGAGATGCAACCGTGGATGACGATAGCTCACCTGGCGGAATGGTTAAGGGAGAAGTGACTTGGAGCCGTGAAATGCACGCTATATGTGCAACAGGTATGTATAACAAATAAATGTAATACAATGCATGGTATATGAGCCGCTCATTTGCCAAATCGATTGACTTTATAAAACAGAAAGTGGAGAAACGTGATGAAATGGCGTAGGTTGTTTTTCTGAATTTGCTTTGAAATCAAAATTGAAATGAACGACGTATAATGCGTAAGTACAAGTGTAGCTTTTATTTTTTATATAAAGAGATGCAGAACGAATAAAATAGAATAGCTTTGGTGCGATCGTTATTGAAATAATAACTTTTGGGTGACGAGAGTGTTGGTCGATTTGAGGAATGAAAAAGATTTCTAATTTCATCCGGTTCGCTTTTAGCCAATTTACCGGTAACTCATTAATCGCTTTTTTCTCCGTTAATGATAGAATCCTCTTAAAGCTTCGTTGAGACAAAGTGCTCGAGAACGCGGTATTCATAATTGCAACGATTTACATTACAGCACGAAGTCGATCGGAATGGCTTCTGGAATAAATTATTTATTATTCTCCGACCAAAAAATATTACGTCGGTCAATGGCCTTAATCTGTATCCTTTACAAAATTCCTTATAAATACAAAAAGTCATGCCCAAATCAAGTGCTTTGACACTTAAATTTAAAATACTTCAAGAAGCAAAATTAATCGATTTTCCCTATACATATATATATATATATATATATATATATATCTCATATAATCACAATAATTCGAATCACCATCGCTACAATATGAACCCAGTCAAACACCTACAACTGCTTAACTATCACACAAAACAAGCCCCTTCTCCCACACCCCGCGACCTTACCACGCTTGGCAGTTTCCACCAGCAAAGAAAAAAAAAAAGAAAAGAAAGAAAGAGAAAGAAGGGAATGAAAAAAAAAAGGGTGGAACCAAGGGAAAACGGCCAGCGTCCATATTTTCAGCGTACGAATCGCGGCCTGGCAAAAAGCGCGCAATTCGTCTTCCCATTTCCAGGGAGTGAATCGCGTATCCAGAGAGCGGCGGCCACGTAAGGAAAAAGGAGGACCTGCCCAGGGAACAAAACCGTTAAGCTAACGAACGTGTCGGCGGTGGGGAAGGGGGACAAAGCCGAGATAAAGCCGGTGGCTGGCAGGGAGGTGCGCTTTTTCGTGCCACCTGCACGCCAGCGGAATGCATTGCGTATATCATGCGGACGCACGGGCCGATTGAATTGAAGTTACCTGCACGAGATGTATTGGAGCGTGGCTCGTCGGAGATCGAAAGATCTCCAAACTAGAGGATGCGGTGGAAAAGAAACTTTTTCTCCTTTTTTTAATAATAGTCGTGAAAATATTCGATACTCGTGATCCTCATGAATTGGATTTTTTAATCCGACGTGTCAAAGTGGGTAATTATTATATTCTAGTTCCTTAAGTTTCATAGTACTGTACATTTACGTATCATTAAACGCGTTCTCAAGGCCTTCTCAAGGCGTGTATTTCTGAAATCGTACATTTTGAGGATTAAATATAAGGGAGGTCTGTGAGACGACGAGAGATTTTTGATTTGGGAATGAAATATATCGCGGATGGTTTTGTTGATACTTTTCATTCTTACTCGATACTTTTTCCTTTTTACGATTCATAGGCTTTTTTCTCCTAAATGGTTCCTTAGAAGCTTTACCAAAGAACTGCAAACACGCCCATTTTACTCTCAATGCCAATAGCATACCATCAATCGCTTGTCCATTGTACTTTTTTATTGGAACGGGTAGGCACGTCTTGATAGACGTCGATTATTCCTGCCTTTTAGGCACCGATTCCATTGATTTCTTTCACAATCGATGTTCTGTACGTTGCTTATTCCTGGATATAACTGTGCTAGTGTAGCTGGTATATAATCTATAATACTTTCGAACATTTTCTTCAAGATTACAAGATTCTTCTCCTGTGTCCCCTACTAATTAAATATCAGATGGATGACGTTTAAGAAGGAAAGGGCAATTTTTTCGAAAGTACTACCGTAGGTATCACATTTCGCTTATTATAATAAATGATGTACTTCTTAATCGAGATTCCATATAATGCTGACTGGCGAATAATCATTTATCTTCGATATTTACTTTTGATAGGTGCACGACTAAGATATTCCTCGTCCAAGGTACGAATGGAACACGTTATTATGTCCGTGGGATTTATGAAAAAAAGAGCGTCGTAAATTAACGATCTGCAGGTATCATTAGCGATGCGAGATCCAATAAAGTACTCCGATATTCCATGAAACGGAGAAGCATCGTTAAATCGGGGTATATACGTACGTCGTAGTAAGACGGCGCCTTCCAAGAGCAATAAAAGCGGCTCTACTCGGCGCAACAGGAAGATGATAAACGAGCTAATAATAATTGCAACTGGAGCAGCAAGTATTACAATGTTTAATATAGCCAAGTTACGCGCGCGTTATTAAGGCTACCTAACTCAAGCTGGCTGCCCATTAAAATACCGCGTACGTCTCGATCGGTCGTCATCCTCGAATTACAGAGGCCAAATCTTTCGGGAGTTTCCTTACGCGAATTTTATTTTTCATCCAACTATAACTATATATATTATTATTATTAATAATATATATAATATATATTATATAGTATTATTAATACATATACATTATTAATACAAAACATGTTCTTCCTCAAGCAGATACTGTATCACTGATATAAATAAAACAATATTTTTTATTCAACGCACCAAATTACACAAATTGCAATGCCAGCCAAGTTTATAATATCACGATTAATTCAGCGCCATATTAAAAATCTCCCTGGGAAATGTTCTCCATCGATATTCAACACACAAGAAAGGTCCTTCTCGATCGACGCAGGTCTCCGAGAGCAAGGAATCTCTCGAGAATCTCTCGAGAGAAAGATAAGTCTCAAAATAGAAACACGAGGGAAATAGGAATTCACTTAGGACGGATAAATGGGCCGATAAGATCGTTTCATCCTGACGATCCTCGACGCTCTTGAAACTTGGATACTCCAGACGTGACGGCGCGCGATCGCTAAAAATCGTCGAGAAGGAAGCAGGAGCTTCCAGGAGAGGAGAACTTCCAGCTCTCCCAGGAGGTGAGCAAAAAGACCAGGGTGTGACGGTAGGAAACGATGAAGGATCCCCAAAAGAGAGACATCGGACAGTGAGGGATAGGCCCGGGACTCGCGATTGATCTTCACGGCTCAGGCGCGCTGACCGTGGACTGGAGATTAATCGAATTAAGCAGAAGGCCGGTTAGGCGTTGGCGCGAAATACGAAAGTCAGGATGGAACCTTCGACCGTGAGAATGGAAAGTAAAGTTGAGATAGAGGCTTGGAGTTCCACGCGGAAGAGCCAAGTTCGAATCCAGTCCATCGCCTCTGGTTCTTCTATCTTATACGTATACTACGGTTCTGTTGGTTCGTAACGCAGCTTAAACAGTAAGCTAAATCGTTGGAGTGTTCTTTATCATGCTCGACAAAGCGCGAATTCGACAAGCTCAGGTCGAGCGTTTATAAGCGCGATTAAAAAAAGGAGCATCGGTAATGTTTTCTTTTTTAACATGGAACCTTTACTAGGTTTTCAGGCTTCTTTCTTTTTTATTCATTTTTCGGCACCGATTGCTGAGGTCATTTGGCCTAGGACCTACCGTTTAAGGTGGGTTCCGAACCACCAGAACTACGGTATACAAATCACACAGAAAAACCAGAGGTGATTCTTCCTTCAGACTTCTTCCGTCTTAAAAATGTGCTTATTCCTCTATATACGTTTAATTACACGTTCCTCGAATAAATTCACAGTTTTTCCCCTTTATCGAGTTCCCAACTAAAAGTTCTTTTATCTAATTCTACGATCCATATTCCAAACGTATAATCCGTAAGAGTTCCAACATAAATAACCTTAGCGAACCACGCCAAAAATCAATCAAAAAAAAAAAAAAAATAAACCATATACAATATTTCACTCTGGAGCACATCAGAATCGTGGACTTTCGGCCAATCGATTTACATCATCGCCATCGCGACTCGCAGGTATCGCGATCCGCGGTACGAAGTGTGCTGTCGGCGGAATCGGTGGCGAGGGGCCACCTTTTATTTCTAATAAGCGAGGAAGCAGGGGCGGAAGGGCGGCGCGGGGCCCGCGTTATCGGGCCGCATAATTATCAATGCGACTGATGCATATTTCATGGTGCAGAGCGAGCTTTTACATCGGCGGCGGGCGGGCGAACGAAACGAATGGACGCACCGCAGACAGTGATAGCGGGCCTCTCATAATTACTCACTGCAAGGCCGCGCCGTGCTGCCGGCGAAATGTAATAAATGTACGCGAGAGTGCAATAAACGTCAAACGCCAGTGACAAATCGTCAAACAATATCCGCGGCATCCGGCGCGGCCGAGCCTGATTCGGGCCGCGATCAAGGACACACCGACGATTAACCCCAGCGCCGAATTCATCCCCCGAGCGACGCATCGGCGTTCCGACCAAGAACTCCCCGGAGAGTCATGATCTTTGAGTACCTGAAGAGTTTTTTTTGTTTTCTTTTTTTTTCGTTTTTATTGAGCGCTAGAAATCAGCGCACTTGGCTGCATGGATGTCGACTTTGTCTAATGGAGATCGTGTTTGGGAAGTTTGATTCGTTGCACGTGGAACGGTGAGTCTAGGGCAAAATGATGAACGAAGTTGAGATGATGGATAGGGAGGAATCGAGGGTGAAGGTTAATGTAATTCGGTGTGGAGGATCGACGTGAAGTTCATGGATGATATAGGGATATTACTTGATTTTTTATCGATTAACCCCTTGAGCTCCAAAGAGTTTTAGTTCTTTCGCGAACAGGAACCCAGATTCGAATTTATATTCGAGTTTTATTGTAAAGAATACATCCTACCATCGATGGAATGTTAGGAAGAGGTTTTTGTTCGCGAAGGGACAAACAAGAGAGTCAGAGATTTATTAGATTCGGATGTATGAAACTTGCGAATTATCGGTTGAGAAAAATATGTTGTCGGACGACACTCGACATAGGAGCACAAAGGGTTAAGTGATATCAGCGTCAATTAGGTGCATAACCTTTATATTAATGAAAATGTGGAAATGAATTAGGTGCACAACGCTTATAAACGTGAATTAAGTGCACAACACTTATATTAATCAAAATATGAAAATGAATTAGGTGCATAACGCTTATAAGCGTGAATTATTGGGTTGTTCGGAAAGTAATTTCGTTTTTTCCCGTCAGAGGACTTAATTACGTTTTTTCGAAACCAACTTCACACTTAAGCCGCATAACCATTATATGTCTTGAGCGCTGATATTGCAAGGCTTGTGTGTGAAAAAGTTCTATTAATTCTACACAGTAGTTTTTGGTTGGTGAAAAACGAAAAACAAAACGAAATGACTTTCCGAACAACCCAATAGATGTATAATCCTTTAGTAATCCCGTCGCCAAATTAGCCTCCAGAGCGACGCTTTGGTATTGTGACGAAGAACTCTGCGTTGTAGAGTTACGAGCCTGGCGAGAGTGCATTTTGTTTTTTTCCTGCAGCAGGAACCAGCGCGGTAACCGCGCCGATATTGACCTTCTGTCATCGAAATCGTTCGCGCAAACTTTGATACGGCTAGCTGGTGAACGATCGACGTGACGTTGGTGGACGATAAATTAATATTTGTTTAATCCCCTATCGGCGAAATCAAATTAGCGCGAGCCCATGCGTATGAATTAGGCGCGACGATGAAGGTGTATTTATTTGATCCTCCGGCGGGCAAATCGAATCAGCGCCAACTTACGGCCGTAAATTTGCCGCGCAAAAATTCATAATCGCCCGATCCTCCGCCCCCATCGAGCGGCTTAATCCGCGTCTAATGCCGCCGCGCGTGTACCTGTCCGGCGCGTCACGAGCCACGATTACGAAATATTCGCCACCGCACTTAGCTGAGCGCGTCGCTACAAATAACCTCCCTATTACCATTGATAACAACGAACACGAATAACACATTTCACGACGGGTACGATGGAAAAATCGATGCCCGGAATATATATTTCCCCCGCATTCGTTGAAACCCCTCGAAAAATACCAGGCGAACGCGTGCTAAGGATACCTTTAATCTCCCCGTAATGAATCGAGTACACCATTGAGTCTCAAAAATGTCTTGCGTCATCAGCATATTGCTTTATATACACATGAAACTTAATCCATCGAATCTTGCGATCCTCGTTCTTTGCTCCTCTTCCTCTTCTACCAACCTCTACTTCTACTTCTACTCTACTTGGACACATAATTCAAATAATTCGATGAAACAATACGAAATACATCGTGCACCTATTACTTCCTCGTAGAACCAAAGAGACTTTCGGGCCAACAAAATAGGATTCCTTGATAAACACGCGCTCCCAATGCCTTCGAGTCAATCCCACAGGTACAGAAACACCGTGAGAATTATTTCGACGTTCACAAGAGAGAAAGAGAGAAAGGGAGAGAGATAGAGAGAGAGCCCTTCTCTTTCCTGTGTTTTCTTTGACAGGGGCGAATCGATAACAAGGCCATTAACGGCGTTGGGCGTCGAACGGAGCAATTTCACGCGGAGAAACGAAAGCGAAAAGGGAAGTTTAATATTTATCGCGGGGATAATGGATTTTATAACCCGCTTTTGAGGAGCCCGCGGAGGGGTTTTTCGAGGGGCTCCAAGGAGTAAGAGAGAACGAGAGAGAGAGAGAGAGAGAGAGAGAGTAGAGGAGCAGAGGCTGCATTAGCCCTGTAGCAAGGGATGCTGGTTTTGTTTGCAAGTTTCCGAATCAATTATTTATGGACTCGTTAACGGGCATCGCTTTCCACCTCGGCGCGCCGCCCGATTCTTTTTTCTCGCCCCTCTCCCCTATTCCACGCTTGTTAACGAAACGAAAATGTAATAACCCGGGAACATTTATTAATACGCCGCGAGTGCCTCGACGACTCCCTTTATGAATTCCGATGCCATCCCCTCCCCCCTCCCCCCTCCTCCGCCACCACCGCCACCTCCTCCTCTGCCAACCAGAGTCCCCTTGGCAGTGGCGCCGATCGATGCCTCACGTGTGGGCCTCCGATGAAAACGCCACTCTTCTCACCTTTCTCGGCCGGGAGGAACGAGGCGCGTGTGCTTTGGTCGGGCCGCCAAAACGACAAAGGAGCTAATGGAAATGTTGGTGGGACGATATGGCAAGGAGCGGCGGGATGGGAGAGCCGGGCTTTTTGTCTTTTTTCCCCCTCTTGCGTGGGAGCCGTGGGGCTTGTTTTAATCGAAAGGATTAATTAGACCTTGATCGGATGACAGGGCTAGGCTCGGGGGGGAGACGCTTTTCCATTCAGGAATGGTCGCGGTTGCACCGATGGAGCAACGATGAAGGTTAGAAGGCACGGTGTAAGAGACCGAGATTGATAATAATAAAGCAAAGCTGTAAGAGACTGAGGTTGAGAATGATAATGATAAATATAAAAGTTCAGAAGTACTTCTCGAATGGATACTAATAATATCGATATGCTGTCCTTGTTCATAAAAATGTGTCTCGCAGGGATCCGCTGAATATTCTGTAAATCCTCGAAGCGAGCGAGAATTCTTCCCTAAGTTCCCCAAAAATAGAGGCTCAGAGTTAAAGCTGGGAACTAAGTGCAGCTCTACGGTTCGCGCACGGGACCAGAGGTCCAAAGCCACGAGAAGCGTTTTTCCCGAAAAGTCGAGCGCGAGTGGGCCGAGGAGGGCTTGGCCGGTTGGAGGCGAAAGGAGGCAAGGATAGGAAGGCGAAGAGGAAGGAAAAAAGGCGGAGAAAGGAAGAGTATAAAAGGAAAGAGGGGGGGAAGAGTAACGAACAATTCGTACTTTATTTGTACCGTAACATCGAGGCCACGTTTATTGCGGAATAAAATCCGGCGTATAAAGTAGGAGTAATAACTACGCGGTCGTACGTCGGGTTATCGGCGCATTGGGCGTCGAGAAAAGGAGAGGGGGGGGGGGGCTGGTGGCGATAAAGCGAATGAATAAAAGGGAAGTTAACGCGGAGGCGCATCAAAGAGTTACGCGAGTTTTTCATCGCGCGCGCTGCGCCAAGTTCCACTCGCGGCGGGGCGGGCCTCCTTGCGGGCGCAAGGAGGATCCCAAGTACGAGTAATTTGAGTTATGAGCGGTACAGAGCTACGATCAAAGTTTGGACTGTTAGTAGTTCCCGGGCAGAAGTCATGCGCAGCCATTGCCCGGAGGATAATACCGCGATTGGCGGTCGTAACTTTCTTAACGCTAAACCCACCAGCCACTTTCTGGACATATTTATGGCCGCCGCGATTATCACCAACACGCTCCGCGCCGTAAATAGATAACTCTTCCGTTCAAACCATTAAGAATTTTCCCTGAAAAATGAAAAATTCGATAGGAGTTGTTTCTTGAGCGATCAGAAGCGATTGGAAAACGCTGATCGATCGAGAGAAATCATTAGATAGGCACAACTCATCGAACATTTCCAAGGTAGATGTATGAAAAAGGTGTTCACCATTGCGTGCTAAAGAAGATATGAGAGACTTCGAGTGCTCGAAGCTTCGAAATCGCATTCCTCGAGATCCTAATTCCCAGGAGTAAATTAAGAACCCGGAGAGTCGCGCAAAGGCGCGAACCGTAATTAATTGTCGCCCCTGGTCCCGATTGTTATGCCCTTATCGTGTGACCGACTGTGACAGGTGCCTCTCCCCCCTTCCCCTGGCCAGGTACTTTTACCAGGCGCGTGGCGTGCCGGCGAATGCTTATGCCGTGTAATACGCCCGCGTAATTACATGTAATTTACATCAGATGTTAATTCGATACGCGCGACCACCGGGACCGCGCTGAAAGTGCGATTTTAATCTCTGGGATCCTGCCGATGACGTGCGCCGATATTCGCCTGGTAATCGCCAGGAAGAAACTACGGTGGACCGAATTAATTGTCCCCCCCCCTTTCTCTCCCCCCTCACTCTCTCTCTCTCTCTCTCCTTCAACAGCCTTCGAGTGGTGGGATACGAATAATTCGAGCCCAAGCTTCCGAAGGGACAAAAAACGCGCTGATAATATTTTACACCGCTCGAATATCGATCCTCGTATTTTTTGGAGAGAAGCCTTGGAATCGTAACTCGGTGATTCGACAGGAGGGAATAAAGTTTAATTGGAGTTTTGTTCGATCGGAAGGACCAACGTGTAAAGAATTAATTTGTTGACCGGATCGAATCTCCCCTGGTTTAATAGGCATAAATTTGAAAAGTTTCATTAATCGCTCGGGCGGAAGGAACGAGCGGCGTAATAAATTATTACGAGTAACGTGTCGCGCTTGGTACGATTTATTAGGTTAATTTCCATCCTGCGCGAGCTGTCGCTCGGATGATAATTAATTCCTACGATGTAAGGACTATGAGGGAGATCGGTGATTTTCTTAGAATTCGATTGGCGCAGAATTCGCAGGAGGATCGTTGGAAAATGCTGGATACTACTTGGGCTGCGAAAGGAGGAAGAATGAAAGTAGAGAAATCTGTGAGTCGCGTCTGGCCGCCTTTTTCGCGCGAGCTGCGTTCGAGCGACCAGTGCTTAAACCGCGAAAAATACGATCCGCCAAAAGCCGCGGCTTCATTTACGATTTTAGATGGCTTTTACGACATCCCAGGAACGATCCTTGAATATTTTAATGGGGCGATCGCATGTTTCCAGATTCCGCGCGGCTTCCTAAAAATGGAGGCAATCCGAGGCTTTATTTCGGGAGTTAACGCTCAGATTTCTCGATAAAGCGCGAATTATTATCGACACGCTTGCGTCACGTAGGGAAAAATCGACAAGTGCTTCTGCTAAGATCGATGCTCTTTTACACTCGAATTAACACTGGCTATCGAAAATCACCTTTATTATACCGAATTGACATTAATATTTATGGTGTTACAAATACATATATATGATTTGGCAACATCGAAAGGGATGTATAAGTAAACTGTGCCCCTTGTATCGCGATTAAACCTTTTGTATAATTTTTAGTAACAACCGTCGAATTGATTCGGCTCCGTGTTTTTGTTTTGAAAACATTGAAAAAAAAAGAGGGGGGAAAAAGCGCGGAATTGCACGTTTCACGCGGAACAATTTAAAACCGATGAATCGGATTTAAAGTGGCTATTTCCTCGTCGAGTTCAAGTTTTATCGCAGCGAAGTAGCCGTAAACTACGAGGTCCACATGTCCGACTATAGGACTGACAACATCCTACCTATTCTACTCACCGATTGATTTACTCACCCTCGTCGAAGTTGCGCTTTAAATAAAATTTAGGGTGTCATCGCAATTATATATTTCTTTTTCATTACGATTATAACACTGAAATCGCATAAAGCCAATTATTCTCTTGTTCTACAATTCATTGGTCACAGATTTCAAAGAATATCGTTGCTCTTCTTTCGCTTCATCGACGATCGATGAACTTAATAAGCCACGGTCAGTACCGCTATCTTCTCAGGATCGATCAACCCTTATCAAAGTCACCAATTCCAATTACAACTCCTTCCCTCGAGTTTCGTGGCATCAAAAATAATACTGCGGAATACTTTTCGAGATTGGAAGTTTCCAGGCACAAGCTCCTCAGTCAATCTCCAGGACACGCATAGTACACGCTGGATCAATTCTACAGCTCCGAATCAACGAGAAACGGACACGCGATCAGCGCACAAAGGGCCGCATAAAATAAGGATATTGGCATGAATTCCGACAAACGTCACCTTTGTTCCGCGCAAAATATTTATAATTCCCGCGACAAAAAAGGGATTCACATCCGACGGCATAACTCGACCATGCGGAAATAACCGCGAGGGAAGAATGTCCTCCGGCAGAGCGGAAAAATCCGAAGACAAAGCGGGAGGAATGTTCAGGCCCGCGTACGCTCTCCGTGGGAGGAGGAGAGGCGCGTGGAAGCGACGGAAATTCTCAAAAGGTGTCGTCGCAGCGTAATCGCAGCGATCAAGGGGCAGACGCGGGGCAAAACGCCGGCATCGTCCTCCCAATACCCCATTCGTCGCCATAGTGATCCTACAGAAAAGCTTCGACCGAGGCAATGATACCCGGAAGAGAGGAACGCCGCGGATGCGGAAATCCGCAAATGCGTGGAAGCTTCCTCGCACAAAAGATCGGCGCTAGTGCGCGAAAGAAAACGTTGGAAGGGCGTCATTATTAACCCCTACGGCTTTGCACCTACTACCCTTTATTCCTCTATCTTTGTCCGTCGCACAGCTCGCCTCTGATCGCGAGTAAATTCATTAAATCGAATTATTCGGGGATTTTCACTACCGTATTTTCAGCGACAAGGCTCGTTCTTTATACTAAATTCGATTTCCATGATCATCATGGATTTTTGGCGAGTCTCTTTCTTTTGACACGAAGATATAGAGAGAGAGAGAGAGAGAGAGGAGTGTGACGTAATAGACACATTCCAGCGCGCGTACAATCACGCGCGACAGGACGCGCTTAAAAATAACGCAGACTCTCCCGCAGTGTAATTCCCCCACGGTCCATCGGCGATAGGAAAAAGAAGGGCGTCATCGTTCCAAAGAAACGTCCGCCATCCATCAAAAAAACATCCTCCCATCCCCCCGACAACCTCATCTCCCAGCGACCGCCGAGCGTCCCGTTGAAAGGGCCGTTCCGGGGAGAGCGCGGCACCCGGAAAAAAACACAATTTTCCAAGCGTGCGTGGAGGAAAATGAAGGTAAAATTGGCGTGGTCGATGCCGGAGGAGGAAGGACGTAGGGCGCGTAGTAACTCCGCGAGCAAAGGAAGACGTAGCCGGGCATCGGCGAGAGGAACGAATCCACTCGACGAACCGAACGAAAGAGCGAGAGAGAGAGAGGGAGAGAGAGAGAGAGAAATAGAGAGGAGGGGCGAGAGAGAAAAGGAGGAGGAGGGGGAGAACGAGAGAGAGAGAGAGAGCGGTAAACTCCTCCAGAAGGCAGACAGAGAAAGAGAGAGAGATAGAGAGAGAGAGAGAGAGAGAGGGGGGCAGCGATGGGAGAGCAGAAGGAGAAAGAAATACGGCGAAAGGCAGAACAAGCAGAGGGGTGGAAAAAAAGAAATGGGTCACATTAAAGGTTCATTAGGGCACGGCGGCTGGTATCTGACCCAAATTCATATTTTCCATAGTGACGGCCGTAGGATATAGAGGGGAGAGGCCGGTCAGGGTGTGGGTGTCGGCCAGGGGTGGGTGCTCGGCGCCGAGGGGGGGCGCGCGGTGCGCGCCAGGCGGCCCTGTGTACTTGGCCAGGCGGCCGTGTTGGTGCGCCGCTCGTACGGGGCAAGGGACGGGGTTGGTGCGTTCCTGGCGAGGGGTCGTGGTACGGTGGCGCAGGCGTGCGGGGCGCCGGCGCCTTCCCCACCCTCGGCCGACCCCTACCCGCGTATGCGGAGCTCGTGCTCGGGCGGGGAAGCGTCGCGACGCCCGCCGTCGGCTGCACAGTGCGGGCCCGGACGCCCACCAAGTAGTACGTTCGCGTTCTGGTCGGACCGTCGGACCTCGGCTTCGCCCTTTCCTCTCTCTCTCTCTCTCTCTCGCTCTCTCTTTCTCTCTCGCTCTTCCTGGTCCACTTTCTCGTACCCGTCTCTCTTCCTCTCACTCTCACTCGCTCTGCCTCCGTTCCTTCCTCTTCCTCTATCTCTCTCTCTCTCTCCTTCTCGCACCGACTCGCTCTACCTTTTCCTTCCTCCCTCTTCCTCGCTCTCTCTCTCTCTCTCTCTCTCTCTCTCCCTCCTTCTCTCTCGCTGCACCTCGCTCTGCCTCCGTCCCTCCCTCGTTCCTCCCTCTCTCGGCCGCCCTCTCACTCGCCACCCCTCCCCACCCCCCGGCCCCCGAGGGCTGCGCCGGATAGCGCCCGGAGAGAGGCGGCAGTCGCGGCGTGCTCGGGGCAGAAGCGGACGGCGAGCGTGTGGCGTGGATCGAAGGGAGGAAAAGTGACGGTCTCCGGCTTAAAGGGGCGCGATCGAGGGGCCGCGTGTCCGGGGGACACGCCTCGAGGGCCCCTTCGCGGGGGCCGAGTGCGAGAGTGGAACGGCCAGGGGCCTCGGTTCAGCGAGGATTTCAGTCAAGGTTATAAAGAGCAAGGCTGCCCGAAAAAGTTCGAGCCGGTGCGACGCGAATCGTTTATCGTGCCTATTTCCGTCGCTTCTTTCTTCTCACTCTCTCCCTCTCTCTCTCTCTTTATCCTCCCTTCTTCTCTACCTCTCTCTCTCTCTCACTCTCTCTCTCTCCTTCGCCCTTTTTCCCATCCCACGTAGAGGAGCCGGTTATTTCGGGGCGCCGATGTTTTTCTCCTCGGGGAACGCTTTCTCGAGGCAGGTCGGCCGCTATTTCGGTTGGTGGACGTCCCTTTAAATTTTTAACCCGCGCCCGGCTATGAATAGCCCCGAGCCTCGGTCCTCGGCTTCGAATTCCCACGGCCGCGAGGAAGGTCGGCCCCTTAGTCGGCGCGCGATCGGGGAGGGCAGACACTTCCTCGAGATCGAGTTCGAGGAACGTCCAACCTCGTGCTTCCCAGAACTCTCCCCCTCTCCTCTCTCCCAGGCAGGAAGTTCTGCGAGGTAATCTCCTCGCGGGAGGACCTGCCGCGAAGTCTTTCGGGGCCCCGGACCTCCTTCCTTCCCTCAGTCCGCCTCCTGGAAATTCCTCGGACGAAATTGCTCGCCGAGGGAGAGCCGCCCTCGAGAGAGGCGGAGCAACCCCCCCTGAAATTCTTAATCCTCGACGGCTTGTTTCACCGCGGATCCAATTTCGTTCTTAAGGACGTTAACGAACTTTTCTTGTTAGAGCTCGGAATTAAGGACGGGGGACGATTCGAACTTTGGCCCTTGCGCCCCGTCGATCGAACGCGCTCTCCTGTCCCCATGGTTTTCTCTCACGCGAGGACGCCTTCCTGCGGACTCGTCCGAAGGAGGAAAGTCGGTGACGTAACGCGAGCTTCGATGTCCTCTTCGAGCAAGCGAGCGGAGCTGCTTCGGGAAAGATTTTCGCAGAATTCTTTGTTCAGAGTTCAGAGTTCTTCGCGTTGGAAGGTTTTCGACGCTTTCTCGAGAGTTTGGTCCTTTGCCTCTCGAAGCTAAACTTTCTTTCGATAAAACACGGTTTCGAAATGAGTACGTTTTATCGTCCTCGCGATTCTCCGAATCGTCGCTCCGGGAAAGTGCGATTCTCCTCTGAAGTCTTTCGTGACGTATTTCGCCTGGTCGAAGAATTCGGAAGGATCGTCGGAGTTTCTACGTCGACATAAAAGAATCTAGTCGGGTTTTTTCTTAATTTCGCGAGCTGCTCGTCCGTAAGTAAGGACGTTCGTCTGGTGGACGGAGTCGTCGATAGTGCTTTAAATCGAAGGAGTTTTGAGATTAAACTCAGCTTGAAAGTGCGCGCTTGAAAATCGCTGTCTCGATTTCTCGCCGTGGACCATCGTTGATCCTGAGAAGAACGATGCACGGCATCTCGCGTGGTCTCGGGATTGAAGGTGATAGACGATTGTCAAATTTCGAACGATCTTCCAAAAGTACGTACGTCCGAGCGTCCTCCCGATTTCTGAGTCCGGATCAGCATCGATCGAAAGAGAAATAATACTAGTTCGATCGTCAGTATTCCATTTATCTCCAGAATCAACGAATTGCGACGTACGAGCCGTAGAATTGAGATCGCGGCTCAATAGGTACGTCCAGTCGTTGCGTTTCTCTCGTTCAGCTCGAATATGTCTCGATCCAGAAAGAAATGGGTTTGTCTGGTGTCGAGTGTTTCGCAGACTCCGAGAATTCAAGGTGACGGCCAGTCTCTAGAGCGAACATAACTTCCTAAAAATACGATCGTCTTCTCACCTCCTGGAGCTACATCCGCTCGAAATCGAGTTTTTCGTAGTTTTTAATACTTCGACTATTGAAAGAGGTTAAAAGGAGCAGCGATTTAAAGATCGTTGGTAACTCGCAAGAACATCTAATCGCCTTTCCGTCTCTTGGAGATACATATACTCTATTCTAATACTCGTCTCTAGGATTCCTCTCATTTTCAAAATCTAAGATACTCGACGATCCTCAGACTTGGCCCTCCAAAGCTTAAACTCGTCTCTAAAAATGTCCACTCATCTCGTCGCCACGTAAACGCGCCTCTTCCTTCCTGAGAAAAAGACATTCTCGTCCGATCTCTTCCTCTCGCTCTAAAAACCCAAAATACTCCACGAGCCTTGCGCTTGGCCCTTCGATTCTAACATCAAAGGCACGCCCAACTCGCCTTTCCATCGCATCAACTCTCTGCCAGCTTAGAAGAAACCTTCCTACTCGCATCCAGCCTCCGGTATTCTCCTCACTCGAAGAATCCGAGACACCAGAAAATCCCGACACTCGGCCCTTCGACTTAAAGCGACACACACGCGACTCATCTCTCCGCCGCACAAACGCGCCTCTCCCTTCCTCAAGAAAGACGTCGCACTCGTCTGGCGCACAGCATCCCGTTCTCAGGGTTGAAGGTGACGGACGATCGTTAGAATTAGCACAACGGCCCGAGTGAGCGAGAGCGAGAAAAAGAGAGAGAGAGAGAGAGAGAGAGAGAGAGAGAGAGTGTGTGTGTCCCGTCTAATTTTAAGCCGCTTATTTTCGCACGCATCCAGCCCACGAGAGACGCTCGACCGACTGGCAGAATCTCGCTGAATCTTAGGCGCTGGCGGAAAAAGTGCGCGGGCAGGAAATTTGTCGACGACAAGAGGAGGAAAGGGAGGAGGAGGAGGAGGCAACCATTTTATGGTCGATTACCCGATATTCCTGACCGGGGGAGGGTCAAGCGGGAAAATCGAAGCGGATAAAAGTGAAACGGTAAAGCGGACTCGAGTAGGACGGACCTCCAGGAGCCGGGCTCGACGTTGAACTGTGCTATTTATCGACGTTTTCCTGCCCGGACGAAATATCGGGGAGGAATTTTTAGAATCGCTCTCTCTCTCTCTCTCTCTCTATCTATCTCTTTCTCTCTGTCTCGCTCTGATCTTTGACCGTCGGCAATCGCGATATTGGCTACCCAGCAACGTGTGCCCTGGAAGCGCGACCCGATTTCCACGGAGGGAGAATTTTCACGGCTCTATGGAAAGTGAAGTCCGTCGTCCTCCATGATTCCTGGACCCTTTCTAACGCCTCGAGGGCCGGTTTTTCGTGCCTTTGCAAAGTCTCTTCTGTGAGAAGGAGACACGGAGGTTCGTCTTTCAGACGCAGCGTCGTCTCTTAATATCATTGCTGGGCGCCGTGCATCTTGGTTCGCGTAAAGCGCCGATCGCGCTTGCAGATGGCCGCGTAGATTTTTGGGACTGATCGGAGACACGTAAGAGAAATGCTTTTTTCGATCGTTTTGTTCGATGGTTTCGAAGCGTGACTCGCGTGAGAAGTCGAGGTTGGGAATTGAACGGAATTCGCTTTGCTTGAACGCAGTTCGGATGATCGTGCGTCGAGAATTATTAGGAATTCGTTGAACGTGCGACGGAGTAAAGAAATCTTGCGAGCGCTGAAGTCCGAGCGATCGAACATCCCGTTAAACTCTGACAGACGCCAGAATCGTTAATGTACGTATCCCTGAAATTTTTAACCTCGGACAAAATTCGAGAGAGATTTACAATCGGTTTTCGAAAAAGCAATCTCCCGCGCGGAGAAAAGTTTGCACCGCATTCGTCACCGGCTTTGGCTCGAAATATTTCGTCTTACATCGCAAGTCTCTTCGCACTTTAAGTTTCAATCCGCGCTTTCCGTCTGCATTTTTCGATATATTTAAGAGCTCGACTGCTATTTTCAACGATCTTCGGATTTCTTCTGCGCTGCCAATGCCGATGCATGCGTTTCTTTTTTATTCTATATCCTTCGTTTCTACTTCCTCTCTATTGCGATGAACTTAAGGAGGAATATGCATCCAGCATGATTTCATATAATACAGAGCGGAAGGAGGTTTATTCACCTTGGCTTAATAGACATTCTCAAAATGTAGTAGCATGCGAGGTACTCGAAGAACGTTGAGTTACCAAAGTACCAATTTCCAAGGCGTCGAGTCTCCCTTATCGTTTCAAAATGTCGCTTTTCATTCTCGTTCCACTAAGTATAACGATATCTATGTATATATCGAGCACAATCTTATACGACACCAAGTCGCGAGACCAGCGGTTCTTTCGCGTTCGCCATGTATAAAACTTTCTCGGAATTTAGCGACGGTCTTAATAAAACGTTGAGTTACGATGGCAACGGTTTGCCAGGCGTCGAGTCTTCCTTTTAGCTTCGAGACGCCGCATTGTCCTCGCCAAAGCCTCGATTTCCCCGTGGAAACGGATTTCCCCGTCGCAAAGGGAGCGCCGCTCCTCAAAGAGTAGGATATCGGCTCGGATAATCACGGCGCGCATCGGCGCTAATGACGACGAATGGCCGCTCGAATCGAGAACTGGATCACGGCGTTGCATCGATCTAAACCCTCCAGCGGGTATCGGCGCTCGGCGTCCGACGATTCGAGGCGAACCTCGCGAAAAGAGTCGCTCCGGATACACGAAGACTTCCTCCTTTCTCTCCCGCGATTTATCCGCCCTTCCTCTTCCCTCTCATTCACTATCTATATTCTGATCTTGCTCCCTCTCTTTGTTTCTATCTGCTTCTCACGCTCTGTGTATTTCTTTCTCTCTCCCTCTCAGTATCTAGTTGTCGCTCTTTCTCTCTCTGTTTCACTCTATGTGTACTTCTTTCTCTCTCCCTCTCAGTATCTAGTTGTCGCTCTTTCTCTCTCTGTTTCGCTCTATGGGTATTTATTTCTCTCTCTCCCTCTCAGTATCTAGTTGTCGCTCTTTCTCTCTCTTTCTCACTCTACGTGTATTTCTTTTTCTCTCCTTCCCTCTCTCAGGATTTAGTATTCTCTTTCTCTCTCTTTCTCGGTTGCTCGTTCTCTTTTCTTTTCGATCTGGCTTTTGAAATTCTGCTTCCCTCCTCCGGTTTTTATTGTTCCTAAGTGTTTCTTTGCCGTACTCTTTGCGATTGCAGATGCGATGTTGTACGTGGTGCTTTATGGAGCGGGGCTGATCTTTGCGCTCTTTGCTCGAGTCTCGTTTTTCACCTCGATCTTGGAATGGTCACGAAGATCGTACGATCGATGTGTCCTTTAGAATTGGATTTTCTTTTTCGTCTTTCTATGGTTGTTTAAACTGTCTTTTGTATATTTCTTTAGTATCTCCGGTTTATTTTTCGCGTTCCCCGAGGAGCATTGCATCGTCCATATTCATCCTCTGCGTCCTCCAGCAACGACTTTATACCGAGCGCCTCTGTCCCTTTCCGAGTCTCTCGATCATCCGCTCTCTTCACTCAATCTTTCTCTCCGCTTCTCCTCGCTTCTCCTCCGCTTTCTCCCTTACATCACTCCCCTATCTCTCTCCCCTTCATCCTCACCGCGCCTCATCCTCGACCAAAATACCAGAGTCGCCCGACACAGAGAAACTTCCACGCGATCCCAACAACCCATCACAAAACTCACCAAACCATACATAACCGCGACAATCCATTGAACCTAACATCCCCCCCAACTAAAAAATCTCAAGTTCTCCATACAATCGAGAATCCCTCAAACCACCAAGAATCCCCCAAAGAATCTTAGCTTCTGCGCAAGATCCTAAATCCATCAGAGTCTCGAGGTGAAGCTAAGCGCAACAACGACTTCCTTATCAAAGTCGCGAGGCAGGAAACCGAGCGGACGAAGGACTGCTCGAAAAAAAAAGAAGGGGGGGGGACTCCTCTCCTCTCTTCCCTTCCGGGCTTGCATAATTTTCCTAAAAATACGCCAAAAACCGGGCGGTGCCGCGAGCGTCGGAAATATTCGCGAGCCGGTCCAGCGCGCAGTGAAGTGCAGACGGAGCTGGGCGCCCCCGTCTCAGGAGGAGGAGGAGGAGGAGGAGGAGGAGGGGGCGAAGAGGGGGCCGATTGTGTTGGTGATGATGGAAGGCGCCACGGGCTAAAGTGAAACAATGAAATCCAATGTGCCAGAGTACAGTGAGTGGGTGCCTATCTCGAGTGGATCGTCCAGGCCTTCTTCTTCCTTCGATGCTGTGCTCTAAGGTATGATCCTAGGGGTTAGACTGGGGGGGGGGTACGTGTAAGAGAATGTCTCCTCGATGGTCAGCGGCTCGATGGTCCTTGCTGGCCTCGGAAGGCGTTCTTGGAAGATCTCGAAGGATCTCGAGGGGACGGGATGGATCTCTGGAGAGCTCGAGGTGGATCTTGGTGAACTCGGAGACATCTTGGGCGAGGTCGAATGGGTTTTTTGACTGGTATCGTTGAGAGGAACTTTGGAAGTCCTGGAGAATCGGGAGTTTGCAGCTTGCGTTTTTTACTGGACGTATATTTGGGAAGCTTGGAGAATCTCGCGAGGTGTTTAGAGACTTTTGGCGAGTTCGATGGATGTCCGGAGATGTCAAAGATTTATCGGGGATCGTTTGGAAGTACCGACCAGTTGTTTTGATTATAGTATTGATTAGATGGTAAATGTGGGATGTAGAAAGATTTTGAAAGGGGTTTGGAAGCCTCCAAGGAACTTCGTGGTGTACTTTACTCTTGAAGAATCTTTAAGATTTCGAGTAGGTTTCATATTTTGTCACTGGATTGGTTGAATAAAACGGATATGTAAACATGTTAATTTTAGAAGATCTTAGAAAGCTTCGAAAGATTTTGAAGGATTTTTAATGATCGGCGGAATTTTTTCATCGTCACGTTCGCATCGTTGACAATTAAATCGTGTCGCGAAAATATTGAGATCTTGAATAAATTCCTAGAATTTCGAAAATTCTGCGCGTCCCCTGAAAACGCTTGGAAATCTTGAAAGATCTCTGGGTAGATCCGGGGATCCGAGATCGCCAGTACGTTTCCTCCGTCGCTGCATTTCTCGCATGCCAGTATAAAAACCTCGAGAGACCTGAAAGGACCATCGGGAACCTTTGAGAATTCCAGGCAAAAGTATATTTCCTTTGTCGCCAAGTTTTCTTCGTTCACAGCCGTAATAATGTCAGCATTCAAAGATCGAGACATGGAAAAACCTTCAGGATGCTAGAGAAATCACAAAAGAGTTTCAGAAATCTGCAGAATTTACGTAGAAGAACCTTGAAACATCTTCTAGGATCTCGAATCGCCGGCATATTCCCTTCGTCGTTGAGGCTCCTTCATTCACGATCGCGACAGTATTGCCATTCAGCGATAGATGCGCGAAAGAATCTTCGGAACAACATAACGAAATACCACAAAACATACGAAACACCCAAATATCCTCAAATATCTAGGAGGATCTTTCGTGATATTCCAAGGTCTTCAATCGTCACTATACTCCAGCCCTACAATTTCCTTATACTCAAACAAAAGAAACCTGGATGAACCTTCACGAAGGAACGACCTATCTATTCTCGAGGAATCTTGAAAACTAGAAAAGCAGCAAAGTGGATGTAGTGGATATAGGCTTGGACTTTCACGCAAGAACTCCAAGTTCAAATCTCGTCCATCACCTCTAATTTTTCCATGCGATACTTATACCATATCTCTAGTAGTTCGGAATTCATCTTAAACAGCCAGGCCAAAGGATCTTAGTAATCAGTGCCCGAAATTAATCTAAAAGAAAACCAGATAATTCACGCTGAAGTACATCGAAAGCATCTCAAACAGCCTAAGCCAAATAACTTCAACCATCCGTGTCGAACATTAAATAAAAAAAAAAGAAAAAATGGAAAAATCCAAGCACATCCGAGGATGCTAGCAAACCCTGGAGATTCTTCAATCGCCAGTACACTTTATTCGGAATTCGTCTCAAACAGCAGATCCCAGGCCAAGTAACTTCAACCATCGGTATCAAGAACTAATTAAAAAAAATAGAAAAATCCAAACACATCTGGGGATGCTAGCAAACCTTGGAGATTCTTCAATCGCCAGTGCACTTTATTCGAAATTCGTCTCAAACAGCGTCTTAAGCTACCCAGGACAAGTAACTTCAACCATCGCTGTCAAAAATTAATTAAAAAAAAAAGAAAAAGAGATGGAGAAATCCAAACACATCCGAGGATGCTAGCAAACCCTGGAGATTCTTCAATCGCCAGTACACTTTATTCGAAATTCGTCTCAAACAGCGTATCAAGCTACCCAGGCCAAGTAGCTTCAACCATCGCTGTCAAAAATTAATTAAAAAAAAAAGAAAAAGAGATGGAAAAATCCAAACACATCCGAGGATGCTAGCAAACCCTGGAGACTCTTGAATCGCCAGTACACTTTATTCGGAATTCGCATCAAACAGCGTCTCAAGCTACCCAGGCCAAGTAGCTTCAACCATCGCTGTCAAAAATTAATTAAAAAAAAAAAGAAAAAGAGATGGAGAAATCCAAACACATCCGAGGATGCTAGCAAACCCTGGAGATTCTTCAATCGCCAGTACACTTTATTCGAAATTCGTCTCAAACAGCGTATCAAGCTACCCAGGCCAAGTAGCTTCAACCATCGCTGTCAAAAATTAATTAAAAAAAAAAGAAAAAGAGATGGAAAAATCCAAACACATCCGAGGATGCTAGCAAACCCTGGAGACTCTTCAATCGTCAGTACACTTTATTCGGAATTCGTCTCAAACAGCGTCTCAAGCTACCCAGGCCAAGTAACTTCAACCATCGGTATCAAAAACTAATTAAAAAAAGTAGAAAAATCCAAACACATCCGAGGATGCTAGCAAACCCTGGAGATTCTTGAATCGCCAGTACACTTGTTCCGTCGGCCAAATAGCCTCGCGCAGGGCCATAATCGTACCGGCGGAGGCGCGTCAGGCGGTCGAGGCAGTAGCAGGCCAGCGAGCGACAGACTCCGCTCTCGGCCGTAGGATATATTTAAACCCGCGCGTCTCGTGTTACTCGCGCATCACGCCGTGCCCGGAATAGCCACTCGCTCGTGCGCGCGCGTGCCTCATTCCGCGAGTCTTTTCGCCACCTCGAGGCCTCGGTATTATCCGCGTTTACGGCGAAACCGGGGCGCGGTCGCGGTCGAGAACTCGAGGCGGACGATCCTCCAGATTCGCGAAAAATCCCGATCGATATAACGCCTCGCGTCATCGTACTTGCAAAGCGGAGATCTGCACGTTTCACTTGTGACTTCGGGGATGAGTTTGTTTCGTGCGATGGACGCTGTCTATATCTTCGATATGTTTAGTTTTTCTGGGGGTATACGCTGGGATTGTCGTTTGACGTGTCGCTAGTTGTACCGAAGTAGATTGCGGAATGAATGATTTTAGGAGTTTCTTCGTGAATCTAATGTTTCGTGAAATTGGAAAGTCCATGAAGAGATATGTCTTCGGATTTGAGAAAATCCTGGCCGATTATGATCGTTGTTATTGCGATGTATTTGGAAATTATGAAGCACGAAGTGTTCTTATTTCTGAATGTATTGGTCTGTAATATTGGTTGTGTAATAGCGGTCGTATATTCAGGGTACATCGTTTGGCAGTTGAGGAATAAAATCGAATATAAAGTAATTCATTTAGGGGGTATATAGATTATTTCGATGCCTTGGTATTATTCGTGTTTAGGACCAAACCAAAACGTATTCAAGAATGCGCCGAATAATGAATTTTTTTAGTCTCAAAAAAAGCCTCTGTTCTAACCGATAAGGTTTCTGAATTTAGAAATTACCACTCTAACTTTTTACCTTAGGAATTCATCGACGAGTTTGTTTACCGGAATCGATCATCTTTAATGTCCGAAACAACTTCATCCTCCTGGCAATGTGCCCCGAGATTGATCGTTTGACAGTTCACTCGATGCTAAGACCGAGAATAAAATCATTAACGACGCTTGAAAATTCAACGCTCGACTAAGCTTGAAAGATATATCGTCCTGTCACCGTTATGTGCCTTAACTTTACGTTCTTATTCAATTTTCGACGACTATCCTTGAATTTATTTTCAATAATATTTATTATTGAACAAAATTCGTGTTTTTCAGACTTAGACAAAAATCAACGCGATCCTCTGTGCTTCTCATTTGTATATTTTCGATGCAAATCCTTGGCACTGGTAATTCATACTTGTTTCCATTCGATTCAACGTACTTTGACAGGGTATTATTCTTCGTGCCACTCAACTTTCCTATTTCTTCTTTCCGTTTATTAATTCCATTAATTCACGATATCAACCGGGTATTTAACGTTTAAAACAGATACATTACGGACAAACGTGTATGCAGTGTACATATTACACGTAAAAATGCAGACTCGATGTGGATGGAATCTTAATCCCGTTCTTTGCGGTGGAAGTTCGAGCCACTCGCCGCTACGCCACGTACGGATTTCTCATTTCAGTTCGAGCACGGTCACTCATGTAAGATTACATTCCTACACTTTCATCCGCATTGACCACTCGTATCTCTATCCCAGAAGAAAAGATTTCCACGCTCAATACTAACGTCAACTCGTAAAGTAACCCAGCGAACACCCGCTTTAATAAATCTCTTCGCGATTCGGGAAATTTAACAAGACTTCACGCTCCACCCAGCTTCTTTCCACATTTTCTTCACGCAACGACCTTCTTTCCTCGACTAACAGCAAACGGTTTTATTCGCCACCCAAACCCCCCTTCACTCGCTCATGTCCGCCATTTAATTTTCCCCAAGTTCCTCCTTCGTCCGCGCAGAAAGGCTAATTTACTTTCCAGCTGGTGGCAAAACGCATTATCGGAGGTCGAGGAGGGTTTAATTATACCGGCAAAACAACAAATTAAATCCCTCTCCCCCGTCTTTTTCACCCCGCGCCCCGCGTCAGTCCTTAGAAAACCTAGAATCATCCCATCCTCCCCCGGAGGTTTCCCCTTGTTTTCGGTTTGCCTGCGCAGAACGGCGCCTTTTATCGGGGATAATAAAGGGGATTATCAGAAGGCGGCGGGTTAAACGTGCCCGACGGAATCTCCGCGCTCCTCTCGAGGAGGGCGTATGGATTCCGGGGGCTGCCAGAGGGGAGGGGTGGCAGGTTGGAGGATCGACTCCAAGGTCCATTGTTGCCGCCTTAATGCTCCTCTTCCTGCCAATAACCCCCCTGCCTCCCCTTCGCGCACAATGACACCCTTAATGGCCGCCCAGGAGGCACCGGCGCGGCTTTAAGGCGCGACTCCGCCGCCTCCTCCCTGCCGCGGAGTTTTGCGACGTACCTGCATGCTGACGCCATTGTCTCCGGCTCGCCTATTTCGACGTTGGCCCCGATCGATCCTCGTTAGCGCGCCGACACTGCTTCCCAAAACGCGAGCCCCTTCCTCGACCCTCTGGACTTTCGCTCGATCATCGCCGCCTGATAGTACGGAGGATTGCTCCTGGATTTGGAGGTGGTTCTTTTTTTATTTTTGTTTATCTTGCATGGACACGAGACTGCTAAGGTATCGTTTCATCTAGGATGTACTCTGATTTAACTCTTGACAGGACGAGTTATTGGTTTTTGGGGTAAAAATTGGGTTTTGAGGAAAAGAGAATTTAGAGGTACTTGATTGGTAGGGTATTTTATATATTGGTATATTGGTAGGGTAATAAAGTAGAGAGGTACTTGAATTATTGGACTGAAAAGGGTTAAGGTGGATTTTGAATGTTCAGAACTATGGTATATGTACCGCGTGAAAATAGTATCGGTGTTGGGCAGTGTCGAATCCGTGGGAGGCGTGGGAGGCTCAGCTGAAGAGCCACTGCACCGCTGTAGCTGTTAGGTGATCTTTTTTGGTGTGTGTGTTGGAATAGGAGGATTTTGGAAGAAAAAGGACGGATGGACTTGTTCTGATATTTTGCTGGATCGTCGCGTACATAAAGTACAGTGGGTCTTTTTTGGATTGGGAAGTGATTTTTTGAGGAACTTTGTATTTGCTGTGTTGATACTTGTCTAGAAGGACTGATGCTGGTGATTTGAAGGTTGGAGGCAGGGGATATAGTTTTATTTATTTCATTCGTTCATCGGTTCCTCCTCGTATATTGGATTTACCTTGAATTTCAAGATGGTTCTTTGTAGAAACTTTATATTTGAATATGGTGATTTTGAAGAAAAAGGATGGATAAGTTTAGATTATTGATGATTTGCACGGAATTTCTGGCATCTCGATGACGTTCGTAGATCTCCTGAAATGCCAACTGGGAGTCATTCTTGGAATATTTTGAAGGCTTGCGGAATGTCTCTTTGGTTGAACTTGCGCTTTCGCGATGTTTCGCGAATCATACGATTTTGATTTATCCGTGTTCTCAACTTTAGAAGGTTTTCGCGATATACGAAGGATTGGAGAATAAATATGCTCCTCGGGATATTTAATCTATTTATCATCTTTAGGCTTTAAACAAAAAAAATGTCTGCTTCTATGTGTATAGGTAGTTTCGTGGAATGCGAACGTATGAATTTCTGCGGCTTTACGTTCCAACCTTTGAGGCTCTTTTGTGTAACTCTATCGATCGGCGAATACGTATGCTCTTCCTCGTATGCTCAATTTATTTTCGAATTTCAGATAATTCTCGTCAAAATACTCGACCATGGTTTATGATACGAGAGGAAAGATTTATGAAGCTCATAATTTATATTATTCAAATGCTCTGATACTTCTGGGAGGATTTAAAAAGCGCGAATGTTTGACATCATAAATATTTTTATATCAAAACGATGGACGGTTAAATTTTTCGCGAATTTCATCCGCTTGGCAAACACATCATTCTCCTCGCTTTTGAGTTTCAAACGATTTTACCCAGAAAGCTTGTACTTTCATCGCCTCGTAAAAGTAAAGCAGATGGATTTTTGAGACTTATTCCAAGACTTGCTTCTAAACCCGCGCGTTTTATATCTTGGGAATTTCATCGACCATTAAACAGGAATTTCTTACTGCGTTTTAAGATTGTCCAAAATTCTCGGAAAATATATTCTGCATAATTAAATTTAATAATTAAATTAAATAAGAAATATTCTATATATAATCTGGAATGAAATTTTTCAAAATAAGGGATATAACTCAATAATCTTACAAATTTCGTGTACGAAACGTCTCCCATGTCAAAAAATAATCCCTCGAATATTTGAGATTCACCAATCTGGAATGTTTCGTAAATATCGTCGAATACTTTTTCCAATATCTCGAACAACTCTTTTAGAAACGTTTACAAAATATCCAGTGCATTCTTACAAAATTCCCGAGATTCTCAGCACCTGTCGCTCGTAAATTCGACTCACAAACGCTCGAGACATTACGAGACATGTCATTTATTCGATGTCCATAAACTCCGCTCTGCGCGACAGACTCGCCTTGAAATTACAACGCATTCCTGTTGGAAATAAGCGAGAAGGTACGCTTACAAGAGACGGATACATTTCTCCTAAAAGCCCGTATATTACATTTCACTTTTATATTCGCATTCAACTCGCCAAATTATTTCTCCAAGCATCGATCAAACAACACGTACTTCACGAGATTCACTCTCGGCCTAGAATATCACTCAGACATCCTTGCGATATTTCCAAGCAAATCTATGTAAGAGCAGCACTGAAAAAAGGAGCGGATTCGTTCGAAAATTCGAAAACAGCAGGCCGTCTCCGATGGCATCGAGTCGGGATAATTTCCAAGCGGCAAATTGTGCGGGAGCTCCGATGTAAAGGACAGTAATTAGCCGGTACACGGGCCAGGAACGTGTATCGGGTGTCACGGATCGTGGAGCACGAAATGTCATCGGCAGAGTCAACCGGCCAACGTTTCTGGATTCGACATTTACGGATGGGAGGAAGCGGTGCGCCCCGAAGACGCGAGCTCTGGAATTCCGGGAGGACGCAAGACGGAAGAGGCAAACACGGGCGCACGTAATGTTAAGCTTAGCTGGTTGAACACGGGTCAAATATACCGCACGATTGACGCATTTGGTCCCCTTCAACCAGCTGTAGTTGACATTAGACTTCAACCCCCGTAACTCTGGATGCGATTTGGAAACTGTACATCGCGCATGCGCGCCCTGTCTCTCCTCGCTCGATCGTTCCTCCTTCGTAGCGATGATGAATGCGATCGCCGGAGTTCCTGATAAGCTCCTCCGGAAGACCGTGAGGGGCCAGGCTTTTTTCGGACGAGAAAGAACTTGGATTTGTTTCGCTCACGCGAGCGACTGTGGAATCCGTACATTATCCGCTTCCTACGAAGAATCATCCTCGGATGTTAATGCTCGACCACTTGGTGCGTGGCCTCATTTTTTAAAGGTTATGATTTTAAATTGAATCAGGGATAAATGCGCGGATGATTCTTGGCGATGAGCGGAGAATTTACGAATTACGTCGGTGCTCGTGTGATCGAAATAGATACAAATCGTACATTTTATTTACATATATTTACAATATGTTGTATATTTACGATATATGTAAATGGCATCGAATATCTCAGAGGTCATTTTTGGTAAAATAAAAGAATACTTTGGGCAAAATATTCTTTATACAATGATCTATCTTCTGGATTACGATGGATCGTTGAGATCGAGCGCCTTTGAGTTATGATACTGACGATCGAGTTAATGGACGTAGACGAAGCGCTTGGACGAATAAGTGTATTATCATGTGATTAGAAAAATGTTTAATTTCTGGTATTGATTGCTCGAGGTCGTTCGCTGGATCTGCTGTATGTAGGTCGCATAGGAAATTCCGGAGGTGATCGTTGGAACTACTCTCAGGTCCTCTCTCTACAGATTCAAATGTAGAATCAGCCACTTATATCGTACAATCTGATTTAGTGGGTATTAATGGATTGCAAATCGCTTTCATCGAAATTTGTCCAAATACAACAGCCTGCGTCATTCATCGTGAACAATGATTTCCCTTTTCCCCGCTTCGTGCGAGAACTGTTTGCCTTTTGCCCCTTCAACTTCGATGTCGACCACTGCAGCACTTCATCCAACGTGTAGAGCGCAATATGCTTTTTTTAAATCTTTTATATTTATAGGTGGAACGAATAGTCATTTCTACTCAGCGGAAGTTATCGTATTAATTAACGTCAGCCCACCATTTAATTTCGCATTATCGTTGTTTTGTTCGATGTTTCGTACATTAATTTAAACGAGGAGCGACACATTTCATTACACTTCTCGGACCTCGTTATCCGTATATACACTTTATTTTTTCCTGTTTAATGTATAATAATTGGATAACGCACGCGTCAGCCAAGTTTAATTTACTGTCGCGATACCAAATAACGAACCAGCCTCATGTTTCAACAGACTCATAGAATACGATTCACCGGTTATTTCTTTATAGTTATTTAGTCCTTTAAATGAAAACCACAGTTCGCTTCTCACCGAGAATTCTGTCGACAGCGACCCTTCGAGCCTTGCACCAACCAGCGATCGATCCCCCTATCGTTGCAATCAACGGCGGCATTTAAATTCGTCGAAATTTCGAGACCTTCCACGCGATCGATCGTCCGGGGAAATGTCAGGAGCTTTCCACTGAAGCGACAAGGAGATCTTCGTTTCCACGTTGCGACCACCCAGGATCCCTCTCCAGATCTGTTTGACTACGTGCGCGCGTACGTGTGCGCAATGCATACGCGTGTGTATGCGCGCGCATACCTGCCTTTGTGTATGCGCACGCATAAATATGTACACGTATTCGTGCGCAAGCATTCGTGTGTGCGCTGGTGTGCGCGCGCACGCTTAAGTGTATACGCGTATGCGTGCGTGTATGTGTGTTCGTTTGTCGTGCGTATAAATTCAAGTGTACGTGTGCGCAAGCATACGTGTATGTGTGTGCAAGCATACGTGTATGTGTGCGTGCGCATATGTACGTCATGTGTATGTGTGCGTGCGCATATGTACGTCATGTGTATGTGTGCGTGCGCATATGTACGTCATGTGTATGTGCGCGTGCGCATATGTACGTCATTTATATGTGTGCGTGCGCATATGTACGTCATGCGTATGTGTGCGTGCGCATATGCACGTCATGTGTGCGCGCGCATACGTGTATTCGTGTGTGCGCGCGCATCCGTGTACACGCCTGTGTGCGTACGCCTTGCCAAACAACCTATCCGCCTACCGTGAAATCGAAATTATTGGCACATGGGTTCGACCAGCCGCAGCGACACGGACATTGTTCCATCGCGTGCGGTGATGTTCCTGTTCTTGGCAGTGTTTCTTAACCTTTATAACGATGACTCCATTCTAAAAATCCTTTCTCGCACCCCCTTGAAAAATCTGCTCACTTCTATCCATTTGGATAATTACATCTATCGCGAGATAATTAACTAATTGATAAATACGAAGAGCGATTCACTGTAGATAATAGCTACTGTTTAAGTGAGAAGGAAGAAGGAGCTTTCGTGCCGACTAAGATTACAGATAATTATATACGACGTTACTGGAGCGAGGAAAAGGGAAATTCATTACTTTTCTTTCAGGACTGCGATCTTTAATATCGATAACCTTTGATTTCCCATGAGCTCCAAGGGTCAAAAGAGCTTTAAAATTGATTCGCGATACACGTTTTAGTTTACATCACGTTCTTTTTTATATTATATGTTATACGTATAGAAGTTAGAAACTGCGTCTCAGGTTAGGAAACACTGTACTTACGCTCTGGCGATACGTCATCCCAGGGGAAGGAGAAAATGCCCGTCGATCATCTGTCATTGTGCGTTTACTCGGCTCTGTCGTTTTTCTATTTTCCCTGTTTACCACCACCGAACGATACGTCATTTCACCTAATTTCTGCGGCCCTCTTACGTAACGCAACATCGATCGCCGGGAATGTCAGTGGAGTTACACTGCGGAATTGGACCAACGAATTCCGAGCCTTTCGATCATTTCTCCTTAGTGTTTCACCGCGCTTTGGCTTACCCTACATCTTGGAATCGTTAAATTACGGATTAAAGCTCACTTCATATCATTTTTGTTGACGTTAGGTATTTTTTTTTACGGTCTGCGAATTTTTATAGCCGAGGCTTATTTCGAAAGTTTAATGGCCTTAGAAAGAAATGATCCAGATAAAATGGTGGCTAAGGGATACCCTTTGTCATAAAACATTTTGCAAACTTTTTCACAAAGCGTATGTTACCTTAGGTAAATCAAGACCGATGATTAGAATTATTTATCTCGTCGTACGTAAATATCTGTCTATTATTCGATTATTACAGGTTGATGATAAAATGCATTGGGCATAACGAGTTTCTTTAATTCGAAGTGAAAATTCGTTAAACCGTCGGTATCGATTTTATCGTAATAAAATGAGGCGCCGCGCGGAATTCTAAAAACTGCGCCCCCATCGTTCGTTAATGATGAAGCATAACGAAGGCGAAAAATGATGCGCGTCCGCGTTGCAATGGAACAGGATGCAATTCTTACAAATGCGATCTCCCCGAAATCGCGGCAATTCGCGCGGCAGTTATGCACGAATATTACGGTAGTTGCGGATATTAATTACTCGAACGTTACTTAAACGGTCGGCTAATAAACGCGAGTAATTTCTTAATTGGCTACGCGGCGCACGAACATTACGGGTTAATTTCCCCGCGCCGTGATTCTCGCCATCCTTGCGTTGAATTTTAAACATTCAATGCTTGCCCAATTTTTTAACCTACCCGATTCTCATTTTTTTTTGCACTCCACACCGAAGTTCAAACTGCGCCAGAGAGGGAATACGCGGCCGAAATGATTTCACGTCCTCGATTTAGCGAGCCACTTCGTCCGACCTTAGTCCCTCTCGTTCTGATTTGAAATTCTGAACGGCGGATAGAATAACAGTCGGATCGCTGAATATCGCCACTTTCCGCATGAAATATTCCTGCGAAAATTGCGGATGGATTTTGAAAAAACAGTCTCATCGTAGGCGCTCGGCGGCCAACAGTTTTTACCACGATCCAAAATCAACCTCGAATTGTTCTTGCCAAATTCATCCGTATCGCACCTTGCTCACTTTGATCTCGGCTGCTCATTTCGGTTTTATTACCTGCGAGATGTATATATA